>VYXF01002204.1:67168-84698 GCA_013397295.1 Polioptila caerulea
CTCTTTCTTTCTTGTCTCCCATGTAGCATTGCATGGCATTGTATAGCATTTACTAAAATGAAAAGTGTTATGCAGAGACAGGTCCAGAGAAAAATCCTCCAGATTATCACTTATCAGCCTTGACTATGCAACCAGACTCTTCTGCAGTTCTGGTTTTGTTCAAATATTTCTCCCAGTGTTTGTGGCCAAGCAGAGTGCTTTCAGAAGACAGCCTTTTGTACTTCATGTGCGGCCTTGATTCACCCTCCAAGTCTCAAACATACAGAACAGGGCAGAGGTCATTAATGAAAAATCGTTTTGTGATCATTAAAGTATGCAACATAACATCATGGACAGATGAAGGGAGGGAGGATTGCAGACTCATAGGGAGTGTCTTGAGGTTCAGGCTCTCATTTTTCAGCTGAAATGCTGTTACTTCCCTCAGTTTTAGGAATTGCCACGTTCACAGGAAAGGAATGCGGTGGTGTTTAGTCTCTTAGACTGGAATCAACATTTACATAAGAAAATGTTAGACAAGTAAGTAAATAGCTATTTACACAACCTCAGGATTAACTCCATAGTTACAGCATTAACTTAGATGAACTTCTGAAGGATTTTTTCCTTTCATTTGGTGAAGGCTTTGATACTTCATATCAAGACTAAGACTCAGTCCTCCCAAATTCTGTCTTGGATATAAAATGATACATGTAATACTGAACTTGCCCTGAGGTTTTGCTCACATTCAGCTCCCTCTCTTACTAATACAAGCATAATCAGAATTGAATGTTACTTGTGCTTGTGGCTTGTTCACAACCCCTACCCGCCTTGAACTGGAAGGACTCTTGGGCAAGGTTCAGGCTCCCAACAGTAAGCAGAAATTTTAATGACTGTCCTGCTGCTAAAACATATACAAAATGTTACACTGTTGTGAGAGGAATGTTGGACTGATGATTTGGGATTTGGTTCTAAGTGTATGTATAATTGCTTTGTGAACTGAAACATATTTTTCAAACAGGCAAACTGAGAATTTCATGCAGAAAAAAAAGTATGCACAAACTATTGCTAGTTCTTATCTGAATGGTTTTAAGTAACTCTTTGAGTAAATAATAATAATTTTAATAATTTTATTAATTAATAATGTAATACTTTAAATAATATTTTTTAAAATTTAATAATTTATTATCATTTTGCAGAGAATATTACTAGCCTTGGCTTCAAGTAGTACCTTTGTAAAAGACTGGTGTCCTTTCAGCTCTCTTCCCTATTAGATCTGAGTATACATAAACAAGTAGCTGAACTAAAGTTGCATAAGCAGGTCTTAGTTTCATATCTTTGTAACTCTTGAGTGACTGATTTTGAAAATCCTACTGTTTTCTCCAAGGTGCTTTTTTCATTCAAAATAGACTGAAATGTTCCGTCTATCAAAGCAAGTGCTTTGAAGTAAACAAGTAATTGGCAGCAATAATAGGTTGCTGTCCTCTGTGAGGGTCTTGGATGTTTTGACAGTGGTTTTCATAAATCTAGTTGATGAGGGAACAGGGAAGTCTAAGACAAGTATTATCACTAAGATCATGGTTCTTTTAAGCTCTCCATTTTATTTTCTAACTTTTTTTTCCTCAGAAACAGCTAGATCATTTTGACTGGCACATTAAGTATGGCCTGCTTGCCTGCAGAGGCTGCTCCTCCCAAGATCTCAGACTGTGTTACTGTCTTATGAAAACCTGACAAATTGTCAAGGTGTGTGTCTTTACCTCTTACAGATAGGGACACAAAGCTAGTCTTTTATTAATAGCATTAGCATAAATTCTGGGGAAGTGCTATAGAGGAAAATTCTTAATGTTACTGTTTAATATACTGCAAGCAGGAAACCTTGGTTTTTTCGTAGTTAAAAAGTAAAAAGTTAAGAAATTCCAGGATTTAAAGTTGCTTACTGCTGAGTGGAGTTTATCATTTGAGGCTCAATAATGTGCTAAATGCACAGTATGGCTTTTCATTCAGAGCTGGCACATGTCCTGCTGGCTCTGTTTGGGTGGAATTTTCATGTGCCTGCCTGCAAAATGCCATGTAAACAAATATCACAGGGGGAATTTCCAAGAACATGTAATGGCTAGATGCACAAGAGCATGTTGTGTCAGAGTAATGGGATATCTCCCTTAGTGGCACATGCCTTCAACCCTTGTTTAAAGTATCCTACAGCTCAGTGTCTGGGGGAAAAAAATATGCGAAAAAGCATAGGAGAAAAGCATGGATTCTAAGCCTCAGGACAGACATAAGTACATGCACCCTGGTTACCATGTCCTGGATGCTGGTTGTTGTTGTAGAGCAGAATGAGTTAAATGACACGAGCAGTGCAGCTGATTTGTTAAAGCTCGTGCAGCAACAACCTTGAAGCTGATCACACATGTCCAAGAAGATGAAACACCACATCCTGTTCATGTATGCAGTGTAATCATGGTGTGCTCTGTTCACCAGGCAAGCACAGTGACATGTAACCAACAAGCATTAAGTGGAGCATCTTACCACAGCTTTGGAAAGTATAAATACAAGCACTTGAAACCAGTAAACATATTTGCATTAACACTGAAGAGTTCATGCCTTATTCCGCCGCTAGGTCGTAATCACAGGGTAGGAGATGATGATACTTCCTTTGTGTTCTGAGTGAATATACCCACAAGTGAGAAAAAGTCAACATCTCTATTCTACAATTAAGGATTAACCTAGTCCACCTCTGCTTAATGCAGCTACAGTGGTACGCATTCAGGTACATACCTAAATCTAAGTTAGTTTCTCAGTAACTTTGGTTATATTACAGGTAGGGAGGCTTAAGAAACAGATGCAAGTCTTGAGCCTCCTTATTAGCTTAATATATTGACTTCCCCTGTCCTGATAGTAACCAAAAAAATACTTCTATTTGTTTGCCTGAAAGTCAGTCTTAAACCGTTTACCTGTGCTTACGCTAATTAAATAAGACTATGAATGAAAAAAAAAAATCCTTTGTAATGTATTTGTGAGATGAATGTTTTTGCAAAAATTACACTGCATTTAAGCAATATCAGAAACTGTTTTAAGAGCGATGAGTTCCAAGGGATTGTTTTTTGTGGGTTTTGACTAGCTAGAAGATAGTAACTGGGCGTTTGGTGTTTTTTTAACTATCTTCCAAGTTTCTCTTAGCTTCTCTTCCCTCTAGGGCAAGCTATGCCCTTTGGAAACTTGGAAAGGAACAATAAGGTTTGATGCATGTTTATGCAAAACAACTCAGTTAGCAGCTGAAGGGGATAGTTCTGTAAAACTGACATGATTTATAAAGCACAAGGTCAGCTTGGAGTTTTTGAAGCCTAAAGAAAATTGATGATTACAGTGCATCATATGTGATCAGAGATAGCATAGTTTGCACCTGCAGTTGCTTTTTCAATCTTTGTACTCCACAATTGATTGCTTAGAGGTGCCTGGGGCTATCCAAGATGATATGGTCTGACCTGCTAAAATGAAGAATAAAAATATAAGGTAAAAACAAACAAACAAAAAACCCCAAATAAACTCACCAACCAAAAACAAAACAAAGCAAAACTAAAACCAAAAAGTAGTCTAGGCAGAGAAAGTGTGTCTAGAGTTGAGTTAGAACCTATTCTGTGTTGAGTCAAAAAGCATGACAATTCTTATTTGTTTTTGATATCATGATATGTAACTAGCAAATGGTCCTTATGGCAGTGTAGAACTTACTGCATCAGCTGTGTTAATTTCTTTGTTCAATCAATGTTTTCAAAGGCTGTAAGAAAATGGTAGGAATAATGAGTGGCAAGACAATCCATAGGTTCTTAGCTTCCAGTGAGGTTAGCTGTGTAGTTTAGAGTACACAGATATTAAACGATTTATGATGACAATTCAGAATGACACTACATAGAGTTGGCCTTACCGGAGATGCTAAGATGACTATTTTTATTGTTTCTCTTCTCACAAGTTTTAGATTTAAAAACGAGTTTTATTGAACTCTTAGCACTGCTCTTGAACATCTGCCCCAACTTTCCTAATTCAGTGGACTTCATCTTTTTTTCCAAATGTGCTTTTGTTATCCTATGGTAAATGCAGTTCTGCTGAATTTGTGTGTTAATTTGTGTATGACCTTGTACGAAACTCTTGCTGTGATCTTGGTACACAGACTTAGTACACAACTACATTATGCATTTTGAGAAGACAAAAAAAAAAAAAGTGTTTCCAGATTCCAATTTGTTGGTTCTTGTTGGTTCTTGTACAGGCATTTTTTGTTGCATGGTAAATCTTTCTTTGCTTTTGGTTTTCTTTTCCTCAGTGAATCCAGCTCTTTCTCGTCACGGCTGTTATGAAAGGCCAGGTTGCATGGTGCTTTGATTAATCTGGTCTAGTGGGTGGTATCCCTGTCCTAGAACCACAGAACTCTCCTCACTTTTAAGGTCCCTTCCAACCCAAACCACTCCATGATTCTATGATGTGTATATTTTAAACTCATGTTAGTTTTCTGATGATCAGAAATGTTGTCCATAACAAGAAGTTGGCGTGGTTATTAGGGCAGTTAGAAGTGCCACTTAATGAACTAAACATCTCACTGAAACTAAAATTAGTGGTATTTCTTTAGCTGTTGCAAACTGATGAAGTGTGCCAGTCTTATAACACCACTTCCCACAGAAATTCAATTCCCACTTTCCCTCTCTAGAAAAGATAAATTGCATGACAAACTGTGGACAAAAGTGTGTGTTGGCTTGCTGATAAGAAGGGTGAAGGCCTTTATTTAAGTATAAAGGCTGTTTTGTGGCTCTGCCTCTTCCGGTGATTACAGCTATGCTTTCCTAAGCTTCATCTTGTTAAAAATACTCATACTTCCATTTTGAAAAAATATCTTCCATGGTTGTATAGTACTTTTCTCCACCAGTAATATGAAGTAGTATGGGAGAAGATCTTTAGAGAAGTTAGTGGACTAATTGACTACCTGAATTTCAGCTCCATGCGCCAAATCACATCATGGCAAGAAAATTGGTGTTGGGAGATTTTTTAAGTTTGGCAGCTCAAATTTTGCGCTCAAGAGTGAAAGTGCACAAATAGAGAACTCTAAGTTCATATTTCTGACCTTCTGATCATAGCTTCAGTTACTGAGGCCAGTAAAAAGTTATAAATAGAAAGTACAAACTAAAAATACAAACTAATGTCTCCCAGAGTAAACTAACAGTGCAATTTAAAGGAATTAATTTGGTGGTGTGCTTTGGGAGAGAAAGGGAAGGGATTACATACATCCATTTACTGCTTTTAGTCTTTCGACCTTAAAGACATTAATCTCTTCAATTTTTTCCCCCCTTTTATCTCACTTTGACCATGCAAATTGTGGTGTCTGCATTTATAAAAGTACTTACTTATTAAAGACACTTCTGAAAGTGTCCCTTCAACACTGAGTTGTGACTCATATGTCTTTCAGTGGTTAAAGAGCTCTTGCCCTGTAATCTCTGAGCACTACTCACATGTCTTCATGGCTTGTAGCACTTTTCAAATTTCTCTTAAGTGGTCAGATGTATCTGCTGTGTTATTCAATTAACTTCTGCTTCTGTGAGGTTGGACCCTGCCACTGGAATGAACACAATCATGCTGTACTGACTGATGCAGCTGTCTGTGATAGGTGCTTTATCAGGACGAGCTGCTCTCTTCAACTAAAAATGCCCTGTGACAATCAACAAGAACACAGATAAGGATATCTTCTTGCCTTAAACACAGAGATATACCCTTTTCTGCTGTTAGGTGATCAATATTAAATGTTAACAGATATCCAAAGAAACAAAAAAGAAGTTTTGTACATGTGAGTTCCCTATCTTCCCTTTCTCCTTATTATTTCCACATCTTGTATCAGCGTCACACAAATTTTTTGTCTTTTCTAGTGAGCCTTTCCTATATCTGTGTCTACAGCTCAATGCATTTGTTCTCCAGCTCCTTCCTTCCTTCCTCTGTTGAATGCGGTAATTGCACCAATTCTTTCTCCAAGCCTTTTGTAATACCCTGTTCTCAGTAACCTGTCATAAATCTTTTCTATAAGGTTCACAGTTCTCCTCTCTTCCGCTGGGAATTTAAGTCATCTGGGTCTAGTGCTTTGTTGGCTTCCAGGAGTTCTAATTGCCTTCTTATCTGTTTTATGATGAGGGTAAAACTTTTCAACAACTCACTCCCTCAAGCCTAAGAAAACATACCTCAGTCCCTAAGATGCTTTCTTCTTTTTTTTTGTGTGGACTGTCAAGGAAACAAAAAGTACACCTGCGACATATTGACCATCTATCACTAGTTTCCTTCTTTGATCAGCTAGTGTTCCTCCTGTATAATTTCTTTTTGTTTTGGTGGCATGCTTTTCCTTTTTGTTTTTGTGGGGTTTTTGGTGGGTTTTTTGTTTTGGGTTTTTTAGGATTCTTTGTTGGTTTGGTTTGGTTTTGGGGTTTTGTTTTTTTGTTTGTTTGCTTGGTTGATTAGGGGGTTTTTTGTGTTTGGTTTCTGTTTTTTTTTTTTTTTTGGCTGTCCTTTCTTAGTTGTTTTTCCATTTAGGAACAGTCTTAATTAATTATATGTTATAATTACTTTGGTTTCATCCCATATGTCTTACTAATTTCTTCTATGGGAAATATGAATTTCTGACAATCTACTCCCTTCCTCCGTTGTTGATTCTCCTTTTTTTCCCAGAATTTTATGTTCTGTTTATGATGCATGTTTTTGGCAAAATGGCACACAAAAAGCACTATTCATGTAACTAAATGTAGATCTGTACAATTTTACCTATAGCTATTTCGATAACTCTAAATATGTATTTCCTTACCAAGTGATTCAAATCTCTTTTCACTGATTACCTAGAACTGAAAACCAAAAGGCCTCTTGGTCCTATCACTATCCAAACAAACAGCCAGTCACATTGCTTGCAGTTTTCAAAGCTCTCACTGCATGTTCTAAAGTTGGTGTGTTTGTTTTTGGTTGTTTGCAGTTGTTTTTTGTGTGTATGCTAACACCTTACTCAGTGTGAGGGGGAATGGAATGAATATTGGCTGAGTGTAAATGTCTGAATCCAAAGGAATTTCACAGGAGACTGGAAAATGCAAAATCAATGTAAACAATCAGGTCCTATTTTGGCATATAAAAATGAAAAGAGTAAAAGTAATGTAATGTAATGAAAAAGTATGCAAAATAATGTAAAAGCATGAATTATAAAGGTTTAGTTATACTTGTCCTACCCCTCTGAGATCTATTAAATGATAATTTGCCTTTTGAAGATGAAACAAAGTTACTTGATTTCCAGATACTTTCAGTAACAGATTCCCTTTCATAAATGTTTAGCATCTGCATTTATTTATTGCTTTTTAATTTTATTAAATTTATTTTATCATTACATTTATTTATTGCTCCTCCAGCCTCTATTGCTATTGGGTTTTTTTAAAGTTTTATAGTCCAGGAGATTACATATTAGTCCAGGAGAGACTGGGTGAAGTCACTGCACGTGGTTCCTGCACATGGAGGGAAGGAGTAGCTGCTTATTGAAAGAACCTGCAGAAGCACCAAGGGACACAAAGTAATGTCTTCTTTGTTGCTGTTGTTGGTTGTTGTTGTTTTGTATTGTTCAAAAGAACTTCTCCCTTCCCTAAAGGGGTAATGTCTTATTTATATCACTCTGAAGACTGTGTTATTGAATGGGTTTCACTGATCTGGAGACAAAGCCTATTACCTCGATTTGAGATTCCTAGTTTAAAAACAAAAAGAACTTTGGGTTCTGACAGATTTGTTGTACTTCCATAATGAGTTTTGTGTTAAAGGGGAAACGTTTACTTCTTATATATTGCTAATGGTCCTTGTTTATATTCTATGTTCTTTTTGAGTCATCTCCCATTGCCCAAACCACTAGGGAATCTGTAGACATCCTCTATTTTGGATGGATGGTGAAGGATTTTAGATGATCCCATAAAAGGGGACCTTTCTCTCAGTGTTTGTGACTAAACTGTACCTAATCTGAGCTCATAAATCAAGGTGGTCCTTGTCATATCACTTAGTTGGGAGAAGGGACAGACTCTAGACGCTCCTTTCAGACAGTTGTAGACAACAATTAGATCTCCCCTGACCCTTATTTTCTCCAGGCTAGACATCCCCAGGTCCTTCAGCTGTTCCTCAGGAGCCTTCTTGGCCACCTGGGCACACCCTGGCTCATGTCCAGCTGCTGTCACCAGCACCCCCAGGGCCTTTCCAGCCACTCTGCCCCAGCCTGTGGCACTGCCTGGGGCTGCTGTGACCCAAGGGCAGGACCCAGCACTGGGCCTTGTTGAACCTCACCCCACTGGCCTCAGTCCATGTTCCAGCCTGTCCAGATCCCTCTGCAGAGCCTTCCTGCCCTCCAGGACATCGAGACTCCCACCCAGCTCGGTGTCACCTGCAAACCAACATGCAATTCCTTTGTCCAAGTCATCAGTGAAGGTTTTAAGCAAGACTTGCCCCAGTCCTGAGCTCTGGGTAACACCACCTGTGACTGGCCACCAGCAGGAGATAATTCCACTCACCACCACTCCTGGGGCCCAGCCATCCAGGCAGTTTTTAACCCACAAATTGTCCACCTGTGCAAGCCAGGAGCAGCCGGTTTCTCCAGGGGGATGCGGTGGGAGACAGCGTCAAAGGCTTTAGTGAAGTCCAAGCAGAAAACACCCACAGGGCCTTTCTCATGCACTGTGTCAGTGCCATAGAAAGAGATCAGGTCTGTCAAGCAGGACCTGCATTTCACAAATCTGTGCTGGCTGGGCCTGATCCCGTGGTTGTCTGGCATGAGCTGCATGATCACACTCCAGATAATCTGTTCCATAATCTTCCCTGGCACTGAAGTCAGGCTAATGGGCCTACAGTTCCCAGCATCTGCCTTCCAGCCACTCTCAGAGACTGGCATCCTACTTGCTAATGTCCTGTCAACTGCAAACTCCATGGTCCACCAAGACTAATGGTAAATGATTGGAGGTGGCCAAGAGAAGAAATAGAAGGAACCTATTTGAAAATAAAGGACACCAAGGAAAAAGGAACTTTTAGAGAAACCCTAAAAAAAAAAAGGAGAGAGAAAATGAGAGAGAAATTGAGCTGGGTAACGCATTTGAGTTTAACCTCCTCATAATTTTCCTTCTTTTTGTGCTACATATAATTCTAAATAGACCTTTTATGCTATAAAGAAGTGCAGTAATGACTCCAGAATAGTATGATGACAATTATTTTGAAGAATGACTGCAACTTATTTCACACAGTAATTTTTTTTTTTTATTTCATGGAGTAACTAATTTTACAGGCTAAGAATGAAATTAGTTCCTTGGTGACTCCTTGGAGGGGAGATAACTTTCATTCAACAGTTTCTAAGAAGATAGAAAGAGAGAACAACTTCTACAGCAATACAATTTTTAAACTGTAAGGTTGATTTACATGAGAACAGATTGAATGAGATCTTAGTTGGATTTTTCTGTCCCATTAGCTTTTAAATCTGTTTTTATTTTATGAAACATGCTATTCTTTCACTTCAGAGAGAAAACATTCGTATGCCTTCATGCAGTTCATATGCAGTTCATAATTGATTTTTCTGCAATACTGAGTACTAACTCTTTGATCTTGCAACAACATAATATGTTGTTTGTGGTGAAGGAGAAAAAGCCCAGAGACTTTTCTTTCAGCAACCTCCAAAGATACATAATGATACCCTTCAGATTGTTCATGAATGAAGAAAATCCATCTGAATCTATTTTAATGGTATTTGCATTCAATCTATTTTGTGCATCAAATGGATTTAGAATCATAGAATCACAAATTGGTTTAGATTGAGATGGACCTTAAAATCATTTTCTTCCAACTCACCTGGAACAATACACCATGGATGGAGGATTCACTTCTCTGGACAACCTGCTCCAATGCCTCACCATCCTCACAGTAAAGAATTTTTTCCTAACATCCAATCTACACTCCTTAGTTTGTCCTGTCACTCCCTGCCCTTGTAAGAAGTCTCTCTCCTTCTTCTTTTTAGGTTCCTTTCAGGTACTAGAAGGTGATACAAGCTCTCCACGCACCTTCTCTTCTCCAGGCTGAACAACCTGAACCCTCTCAGTGTGTCCCCATGGTCCTGTGATTAACTTAGTGGTTTTCTTCAGGTCCATGGCCTGCCTACTCTGGGTTCCCCAGAGAAGGAGAAATATTGGTATGGGGTTCAGAATGGCCAAGGGCTGGGTCCTGCACTTGGGTCACAACAACTTCATCTGCTCCAGAAAAACATTCCCAGAATTCTGGTGAAAAAGAATTCAGAAAACTACATCTAGACATCGCAAAATGCATGATGACATTTCTTCTTTTTTCCTTTTTTTTTCTTCTCATTAGAAAATGTAATGTAAATGTAATGCACATGTAATGTAAATGTAATGTAAAATGTATATTTACATTAGAAATGTAGTATAATATTTAGAGCTTTCAAGATTATGCCAGTTTCAAAACTCTCAAGTACTTCAGAATTACTCTTAGGACTCTAGCTTGTCTAAAACTAAAATCCTGAATATGAGAGCTGCTCTTAAAATACCAGGTCAGTACTCAATATCTAAAACTTCGCCTAGTTCTACCTGCAGGTAAAATGCAATCAGGGTCTAAGTACTAAGCAGGGATATGTTCTGTTGGATTTTAGGGGAATGAAGTGCTGTCTTCAAGCACTTAATTTAAGTTTTGTTAGTGAGCATGAGCCAGTGTAGCAAGAGATTGCAGCTGTATTATTTTGGAGGTGAGTTAAACAGTTTTCAAATAGCATTGTGCCTGTCTGTCTTCTGCTTCCCTACAGCCTAAGAGAAATTTGGCATGGGTGCTATGGAAAAATACTTGCAAAGAGAAAAATGTCATATTAGTAAAACCCATGCAATAAGATGGAAGGTTTAATGTTTGGTCTTCTTCCAAGACAGATTTTGGCCAAAAATGAAACCCCAAAACAAACACAGCTTCTTGGTAACAGTAACTTCTAATATCAAGTAAGTAAAAATACGTTAGGTAAAGGAGAAGTAACTGTTTTGGTGCAACCAGTGTATAAAGAAGTAGTGTTCTTTACCTCTGACACCTTGTGTTTTGCTCTAAAAGGAAAACAATTCAATGGACAGCATCACCGCATAAATGAGGTGCAAACAGACCAACGAGATAAGTTAGCCCTGTGTCTGAAGCAGCATGCAGATGTTTCCAGCAGAGACAGACAGAGCTTCTGCAATGTGCATCTCAGAAGCACAGCCCAGACTGCAGCACTTGGACATAGCTGAGTTTTTCCTGACAGGCTGTAAGTTCTGCTTGGGAGGGGAGAGGCTGTCAATACAATATGAATCCAGTTCAACCTTGATGAAGGACTGCTTTAATTCAGTTATGAAAAGATGAATATTTAATCTTTTTCTTTAGACCTGAAAAGATTTTTTTTTCTGTGAATCTTATAGTAAAAGGTTTTAGTCTTGCTTGTCATGCTAAAAATCTTCTCATTTCAAAAAAATGAGACTGGTATGTCTTTTGTAGGCAATGTATCTCTGACTGTTGTTTGGCCAGCTGTTTCTTATTGTCCAGGGAACAAAAATTTGGAGTCCTAAGGCACAAACTACTCTTACAATAGCCACATCTGTTCTGATTAGGTAATGCCCACTGAAAAAGACTTGTTGAAGAAATGCAGAAGTGTTCATTTATTCAGATGATATCATATTTGGGTCTATTCAAGAAGCGTCTTATTTAAGATGGGTCAAAATTTTGAGGATGGGAAGGGATAGTTCTACAGAAGGCATCAACAGCAGAGTATGAAGACTATGTTGATACCAAGAAATAATCATATTATATGTCCAACTTCTCTCAGGAAACAACTGTCCCTATTTTTTAATTGAAACAGGTTGCTCTACTAATTCCTAGGATTAAAGCAGTGTATGGAAACCCTACTCCCCTAAACTGTACTGGTGTACCAGCAAGAACATAGAAAGGCAGTTGTTTACCAAATCAACAGACTTTTCAAGACAATAGGTATTGTTTTCTTAAATTTTTTTTAGTTCACCAAAATATGCCATTTGATTCTGAGAAGATGGCCAGATCAAGCTATCTCAGTCTCACTAATGTTCAGAGAAAGGCCCCAGAATCAAGGGCAGTTATAGCAAAGACTGTGCTATACAGGACAAATATATTTGGACCTGAATAATTACAACAATTCAGATAGAAGATGTGTTCTGATTACGTGTCTAATATTTCAAAAGATAAAAGAGGAGAGATATCTTCACCATCTGCCTGACCACTGACAGAATAGATTCTGTTTTCACATGCAAGGTTGATGGTCTTTTTTAACATCCCATTATCTCACTCTATGTACAGTTGGCTTTCATAAATGTGAAATGCTGTTTTACATTCACAGACACCACTAAGTATTTCACAAACTTAGCATCTCCCTTATCTTCCTTCTCTGTAGCCTGTTGGTTTCCTTTCAGTGGCAGTACACTTGACTAAAGTGTAAAAAACCGTGTGAGATCTGTCTAAGAACAATGGCTGGAGGCAGTTCACTTCCTTTGTGCAGACACGGCAGATCAGTTATCAAATGACAGATGGGGATGGTTGCTCTGACACTAATTCATTTCCTTTTCACTTTCTACATTGGTAAAAGGAATTATAACTATTCATATGAGGACTTACAGCAAATGAAATTGTTTTAGTTACTTTGAATACATGACACAATTTGCCATGTCAACATGAGGAAGAAACCTCTATGGATTCCCTTTTTTCAGAAGGAGCTCCGTACCCTTGCTAACATGAAAAGATTAAGAAAGTTCAGGAGTGCTCATCTCCTTCATATCATTCTGTTCAAATGCAGAGCTGCCTTTATATTAGCTTTCATACTTTCATCCAGTTTAAAGGACTTGAGGTTTGAGGCATACTAATGCCTGCTGTTTGCAGCTGGGCGTTATATTGCCATTGTTCATGACACACCTGGGGATGAGAAATGCCTGTAAGTGACTGGATAATCAACCTTTAAGCCTCAACTCTGTATTAGCTTGGTTCGTCGCTGCTGGATTTAGTCAAGTATGAAAAGCATTTCTTACCTTACATAGTCTATATAATATCAAGGATAAATTGCATCTCAGAATGTATTTCCCTTCCAAGCAGTAGATTTTTTTCCCCCCTCATATAAATCTTTAGAACATGATGAAATTGACCTTAGTTTTGTGAGCATAGATTTATTGCCAAATTGAAGTCTCATGTAGGCTAATAGGACTTGCAAGTAGTAGATGAGTAACAAAGCTTGATCATGTGATAGTTAGACCTGTGTCATATGGCATTCTGATAAGAAATCTGTGTAGTATTGAGCTGGTGTAACTACAGCTAGAAGGCCTTTCAAGAATGTTTGAGAACAAGACAAATTCGTAACTATTGCAACTATTTGATAAAACACATCAAAACAACAGAGTGCAGTTCAAAATGGATGGATACCAAACACCACTCCTGGGAATGATCCATTGCTGCAATAAAAAAAACAAAACAACTTGCTAATTGATCGGTTAATAGCAAAGAATTTGAGAATTATAAAGGCTCAAAGCTGAACATCATTCATTAAAAAACCTGTGCAAACGGAGAAAAAAGGAAAGCCCATGCTTGGATGTACAGACAGGGGTGATGTGTGTTAAGATTAATTCCTCTGCTCTTAGCACAAATCAGATTTTGGTGAGATTGCTGTTTCCAGCTTTCTTGAGGTAACACAGGTAAAGAAAAACGTAGCTGGGAGAAAAGTGAGAAGATTACTAGGAATGATTTTTAGAGATATACAAAACATGAGTGTTTGGGAGAGAACTAGACTTTTGGGATTGCTTATTCTAGAGGAAAAAAAGGACATGATAAATCTTTCAATACCTAAAATATTGCTGCAGAGCAGAAAAGGTTATTCATTTAGACTAGTACAAGAAGTTACAGATTGTGCTACAGCAAGAAAGATTTAGGTAAGATTTTAGGAAAATATTTCTTAAGACAAGAATAGTCATGCAATGGGAAAAAACCCAACATGTGGAGTATTGAGGGAGGGAGGTTAGACAAACCTCTCTCTTAAATAATGTAAGTATATATGATTATGTGCTGTCTGTTCTGACTTGAAGTGATGTTTAGTGGCTATGTTATTATTATTTGGAAACTCAGTAGAAATAGGATGCTGTATGTAAGCAGAGAGCCAAAAAAACATGAAAAGAGAAGTTTCAGGAATATTTGTTTCATATGCTCCTTTAAGTCATAGTGTAGCTTTGATACCAGACATTCTTGATTCATTCACTGTTGTTAAAGGACTCTAGACTTTCATTTGGTCCTGTTTGGCCTTTGTAGAATAGCATCCTTTTTTCTTTTATTGTCATTGCATATTCTCCCTTCTTAATGTTGCCTGTATTTCTGAAGTGCAACAACTAGTGCACCATAGTGCACAATAATCAGTTCACCAGTTTGTGAATAAATAGCACCTCAGCCTCCAAATGCTCTTTTTAGGTGTATTCATACTACTTATAAATGTGTACTTTAGGTATTCAAGGTAGAAATCAATAGATAACTTGAGGCACTGAGTCTTTCTTTGTGTGAGATATCTTTGGACTTGCCCTCTAACCAAGAGTTTAACATATTTTTCTTCTGAAACTACATTCCACACAGGGTGTCCAGAAGCCAAATGCTGTCTGTCCATAGCTGTGTGATACTGTATTGGCTTACTCAAATGGCTCTGAATGCTTGTGGCTTTCTGTGGTCACAAGGGACCACTACTCCAAAAGCCACACTGTGGAAATAGCAAACACTTTGTCACTATGGGAGTTCTTTACTTGCTTCTCCCCCTCCTGTCTGGAACCTGAACTAAACCTGTGGTCTGACAACTGAAAGACAAGTAATATTTGTGAAATATAGGTCAGACCAAAACATCAGAATGGCCAGAACAGAAAGAGCAACACTCCACAGTCTGCTGCGAGTCTCAGTAATGTTGGTGCTTTCATCAACAGTCTACAAGAAGTATTCTCATAATTAAACAACAATGAAAAAGGTTGCTTACCCTGCTGTAGTTTTTATCATATAGTAAAAAGTCACAGATTTCTGCATGTTTTGGTGCTATCAGAAAGCGTGGATTTAAGATGCTTGGCACTCTAACAGAGGAAGAATGGCAGCTACTCCACAGTTCTGTAGGGTAAATAAACATTAATTTTCCACATTGAAAGCAGAAATATTACAGAATATTATGCAGTGGCCTGTGTACCATGGTTGCCTGGCTAAGATCCTTACAGAGATACAGTACTTTTCCAGCTCCTTTCTCAGCCCATGGGTCTCATATCATGCTTCTGTTCCTCCAAATCTTAATGACACTTTCCTAATGAGTCTGATGCACTGAGATTGTTTGGGCACCAACTGATATTCACATGCTATAATGTTCTGGTGTATATAGTGGTGCTTATCTGGTGTGAATTTTTTAATCTTAGCAATTTTAAATTATTTTAGTCAGCAACGACAAGTTTCAGCCCCTAAAGAAATAGAGTTTGCCAGAAAAACTGTTACAAATTGACTAGAAGTCAATGAATGAAAATTGTTTTCTAAGAATAGAACTTGAGAAAAAAGAAACACGCTTATTTTACTCTAATTGCCTTCAGAAACACTTGATCCTGATACTAATTACTTTGGTTTTGAAGACTGTATTGTCTTCACCTCAGTATTTTTAAAAAGTTTTTTATTGGAGTTCCTGTCATTACTCTCCTATCCATTCCCTGTTCTGAGACTGCAGCTGAGAATGTGCTGTCCTGTCTGCTTGTGAAATCATAAGTCTGTGTTACAAAGTCCCTTTTGAAAAATACCTTTTTTGCACTTTTAATATCCAGGTAGCTACTGAATTCACATCTATTTCTCACTTGTGCATTCATATTTCTGGTTAAGCTCAGGAATTCCAAAAATAATATCAGAGAGGAAAACTCAGAAGCTCATTGCTTTTGTGGCTTTTTTCACTGAGGCCAATTTTAGCCCATGTTGCCAATGATCAGTCTGTACACTTTAGTTCTATATTGTGTACTTAAGCTGTGTGTGCAACAAATGATATTTTCTTAGCCTCTCCACACAGCCTATTAAACAGTGGTTGGAATACTTCCATCTGTAAAGCAAAACCTTTGGCATAAATAATATTGTCATTTGGATAGGCTAGACATACTTTTGCAAAGTGACCTTGTAAAAATATTGTCTGAGGTATGACTGAGCCTAAATTATATGACAGTGAGGTAGTATATTTTGGTCTCTCTGGTATATGAGGTCTCATCTTGTAGCAGTGAAACCACCTGAAATTAAACAAAAACCAGTAATGTGCATCAGATTTAGAAGCTGAAGAAAGCTGGGCTGAGTCTTTTTTTGTTTTGGGTTTTTTTTTGTTTTGTTTTTTAAAATCTATTTGCAAACTTTCATGCAAATTTTCTGTTTGGCAAAGGCAAGCATTGCTTAATGTGGTTTTCCTGTCTGATGATTTTTGTCTTTGTAAAATAGAATTATATGAAACACTGACAAAAATCTTTTGACTACATTATAAATATAAGTAAATCTGGAATAGTTGGGTTAGAATTATTTTTTCCTCTGCCATTTACAGCTCTTTCAAACACTTTTTTTGTTGTCATTTGGGACAACTTGGTTGTTTGGGCACCCTAGCTAAAAATGTCTTGCATAAGACGCACAAGATGCATTAGTTCTGTTGCCCCTCAAGGGTCAATCATAAAAAATGTCTTCCTAATCTGTAGGGCAGGGTTAGGTATTATAGTTAATGACCCCATTTACCATCTCATGCCCCTGATTCATTATCCAGATGTTCATACTTACTATACCATCTTGCCAAGTCTACTCGAACACTTAGGACCAGCTCATGCTCTGATATTTGAAATAATTAATGTTTAATGTGTAAACTCTTTGGTTTGTATATTCTGCAAATGTATTGGAGAGGATACTGCAGCTGTAATGGAAATCTTTTTTTAAAATGACTGAGTACATACTGGCACTTATTTTCTACCATTTCAGTGAAATAACTTTCTAGATGGAGGGATGCAATACCTCATTATACAGGTCAGACCATGCTTCCCAAGGCTGTAGAGAGTCTCAGCTCAAGCAGGTGAAGGAAGTATCCTTCAAATGCAATGTTGTATTCAGACCTGTTTGACTCAGAAGTTACTTCTGAAGAAGAACATATGTGATTTTGGAACCAAGTTTCAATAGTGGCTGCAAAAATGTGATCTTCCAGACTGTTCAATAGAAAGAAGTTCAGCTTTCGATTCTTTATTTCTGCCAAATAAAGCTGCAAAAACTAAGGGCTATCCTAGGGCTATTCTGTAACTGTGCCCTTCTACTACTACAAACAAATCACAAAGGGCAAGTGTGCAGCTTAAATAACCTAATGAATATTGGACTGTACTTTCAAGTGTGTAATACCCATTGACGTAGAAATATGATCATCATATCGTGCTTTGTTCCAAAGCCAGACATTTAATAAATTAGAAATAGGAACTATAGTAAAAGCTATTCATATCAGGACTTGTTTTCTCTT
>VYXF01002204.1:84840-109795 GCA_013397295.1 Polioptila caerulea
GATTTTTTTTCCCAGAAGGTGCTGTCTTGCTGTCTGTAGTCTTCTTTCATGTCTCTAAATTTAGAGTTGTTAAGGCAGGGTCCTTGTGTTGTTCAAAACAGTGCTTTAAGAGTAGGTTATTAGTACCAAACAATTTGTGTTTTAAAAAAAGGCCTTTATTAAAAAAAAAAAAAAAAAATTTTCAGGCTTTTGTACTGCTTTGGAGTAATACCAGACAATTGTAAGTTATAATCAGCAGATCCTGATTCTGTGGCCAGATTTGGTATAATGCTATTTTGATATGTGTTTCAGGAATAATAATTAAAAAAAAAAAAAAAAGATAAACAGAGGAAGAGTTTAAAACATAACAAAAAATTTAATACACATCTTAAGCCTAATCTCTGAAGCTTTGGCTTCATGTTTTTTGCATTTGCAATATGTACAGAATCTATACAGGCACATAATAAAATAAAATGCAGCTTCATCTTTTGTGTGTGACTTGTCTGGTGGTTTAGAGATTCTCCAGCTCAGCACTGGGAAGTCAGGAGACATACAGAGAGCTGGAGAGGACAGTGGGGAAGAGGCTAGCTATAAATGCAAAAGCTAAAGAAAGGTTGAGGAGGGGGAGGACATACATTCTTTCTGTGGCCCTTGGTAATAGAGGCTGACAGGAATGACATGATGACGAGAGAAGTGGTGATGAAGCCTGTGGAGGCAGAATTCTGAGGTGTCTGTGTGCAATGCATAAGAAAGACTGGCACAAGTGTGCAGCAGCTTTTTAAAAACACTTCTAATTTGTGACTTATAAATGAAACTTGTGTTGTGTGAACAGGTTCTCAAAAAAACAAAAGAAGGGAAAAACCAAACAGAAAACCCCACCTGTGATGGATACTGAAGTGGAAAGGAAACCCTGCAAAGAAAAAGTACTATGAAAATGAATTCAGAGGAGTATTTTATTGTGACAGCAGCTGAGGTGCACAGGCTTCTGACAGGCTGTGTGCCACCTGCCCTCAGTGACTTGCAGACCAGAACTTGTCCATCAGAGAGCCTCCCTGTGGGTACAAGGTGTCTGTCAGTTTACATGAGGAATTTGTGACTGTCAAGCTGGAATGTGGCACATCTGCCCAGGATAACTGAAGGGAATCACTTCATGGCACTGAACTGGGAGGTAGCAAACTTCAAGTACTTGCTAAACTGGTAGGGCAGGGATATGCACCAAGGCATGATCAGATACATTCACGAACTTTTAACTTTATTATCTATGCTCTATGTACATCACCAGGAACTTTATAAATATAGCTGCTATATGATCAGCTCATTCTTTGTTACAGGGAAAGACGTAAGCAAATACCGACATCTTTTACTGAGAATACACAGGTAAGAAGTCCTCTCATCTTCTAACAGCCCAAGTATGTCATCATTTAAGTAATGACAGACGCACACGTCTCTGCCAGAATGAGGCAGAGTCTGGAGCTATCCTTTCTGTCTGAAGCTAGTTTTTATGTTGCCAAAACATAATTGTGTCTTTTGCAAACCTGATGTCCTCTAGACAAAAGCAGACAACATTGCTGTGTAGTTATTTTAACCATTATAGTTCAGACACTCTTCTGCTGGGGAGACAGTATGGGAAAAACCTCTTCCCAAACCTGCTCATGCTGGAAGCCTGCAGCTCAGGGAAAGCTACGTAATGTGGTACTGCAGACTACACCCCTAGCAGCCTAGGCATAGTGGCTATTTCACAGAAATAAGCCAGGCTCTGTTGTACTTCAGGGTTTTTTTAGCTCCAAAGCAAAAAGGGCACATTGTATTGGCTGTTGGCATTGCTGACAGTATTTGAGGCCTTTAAGCTCTTCACGAGGCTCTTGCTATTACCAGATATGGCCTAGAAGGACCTTAGCTACTCAAAAGCCAGCTGGTTTGGAAATGAAAATGTTGACTTTACCAACATAATGGTATCTGCAAGGATGAAAAGCTTTTCTCCCACCCCTTCTTTTCAGTTAGGAAAGTCACAATCCCTCTTACAAAATGAAAGGCTCCATTAATGCTTATATTAAAAGAAAGGCAGGGGTGACTGGAGGGACTGCCCACAGAACATCTGTCAACACTGGCCCACTGTGTTGGTAGCAAAGTTGATGTATTGAAGTTGCAGGTTAGCTGCCATTAAATACTAGTAGACCTTTGGCAGGTCTAACTCAAAATTCATAGTCATAGTCAGGGCTTATACGATTTTTAGCTTGATGTAATGTGTAATCAAAAAAGCAGGTGGTGATGGTGGGGCAATTTTAAACACTGACTTTTCTACAGAAATGATTACATATCAGCACTGCAATTTGCAACTCCAAGCTGGGCAATCTGTGCTCAAAATTAGCATTTTTAGAAAGTAAAGCTTCATAAGTAACTGTTAAAACACTGCTTTTGTATTAGTAGTGCACAGACAAATGTTCCTAGCTGTATGTTACAACTATATAGAGATTATGCTCATGTTTATACAGACAGCTGAGGTGATGGCCATAAGGGCAGAACATGCGAGATGCTTAATAAAGATTTAAGAAAATATAATCAGTCAAAAATCTCATTAACATAGAACAAATTCTTTCTTTAGCCACAAAACCAACTGTTCCTTCAGTTTTCATCCACTAACCTAGCTCAATATGACTTTCATGGAGAGGGAGACACATTGCATTCCCCACTTGATTTTCAGTATTGACAAATAAAAGGTGTAACTCACAGCACATACATTTCACAAAGATCACGACAACGCTGTACCACTCAACATTTCATGTAATTACAGCAATGCCAAATGATGAATGAAATAGGTTTGAGTTAAAATGATTCTGCAGTATGGGAAACAGGCAGGATTGCTACTGGCAGAATGGGAGTTACCTGTGACACTCTAAACTACTTGTTTCAGACAAGTGGCATCATTTGAACTTCTTTCTGTGAGGTTCTTACTCTTCAGTGTTTACTTTACCTGAGAATGTACTTCTGACATAAGCTTTTCTTAACTTTGCTCCAAATGTCTCCTAAATGAAATACAGAACTACTTTTTCTTCAGTGAAATAGAGAAAATTTAGACACCTTAGCCCATTTCTAAGTGACTCTCAGTTGACTATTGTGATAACCTGACTTTCAATGCACACTTATCAAGAAAATATCAACATAGTTACTCTGTTGTTCTTGTTAGGTTACCAGTCTTGTGAATGCAAGGTCCAGACTCTTCAAATCTCCTCCAACTGAGCAGAGTCCCAAACCCCCAAGTTAAGTACCCTCTTTGGGCTTCTCTAATGCCCAAAACTGGGAATCATCCAATACAGCTTACTCAGAGCTGCTCCAGGTAGTCAGCAAAAATATTCAGCTAAAAAGTGTGTTAGTCAACTTGTCCATTTATTGACTCACACATCCTACTTTAGCTTGCAGGAAAAGTACATTATTAGAATATTTTTTTAATTCCAGGGGCAGTAGCTGTCCTGGAATTGATGCCCAAGGTTCTTTTCAGATCTAGCCCTCACTTTTCCCCATGTTCACCACCTTTTCCTCCCTCCCATCTCCACCAGAATGGGGGTTTGATATGCTCATTGCATGTAATGACTGATTTAAAGCTTTCTCCACAAACAAAGCCATGAATGGAGGTAACAGCATGTGACATTAGATGTTCTTCACTTTGCCAGCAGCAGCCCAACAAAAATGACTTACTGATTTAAAAACTTTGACTCACTAGTTTGTGAATGGCCATGTTAAAGAATGTAACCCCTCTTAACTTCTTTACACCATGGCACAGTATAATTCACTCAGCCTAAGAGGAGGATAATGACAGCTTTATACAGGATCTCACTTCACACCTCCAAGTTTTCTCCTTATCTCAAAGGTTGCACTGTGCATTAAAGCAATAGTCTGTATTAATCTAACCTCTGACATTTGGGCCATATTAACCCACCAATGCAGGTTTATGTATCTCACACCTCAAAGCCTATCAAGAAATTTGGCAGTCGCAGCTTGATAAGGACACCATACCTTACTGAACTTGTTCTAAAAACAACATCAGCAAAAACACCGCTCTGGTGGCACTTTTTTATGACCTTGTTCACTCTTCTTTAGCTATAGGCCATTTGGGTAATTCATGTTTCTGTGGAACTAGAACTGCTGTAAAGAAGAAGAAATGAAAATTCCTGTTTATCTGTAAAAATATTAACACCCAGGACTGTAAAATATGGGGAAAACCTATAAACTGGAAGCTTGAGCTGTTCAATTTCAGATGATAGAATAATAGTTAAAAGCAGGGTTATGTTTTAATGAGACTGATGACATTTTCTTTTGTTTCTCTACTGGACTAACTAACAAACCAATCTTCATTACCTGCTACTTTACAGTGAAAATTCTACCAAAGGGATCTTTCTGGTATTGCAACAAGTGGTTTAAGCAACCATTACAGCATATTCAGAGTCTCTTTTTTTTATTCATGTGGTATGGATAGTGAAATAACACATCTAAAATGTATTATCCCAGCTTCCCAAGACAGGGTCTGTATTGGAATGTGTATTTCAAAAGAAGGAGGCAATAGCCAGATTCTCAAATTAAACTTAGCTTGTTTAAAGAAATCTGTTACCATTCTAAAAAGTACTGCTTCATCTTAATTCTGTGTCAGAGTGGTTCAGGCAGGCAACGTTTACACGTCTTTGAAAGAACAATGAAAATAATTAAAATAGTACTTTAATAAAATCTTAAAAGCCTGCAGATGAGGTTTCCATCATCTAACCTGACCTCACTTGGACAAATTCTCATTAATTATGTTGAAAACATTTTGATTACCATCTTTTGATTAAACAAAAATTTGGACTACTGTAATTAAAACACAAACAAGAGTCAAGTCAGTTGTTTTATTAAATACATCACTCTAAAAACCTTTAGAGAGGTTGGATAATGAATGCAGTGAGAGCACTTGACCGCACAACTTAAGAAACAAATGATAGCTCTGCTTCCAAACTGCACGACAGGTTCTTGAGAGATTCCTTTTCACACTTGTCCAGCTGTATTTTTAGGATCAGCTTACAAAAGAGCAAGTGCTTTATTGCAGTCACTTTCCAAGGCAGCTCTGGCTAACTTTACACTCCTTTTATCTCCTTTCCTTTTTTTCTCTCATTATCTTCTTGCTTTCTTCTCTTCTCCTCTTAGTTACAGGATTCCGTGGATCATAGATCTCAAACGTATCTTCATCCTGCATGCTTGCATCTTTCACCTTTCTGCTTCTGTCTTCAAACTGAAGCACATGTGACATCCTACAAAAAAAAACAAACTCCAACTCAGTGAAAGAATGGAAGCTACAATTTGTAATTACGATACGCATGGCAAGATTTCTGATTTATTTTTGGGCAGAGCGAAAAATAACTGACCTGAGTTTCTTTTGTTGGTGATTTTCTTTTTTTTTGTTTTGTTTTTTTCTTTGGTTTTTTTTTTTTTAATTTCTTAGAAGACTCTTTTAAGGTGATAATTTTTTAAAGACTCATTTTGAAAAATACAGCTAAATACAGATAGTGTCTGGATTTTATTTCACAACTAAACTCTGTTTTCTTGTCTTTTTCTATTCAGCATAACTTCCAAAATGCATGGCAAATTTTTCCCAGGAACAGAGGGTGTTCCTCAAGTTTTCCTATTAGTCACTTTAGACACCTTTCATCAGGGTGGAGGGTTTTACAAAAGTGAGGAAGAGTTTACATGGAAAATGCTTGAAGTAGGTACACAGAAGATCAAAGGGAGAGAATGCTTCATGTCCTGCTGCTCCACATTAACTTGGTTCAGATCACGCTTTTTAATTCTCTGAATACCAGACTAAACAAAGGCCTTGTTCAATTCAGTGTTTTTCCCACTGTTCATTAGAAGTTTTCCCCCATTAGATATTTGGTAATTTCAGCAAATTTCCAGTAATCTGGAAACATCACTGTTACATAACGGAGAAGTAGCGCATGTGAGCCTCAGGAGGTTCAACAAGGCCAGTGACTAGATCTTACACCTTGGCAACTGCTGATATCAACACACGCTGGAGAAGAAGGGATTGAAGCAGCTCTGCCAAGAGGAACTTACGGCTCCTGGTGGCCAAGAGGCTGGACAAGACCCAGCCATGGCACTCCCAGCCCAGAGAGCCAAACGTGTCCTGGGCTGCATCCAGAGCAGAGGGGGCAGCAGGGCCAGGGAGGGGATTCTGCCCCTCTGCTCTGCTCTGGTGAGACCCCACCTGCAGGGCTGCACCCACCAGCTCTGGGCTCCCAGCACAGGAAGGACATGGAGCTGCTGGAGTGAGCACAGAGGAGGCCACAATGATGGTCAGAGGGATGGAGCAGCTTGCCTGTGAGGACAGGCTGAGAGCTAGGACTGTTCAGCCTGGAAAAGTCTCTCAGGAGATCTTATTGCAGACTGTCAGTACACAACAGGACTTATTAGGACAGATGGTGACAGACCCTTTAGCGGGGCCTGTTGTTACAGGACAAAGGGTAAAGTTCTTAAACCAAGAGAGTGCAGATCCAGATGAGATAAGGAGGACATTTTTTAAGACAAGGGTGGTGAAACACTGGAACAAGTTGCCCAGAGATGTGATAATTTTTTCAGGGCAAACTCATCTATCTAGGCAAAACCCACACTTAACCATTCGATTTTGGGTAATCAATTTCAGAAATGTCTTTGACTTCGATGGGACAACTTAAGAAGTATCCTGATTTGAATTTAAGCATATCAATCTTTATAGCATGCTATAAAGACAAAAAAAGACAAAAAAGTCTTTGTGACAGAAAATACAGGAAAAATGAGCAAGTTTCCAAAGGGAAGTTTTGTGGCCGATGAAGTACTGCTTTATTGGTCTCTTGTAACATAAAAGACATTCTGAACTAAACAGTTTTCAAAGAACTTTACATAAAGAAAAGGAGGACGAACCAGTTAAGTTACAACAGATTACATTATAGTACTATTAAAGTACTATTAAAGAAACCAGAAAAAAAATCAAAGCTATAGACCATACGTGATCTGCTTGAACGCTTTAGAAAATCCCTAAAAACAAAAATTGAGAATTTCATCACAACTGATTCTTGACATATGTGTTTCATAAACACTTAAGAGTTGTTTCCAGTGTAAAAAACTTAGGTAGTTTATAACCCTGTCCACACTACTAACACCCAAATTTATTTTTTTTTAGTCATCTCTACAATTCAGAATAACATAATGTACCATCAGAGTGACTCATGGTTGCATATTTGTAGTTTAATTCTAAAAACATTGTCTCACAGTGGAGGGACTGAAGTAATTTATTTTAGCTAACATGCTTTCTGCATTTGTCATATTCTTCTCAACTTATTAAAGATGAGTACACACATCAAATCCCTCTGTCCTAGTCTGAATAAAGTAAAGGCCTAAGAGATGGAGTCATTCCTTGGTGCATGGTTTTAAAGTGTGTTATAGGAGTGTAAGTAGAAGTGTTGTCACACTTAGTCCTTTCATCAACTCAGGTTTTCCAAGAATATTACAGCACAGGACATAACCTGCAGGATACATACAACTAATAGGAAATAAAATTAAACGCAACTCTAATTCTTAGGTCAGGCCATACAGTGCCCCAAATAGTTTGCAAATTAGATGCAGTAGATTCAGACTAAGCAATATTTACATCTCCCCAAGAGCTGAAAGAAGTCATAGTCTCTGACTCTTATTCATACTTTCCACTAAGACGTTCCCAGCTGTGATTAAAAATAAGCCAATATTAAGCAACTTTTTGATATTCCCAGAATCAATTTTAGATGTAGCATCTCAGAGGTAAAGTAATATAAACACAGACTGCAGTGGAGATTTTAAGAAATATTTTCCTTCTGTGAACTTAAGCTTATTTTAGTATGTCACACATCTTCCCAGGTAGACCTGTTCTGCATCTATATGAATGGTGAATCACAGTGAATACTGCTTTTCAAAAGCAATTAAAATAGTTTTTCTTTTTAAAAGGAACATAGGAAGCATTTAATAATTATTTCTATATTAAGCATTTGGATTTAAACTAATCTTACTCAAGTTCCTCCAACTGAGGTTTGTATTTGCATAATTTTCCAAGTGCAGAGTTAGGGTGTAGTTCCACAAATACAAGTTTCATAAGACTTTTCCTTGTTCAGTTTATAGCTCTCTTTCCTTCTGTGTGCTCCTGGGTTTGGAGAGGAGCTGCCCAGTCACATTTCTGCAGTCGCTGTGCTGAAAGCAGTACCTTCATCTTTGTATCTCTGGTCTTCAGGAACCCACCAACTTGTGCTTATCAATGGTTGTTGACACCTCATTTTATATAAGAGAGACATTCAATTTTAAAGTCCACTTTTCATCAAAATTTAAAGAATGAGAAGTAGTCAGTTCTACCAAGCAAAACTCAAAACAAAACCTCAGTTTTGCAGCTCAGTTTTTTTGCTAAAAATTTATAAAATAAAATAGCTTGCCGAAACTGATGACTCTGGGTTTGAAGTACCTAGTTGTCCAAGTTGTTGTCCCTCTTTAACATTTGACAAAATTATTTTCTTAACAGAAATGAATGAGCAATCTTTGCATGGATTTATTGGTGAAGAGGTTGATTTTTACCCTGACCAGATGCCAGCATCCTATAGGTTAACCATGGTCCTATCCCATGTAATGGTGGAGAAGCTGCCCTGCATTTCTTTCCTTTTGTGTTACTAAAAAACACTCAGTAGCTGTCTTTCTTCTGTATTCCAAAAGTGGAACATCTGGAACCGTTAGACTGAAATACACAAATTAATTTAAGACAGTTTCAGAGACAGCGCAGGATTTCAAAGGTACGTGGATACTCTTATGGCCAGTGATAGTCCCAGGTCAGCAAACAGACCAGGCTCTTTTGAACTACTCTAGTGAGACGGTACTTGTAAGTACAGATATGATACACAGTAATCCCTCTGCTTTTGAGATGTGTGAGCCATGCACTGGATCTGAACCATATGCCAGCTGCTGACAGGTGGTAGTCATGTTAAATGCAGCATAAGAGAAGCCCTGTAGCCCAACAGCTTTGGCCTTTCCAGAACCCCTTTTGGGAGAAACTGAAGTGGCAATCAGTGAACTGAATAATTTTGAATCTTGGCAAGAGTAAGGAAGCACTACGCTCTACTGATGAAGCTGAAAACTCCAGGTACACTCATGCATCAGTGATTTTTATACTAACTGAAATGAAAGCGCAAAGCTGTATTGCCTAAGATCACACTTGTTTTTCAAACTCATATAGCTGTTATCTGCCACCACCTGTCTACTGCCCCCTTCAACTTCCCTTGCACAGCTGGCCCTACAGAGCAAACCCCCTGGTGCCTGCAGGGAAACCTAGGACATTATCTTGCACTCAACTACATCAGCATTTTAAACACAAATCGTCAACAAGTGTGAGCAAAAGGTACATCCTGCCAACTCTGTTGTAAGGGTAGTAGCTTCTGGCAGAGCAGCAGTAAATTCTTAAGCAGTTTTAGGCAGATACCTGCACTTTGGAGATGCCTGCATAAAACATTGCAGTTGGTGCCACACTCCTTTTTGCAGTAAATGCATACAAAATAAATAAAGCAACTAATCATGTTGCTATAAAATGTAAAGTATGATAATTTCGAACATTATGGCTATGTTTTATGATAGTTATTGGTTCTTTCCATCAGGCTGCCTAAAATGAATGCAGAAGGAATAAGTATCTGTGTCAAGAAATTCAGTGTTGCCTCTTGCATTGTATAGGCTGTCTAAAAAAATGGGACCAACTTGGATGATAACTACAAGCAGTACCATTTGCTTCTGAGTTGAGCATTGATTTTAAGTAACAGGCTTCCCATTTTTCTCAATTTCACAGTGCATCCCATATTTAAAACAAAACCAATGATAGTTACTCAAACACTACTGCTTTCTGTAAATTATATTCTACTTGATGCTAATTTTCCTTCAAGTACAGTAAATGCTGAAGTGTAAGCATCAATCATTAATGTAGGAAACATTCTAGCACTTTCCTTCATCATCCTCAAGATACCTAGGCAGTGGACAGAAAAGTAACTCAAGTGAACAGATGAAAAAACAGACGAGAATCCACAGATCAAAGCAAAAGAGATGTCTCTCCCAAGTTAAAAAAAATAGGCTGCTCTGGAAGAATGAACTCACTGGCACTCTCTCCATTCCCAGCAGAGTAGTGGGTGGCACAGGAAGAGGAGAGACATTTGAGAAACACTGAGAGACAGTAAAAAAAAGAAAGGGAAAGACTAAAAAAATAAAAGAACGAGAAACAAAAACAGAGAAAGAGACTTATCAAAATATAAATCAAGTGAAGAAAATTGCCAAATGACAATTAAAATGAAGCATAAATTTTGAATCAAGGCAAGAGAACAAAAGTACGAACAAGGCAAAAAGAATGTCAAGGCCGTAAAACAAAGGGAATTTTGAAGGAGGAAATAAGTTAGCAACATCTAATATTTTTCCAACTTTTTTTTTTTTCTTTTTTTTTTTTTAATTGAGATGCTGCAAGCAAAATAAGCCTCTTGGATCAGGCTGCTGTCATTATTCCTCACATAAGTGTGTCCAAGAGCTTTACAAATAATTTTGTAAACACAATGCAGCAGGAGAGAAGTAAGTTTGTGTCTCTAATGAAATCTGCAAATATCACTAAATGCTCTGTGTAATACAACTCTTGTAAGCAAATTTCATAGCTTCTGATTGCCCTGTCTCACCATCCAGATTTGTTTTCCTTCTTGTGTAACATAACCTGTCATCCCTCTTCTCATGCAAAGGAGTCTTGTAATCCAAGTTTCTCTCCCTTACAGATCAATAAAAGGAAAACAATTTTTTACCAAGTACTTGAAGTAGGTTTTAATTCTTACATCAATGTGGGTTGATTTCCTAAGTACTATGATAGACCCAGCCTCAAAGATGGTTTCATCTCTTATTATCACTGTTTCACACAGCCACTTCTGTCTCAAAAAAGATGTTTGAGAAAACAATTTCCTTTGTCCCATTAACTCATAGTACTGGAGCTGAGCTAAATTTCCTACAAAAGCCTGTATCCCTCTGTAGCACTTGGTATTTAAACCTTACACTGTATCACACGTTTCCACCACACCTAGTTTGCCAAACCACGTATGATTTCACTTTAACTAAATTTATAATCAGAGAACCCACTGAGGTTGAGAAGGACCTTTTTGATCAAAAGATTTGACTATTGATCCAGGACTGCCAAGCCAATTAAACCATGTCCCCAAGTGCCACACCTATATGCCTTTTAAATACCTCCAGGGATGGTGACTCAGCCACTTCCTTGGGCAGCATGTTTCTATGCCAAACAACCTTAATGGTGAAGAAAATTTTCCCCAACATCCAATCTAAACCTCCCCTGGCACAACTTAAGGCCACATGCTCTTGTCCTATCGCTTGTTTACTGGGAGAAGAGACTGACTCACACAATACTTTCTAGTAACCATTTCTGGTCATCGGTTTCTGCTGTGATTGTTACTACTAAGAGATTTCACTCTTCCATTTTTTCAGTACTTGTTTTCACCATTCCACATTCCTTGCTTCTCTTTCCTCATGTCCCTTCCTAATGATGGGCTATCTTGTCCCTTTTGATGCTTTCATAACACCCTCTATTTTTCATGTTTATTGACTTTATATTTAAAGAAAGAAATAAAGTTTGCTATTCAGATCTAGCAAAACCCAAATAATTAGTTATTCCATAGAAGCTTTAAATGTTAAAAAAATGCTTAGAAGAGTAGTGAGAAAATGGTCATAAGTACAGCTATGTGCCACATTGCAGTCCACTTCAAATGTTAAGTATTCACATGAAATACTTGCTACTTCAAAAAAATGTTCTTTCAATCCGTGTTAGTGATTATGATACAGATTTTAAACAAAAATTAAAAATTTTACTATTGCTATAAACACTGTCCCCCCTGCACTCTCCTGGGGTTAACTGCAAGACTCAGAAGAATCTATTAGCTTACAATATTTCAGCTTTCAGCTGTTTGTGCTGATTTTGGCTGGGGTAGACACAGTGGCTGGCATGGGGCTGTGTTTTGGATTTGTGCTGAACACAGGGTCGATAATATAGAGATGTTTTTGTTATTGCTGTGCAGAGCTCACACAGAGTCAAGATCTTTTCTGCTTCTCCTACTGCCACACTTGTGAGGAGACTGAGGGTGCAAGGGAGGCTGGGAGGAGACAGAGCCAATGGACAGGTGACCCAACTGACCAAAGGGATGTTCCAGACAATGTGACATCAAGTATAAAGTGGGGGAAGGAGGAGGAAAGGGAAATGTTTGGAGCGATGGTGTTTGTCTTCCTAAGTTACTGCCACACATGATGGGGCCCTGCTGTCCTGGAGATGGCTGAACATCTGCCTGCCCATGGGAAGCAGTGAATTAATTCCTTGTTTCACACTGCTTGTGTGTGACTTTTGCTTTCTGTATTAAACTGTGTGTATCTCAACCCACGAGTTTTTGAGGTTTTACCCTTCCAGTTCTCTCTTGGACCCTGCTGGTGGGGCAGTGAAGTAAGCAGCTGTGAGAAACTTGGCTGATAGCTAGGTTAAACCATGACAGCAGTGGAGGTATTACTGCTGCTCTTGCTCAAACAAAAATGTCCCTAAGTGTTAAGGAAGTAAAACTGATGAAAACACGCTTTAAAAATATTATACAAAGTCAGCCTGTACACTTCTGTTAACTTTAACTAGACCTTTGAATTTGTATGTTACAGTTACTGGAGGATTGAAAATTGGCTTAACCTCTTCAAAATAACCAGCAAGTTTTGGGTCCTCTACAGACCAAAGAATTATTTGTTTATATTTTCTCTTTGTGTTGACCTATAGCAAAAAATGATGGGAACAGAACTTCCGCAGATATTTCTAAAATAATACTTTTCGAGATAGTTTATTTGAATGTAATATGCTTAGTTTTATCAAAAAAGAATAATTCCCAAAATTATAAAGAGAAACCAATAGTTTCACTAACTATGGGACCTCCAGCTTAAAAAGAACCCCAAAGATAAAAGTTGTTGCTAAGCTAACAACAAAGTAATCTAATTCTGGTGAAGACTAATACAGTATTGTATCAGTGGATTGTTCAAGATAGTAATAAAAATATTTTTCTTTTTAAATAACATTTAATTGTAAGCAACCTTCTAAGAGAAGGGGAAATTATCTTAACTATGAAAAAGCTCACCTTATCAGTGATAATCTGTGGGAAAATGTAATGAGTTCTCATAGTATCATAACTATGTAAAACTATGATGACTTACTTTTTCAAGCAATAAATATTTTTCTATATAAAATTCAGTTATCCTATATGATATTGCTCCTGTTCTATAACAATTAATATAAATAGTCTATTTACACTACATCCTTGACTGATCCCATCACAAAAATGTTAAGTAGTTTGATGCAAGAAGATGGATGCTTTAAATAGACAACTGCTCCTGGTAGATTGGTATGGAAGACTAAAATGCAAATTCCAGATATTGCTCCAGACACCACACCAGTACAGAAACACTCTGCATAGCATTTACTACTAGGACATGGGAGCAATAGGAATAGGCCTGTGATCCACCTACTGTGGCATCCTGTCTCTGGCAATAGCTTGTACAACATCTGACATTCTGAAGTCAGTCAGGAAATCATCTCCCCCAGTCAGGCATTATTGTACCACCACAGCACAGAGTTGGAGTGAAAAGAAAGGAGAGAAGAGTATTTCTAGCACAAAAATACTCAGATTTTCAAAACATTCAGATTTCTCTGGATCCCCTACCTTTTCTTTTGCCCCTCCCTCTCTCACTCTGAATATATCCTAATCCTTACTTCTTAAATATTGTCAGTCCATAAGATGAAGTTGGGGTGCTTGAAAAGGTGTGTAAATATGCAGGAAGCTTAAGCCAGGCTAATAAAGATTATTTCTTCATTCTTCACTAGATTTTCTGGAAACAAAAAAAAGTCAGATTTCCAGACAGTAAATCTAATACTAGATACCCCTTGACTGAAACATGGATCATCACTGAATTTAAGTCAAACAGTAGTGAAAATTCAGATGCCTAATCCAAATAAGCTCAGATATAGAGGAATTAACAAAAAATAAACAAAATAAGCAAAAAGCCCCACTTTAAATGCTCTAAGTTTCTCAGACATGCTGAACAGCTAGAAGCAATCAATATACGTCAGCAGAAGAATGATTTGCTAATATGAATTACTGACTGAAGCAAAGGGGTAGGGGTTGGCATTTACAGATCAAGCAAGGTCTGATCATATTCTAGCAGTACAGGGGTGAAGGTAGAGACAAAACTGAAGGAAAAAAAGAGAAAGATTTACAGCAGAAGGTTTTTTTTCTTTCTTCCTTTAAAGGTTAGTGGCAGTACTAAAACCCAAACAAACGCTTATTTTTTTGCCAAATAGAAAAGAAACCTCTCTTTCCAATGTGTTTCTAATACAGACCTCTGGCATTCATTTATCCTTTGTAACAATCAAGTAAGTATTTTGTCAACTTTTAAAAAATGTAGTTGAGTAAATCAATGGCCTTAGCAGGAGAGACCTTAATATAGAGCCAGTTTTTCCAGACTAGTGAAGAAATGCTGGCTCAAGTCTGGATGGGAGGAGGGGAGCAAACATGGCTTTAATCCATCTTTGTGCCTCACTGGCATAAATTACAGCAGCACTTTTTCTGTCATTCCCCAAGCTAGCATCAGCTTGTAAAACAGACTGCAGCTTAGTTTTCAGGGGTTTACTGCGTTTGCCACAGTTAAGCTTCTGCAACTGAAGCTGCAAAGACTGGTGCTAATCTTGAGGAAGCCATATTTCATAACCCTAAATTTGAGGTTTTGTAGGAAAGAAAAATCTGCACTTTATAAAATGTATATAAAACAAGGTTTATAAAAGAAATATAATCAATGTTTTTAGGTGTCTATCCTGAAGAACTTCACCATACAAATTTCAGTAGTATATGCTGCAATAAATAGGAAATCTTGGAAATAAAATGGAACACATTATCAAATCTATGTGGATTAAATACTAACAGTGTGCATCATGATTTAGTTCTTAATAGAAATTAAATATTGTAATATAAAACCAGTCTGGCTAACTCAACATTTACCTGATTCAAAAATTGCTATTTCAATTAAAAAAGACCCAAGCTCAAACCAATTCCAGCCTATACTCTACAACAGACATTGAAAAGTGATGCCTTGACACAATTTTAAGACCCAAATTTCTCTCTGCTACAAAAGCTTTTACTGAGAGAATACAAGAAAAATATTGTGTATTTGTACTCCTAATTGTGCCACATTTTTCATGAAATCAATCATAAATATTCTGAAAGGAAACTTCCTTGAATTATGAAAAAAACATTTCTTAAAGAAGATAGAGGGCATAACTATTGATGCTGGATAGAGAATACCTTCCTTCAATATACAGATTTATTTTTTGTTTGCTCTGGAGTAAAATAAAACTATCTCCTCAAACTGGGTAAAAAATTGTGCACTCAAATTGCAATTATTCTCCTGGCAAAAAGAGCTCAGCATTAACACCCAATGTTCACACAATATTTAAGTGGCCTCAGTGACAGTTTTCCTAAATTCAAAATTGGGAACAGATTACAGTATCCAACTTATATGAACCAGGCTGCACTTAAAACAGTTAGCACTGAACTTCTGTGAGCTTTTTGCCCACAGGACCAATGAATTAATAAAACCAGACCTATTCCCTTCAATTTCTGTTAAAATCAGGAGATCTATGTAAAGCATCACTGTGCAAATCAAAATATTTCATGACCAAGAAGAAGATATGTTTAAAAGCATTCCAAGATACGAGATTTTAAACAGTGCATTAAATTCATGAAGTGGTTTTAATCCTCATTATCTTACATGAGGTTTTCTACAAATAACTTATAGGACAATAGTTTCAACAAAACTAGTAATTACACAACATGAACATGAAACCATCCATTAAGCAAGACATGAAGTACCTTTTTGCTTAAAATAGAAGACCTTTACTGTCACACAGTTTTCATGACACCTTTTGTGCAAATTTAAAGGTATTTTCAGGTATTGACTTTTTCACTTTGATTAAAAAAGTCTATTTATCCTATACCTCAAATTAACCAAATTTATAGTAGTTTAGACTCAAAAAAGTTCAAGTAACCAAAAGAATTTTAGACTGATAAACCATCTGAAAAACCACTACCTCGTTCCAAATTCCCATTTTACTCATTCTTTCTTGTCCCACAGTATATCTGAAAGCTGAATGGATTTATGTTATTTCAAATAATAAGAAAGACTAAGTTTCAGAGTCTAGACATACTTCCAAAAAACTTAAGTGACTTATTTACATTTGTCGCTTAGTTACAGCTGTGACAGCACTCCACAGGGAAGGAAAAAGCTGATCTCTTTTAAAGATTAAGGAGCTTTATGTTTCACATGTTACACCTTACATTCCACCAAGGAAACACTGCAGTGGTTCAGTTATGAAGCACTGGCATCACGTGCTATTAATTAAATGAACTATGTAGCATGTTGGCAGTCTCAGCCAAATTCTGAAATGCTGCAGAGTGCATTACTGAGAGCAGATAAAGGCCAGTGATGAGATCTGAATCCTGAAAAAGAAATCCTAAACTTCTAGCCAGGTGCAGAATGAAGGAAAAATTACTTGGCTTCACTGTAACACAAACTCTGAAATCAACTGGGGGTCTACTTGCAGCCCTGACTTGTGAACTGATGGGATTAATAACAGACCAAATCCTTCTACTGAGGATGATACAGATTTTGGCTGATTCCCTGGTGGCAGCAATTTTAATGCACTTCACATAATCATGGTCATCTGGTAAGGAACAACTTTCACATGTTAATATTTCAGCTTCTACACTGAATATTGAAGGTCCAACAGGATGAATTTGGCATCTTCCACAAAAGCAAAATTGAAGAAGTAACAATGTAAAACCATATTTATCAGAACTCAGATTACCAGTATGGAAGTTAAGTTTTCAAGCAGGAATAGAATATTGCCTCAATTCAATGTTCACATTATAGAATCACAGAATGAGGTGGGTTGGAAGGGACCATATAAACGTCACCCAGTCCAACCCCACTGCCATGGGTCATCTGCCAACTCTCTGGGCAACCTGTTCTAGGTGCCTCTCCTCTGAGTAAAGAACTTATTCCTAGCATCTAAATCTCTCCTCTTTTAATTTAAAATCATCACCCCTCATCCTGTCCCTATCAGCCCAAGTAAAAAGTCACTCTCCCTCTTTCTTTTAATCACCCTTTAGTTACTGAAATATCTGCCACAGTAAGGTCTCTTTGGAGCCTTCTCTCACCTAGCCTGAACAACCCCAGCTCTCTCAGACTTTTCTCATAGGAGAGATATTCCAGCCCATAATAATTTTTGTGTTCCTTCTCTGGACCAGTTCAAAAAAGTCCATGTCCTTCCTGTGCTGGGAGCCCAGAGCTGGTGGGTGCAGCCCTGCAGGTGGGGTCTCACCAGAGCAGAGCAGAGGGGCAGAATCCCCTCCCTGGCCCTGCTGCCCCCTCTGCTCTGGATGCAGCCCAGGACACGTTTGGCTCTCTGGGCTGGGAGTGCCCCTGGCTGGGTCATGTCCAGCCTCTCAGCCCCCAGCACCCCCAGGTGCTTCCCCCCAGGGCTGCTCCCTATCTTTGCTCCTGTTTGGGATTGCCCTGGCCCAGAGGCATCACCTTGGCCTTGTTGAACTTTATGGGCTTCACATGAACACACTTCTCAAGTTTGCCCAGGTGCCCCTGGATGGCATCCTGTTTTTCATTAGTGTCACCTGCACTGCTCAGCTGCCACCTGCAAATGTACTGAGGGTGCCCTTGGTCCCACTGCCTCTGTCACTCATAAAGACACTAAAGAGCATCAGTTTCAAGAAGTGAATGGACAGGCATGTCTTTCCAATCAATCAAAAAAATAACCCATTATGATTTCCTAACCTATGTGTCTCCCGCATCTTTTAAGGTTCTGTAAACTTGACTGGTTTTGTGTGCAACATATGGTGTTTTAGTGGTATGGAGTGATGATAATTTTGAGTTCTCAGTTACTTGATAAGGACAATTAAGTTTTAAATTTAAGAATGGTACAGGAGTTGATTTCTGAACCTTTTCGTGCATTTTGACTGTGAGACTGTATAAATAATGGAGATCCTACATAGATACATGCTAAACTGACTTTGCAACCATGTGTGTTTTCAAAAAGCAATGTGGTAGCTACCTTACTACAGAAAATTCCACCAACTCAAAAGCTGTCATGACACTAGATATACTTCAGTATGTCAGTGAATCTTGCAGTACAGGAAGCCTCCACTTGTTTTAAAAGCTCAGAGAGAGAAGAGTGCAAGTCCAGAATTCTGGTTAAGGACATGACATGTATTTTTATAGCAGAGAATCCGTTCCTTTCCAGTATTCCATATAGGAAAGTGTAGATATACTTCTTACATTTCACAAGAATGTAAAGTTCCTAAAAATTCATCTGGAGAGCCCTGTTTTTAGGAGTACACAGCCATAGTTTAAAGTCAAAGTGAAAAGCTTAATGTGGTAATGTTTGGTTAGCTCATTTCCACTTACGACTATACTGCAGAAGATATGTACAATATGAAGTTTTGATTGTTTATTCAAGTATTTAGAATTCATCTGATTTTGGCAAACAGAAGTAGCAGTATGAAAAATGGGATACAATTTAAAAAGTGAAATTTAAAAGGCTAAGTTCCAGTAAGAGTGATCAACAGTATGGGTACAGGACAGAACTAAGTTAGGCAACCATTCAACTGGAAAGGATTTGTGGCTTAGAAAGGATAGGAGACCATGACAAAAACAGCAACAAAAAAAAGTAATCCTTCCATTCAACATGGACAAAGACTTAGCTGAGTGCTCCATCTAGTCTCAGATTTCACATTTTGAAAGAAGCACTTGGAACTCTCAGAATTACTTGATTGAAGGGTGTATTACAGTACTAAGTACCACTCTTATCCTGTTTGAAGAGGAATATTTTGCATAGATTAACGGAAACAATTTTTTAATGTACTTGATCGCATCAGAATTTTTTAATCCCATTTCTGGATCGTCTTTATGAAAAATATTTTGTTATGTTCACAGGATCTGCATCATTAGTTTCATTATCTGCAGTTGCTGTAACATCTTCTGGAATGAAATCTGTGCTTGAATACAGTTGCAACTATTTGTTATTATCATCAGAACCCTGAAGTGTCACTACTACCTGAATGGGTATCACATGCATACAACTATAGTTACAGTAAGTCCTAAATGAGAAGAGTAGGAGCAGTGTTCTGAGTAAGTGTAGCCTGTGCATTATTTTCTCCTTCAAATTCAGGCCTATCCAGTAATGCAAGTGGCAAGTATCAAGAAGATTAACTATTCTAGCTGGGTCTTCTTCTTGTGACATATTTAGTTTTAGTCCCTAACAAGTGACACCCCACTGACACTGTGCTTGACCTCACCTACATTTTTGGGAAAAGTCTTCTTGGCTAAGATAATAAGCCAAGAATGTAACTGAGTTCTGCCAGATACTCTCTACCTACCTCTGCAGCATTCTACACAAACTTTAAGAAAGAGAAGACTCTAGCAATGCATCTGAGTCCTTCTTATTTGGATTGTAAGCAAATAAAGAACAACTATTGATCAAATAGTACTGAGGACATCTAACAAATCACAAAGAGGAAAGCACAAGCGCTAGCTCTCAACATGATGCCACAAGGAAAATAATGCCTGGAAGAACTCAGATCAAGAATGTCTTTCTAAGGTACCCAGATGCTGTAAAATTGGGTCCACTTACTTATTGTCAGACATTTTTATTCTCTGACCCCTTCTTTGAGCAGATACCATGTTTATTATGCTATTTTGGAATACTGTATGGGAAATTGGATTTTGATTGCTGCAGACAAATATAGATAATCATTTTCACAGACCAGTAGAGGTTGCAATAAAATGCCTCAGCAAAGATTCTGATATCCCACATTAAAACTTAGTCTTACGCATTTCTCTTCAGCACTCCTTGCAACATTTCCTCAGATGCGTTCTTAGACAGTAAAATCTGGTAATAATTATCAAACACCATACACACTGTTTACAATAGAGTCATATTTCTTCATTTTTTTATTGCATAAAAAGTAGAATGCTGCTGAAAAGTGCCCAAACGTCTGCTATGCGCCATGCCAATACAGCAGCTCAGCCAAATATGCAGAGAGAAGTTTGCCAAACAAAAGAAAACATAACAAATTGGTAATGGTTTCTATCTTGACAGAGAATGAAAATTATACCTCAATGTGTGGCCACTCATGGACACATAAAAATGTCTTAGAGGCAATCATTTTACTTCAGATAACACACTCTGACAGTAGAGCAAAGCATACTGGCAGGCTTTCCCTTCCCATAAAAACAGCAACCATGACCGACAAAATGGCCTGGAGGAATCAACTCATTTGTGTGTACCATATATGCATATGCCATACACTAATAGTATTAAATGAAAATAAAATAAAGTAAAATTACTGTCTTTTGAAGTAGATTCAAATTAAGAAAGGATTTTAAAATGTGAAGTCACTATAGTTATCTCAAATATTCCTATACAATAAAGGTACTGAAAATGCAAACATTTGATCCAAAATATGCAATTTAACTTTCTGACTGCTTTACACAGCAATTAATAGCTTTCAGAAGATTTCATTGCTTCGTTAATGTCATTTATAGCCAATCTGTGTAAATTATATTTTACAATTTACTTGGCCTCAAAGTAAATTATTTGAAAACAGACTGTCTCCTCTGTCTGTGAAGTTAATATGAACACTTACTGCGCTGTAAAACTAACATGATATTAATTATTAGTCTATTATGTAGTTTCATATTATTCTAAGTGTTTTAGTACAGTTCTGAATGTGATATTGTTTTTGAACAAAAATACAACTTCATAATCTGAAATTACAGCACTTCTTCATTCAGTAGGAATTACAGTGTGACAGCATTACTGACAATTAATTATCAGGAACTACTGAAAGAAATAGGAAAGATAGGTTTGAACTCCATAAAAGTATTTACAAGACTGGTCGTATTACTTTGACAAGAAAATATTTGACATGAAGATCAAGTTCATAAAAAGTTCAAAAAAAAGGCCAGATAAGGGAATCTTATACTGAACATGGGAGGTTTAGAACAGATATTTGAAGTATTTCTTTACCAAGAGGGTGGTCAAACACTGGACCAGGCTTTCTAGAGAGGAGATCAATGTCCTCAGCCTGCCAGTGTTCAAGAGGCATCTGGACAATGACTTTAACAACAGGCTATAGCTTTTGGCCAGCCCTGAAGCTGTCAGGCAGTTGGACTGCATGATTGTTGTAGGTCCCTTCCAACTGAAATAGTTGCTCTATAATTCCTGGAGAACTTAGAAGCACTTTGGTAGCTCAGAAGGATCTCAAAATATCAGCGAAATCCAAGGATCTCAAAATTTATATTGTATGTTATCTCCTATCCTCAAAGAGCCTGAGGTAGGAAGAAACATAATGAAGGACAAAAACACTGTTTGAAGAAGCAAAAAAATAATTTTAAGTCATCTGAGATACAGAAATACTGGTTGTTTAAAACATTTGCCAAGAACGTTGTTAAAGTTTCTATTTTACTGGTAATTTTGCTGTAGTTCCAATGGCTTATGCACCAACTATGAAACAAACTATAGGTAGAGATAGCTTATTTTGTTGGACCAGCTGCAGTGTTTGCCTTGTAAATGGAGATGACATATCCTTACAAAACTTTTTTGCTAGGATTTTTTTTTCCAGGCATTTTATGCATTTTTGCATTATGCATACTTTTATGAGCATTTAACAGCATGCAGCCTAGAGCTTCAATATCACACTTCAAATCATATTGATTTTTATCCCTTTGATTACCTAAGGTGGATAGTTTGCATGAAAGATGAACATGAGACACATTGATTCCTTGATTGTGAGGCATTGAGGCAGTAATTTCTGCAGTGCTTTATCAACTTCAGTAACACCCCACTGCCTTGAGGTCACCCTGCACTTCAGATGAGTCAGTCTACCTTCATCTCATCCATCATTTAAAAATACTTACCATCCCCAACACAGAGTTTTAGAAGGATTTAAAACTATAGAATGCTAAATCTCGCCTACTCTCATGCCTTATTTTTCAGTGTTTCATTTTTAAACCAGTACCTTTTACTTGGCTCCTAATGAAGCAGCTGCCTTCACATTTTGTGTTTTCTGCTACTCAAATTTATGCTTACCAGTGAGACTATGTTAGTACAGCAGGATTTCTATTGGTAAACCCAGAAATCCAAAAAAACCCAACTCACCATCCCTCGTCATTATCTACGTCGGGTTCGGAAAGCTCATTTTCAGGAGTTTCTTCAATAGCCTGGGTTAACTTTGTTTTAAACCGGTCCAACAATGCCAGCGTCTGAAATTAAACACACGGTTTTGGAGAAGTTGTATATTTCTATACAATTTTACGACAATGTTATTATTTTGGGAAAAAGTACAATGAGCGTGATCTTTCATATGAATTTGGAAGAAACACTTTAGAGAGGCAAGTGAGAGAGCAAGAGGTGATGGTAGGTGTGAGAGCGGGACTGCATGGAGAGCATCCATGGCGAGTGGGCAGGCAATGCTGAGGCAACAAGAGCAAGCAGGGATGGGCCTGTCAGGTGTGAAAAAGCACTTCTCTCACCATCTAGTGAAATAAAAATGCATATTAAGGGAACAAATACTTGTAGTTACATAATAAATAATAAATAAAACAGCTAGTTAAATAACACTGCTGACAATGAATTTTACTTTTTGGACCTGCTACTGTCCTCTTTTAAAGTAATCCACTGTATAAATTACAAACCATGCAAGCTTTGAAGACCTGGTTTAACAGATATTTATATACTTTACATTGATGATCTTTTAAATTATGCGTGGACATTGATAAAATTTAAAGTTTTTGTCTCAAATAAAATGAACCAGCTTAACTAATTCTGCAGATACAGGTTCTTATGCTGCACACATAAAGCTCATACTCATTTAAATCTGCTATTTTATTCTCAAATGGACATTGTCTGATCTTTCAGGGACAATGAGGTCACCAAATATCAGATGAAACCTGAAGATCATACCATAGTTCTTGTTTCTGATCATCTCAAATGTGAGTTTGATTATATGAAAGTCATATGCCTGAGCCTTGTTATGGTAGAGGGGGGCTCTTCAAAAAAAAGCAAAGAGCATATGAATAATTTGCCTAGCCCACAGCTTTTTTTTTGCTGATATTTGAGACATTCCTGAAAACGAAAGCATCAGGGAGTAAGTGCCTAACTGAATTTATGTGGCAGGCTACATTTGATTTGTAGGTGATAGGTTGGCAACCTATGTTGTAAAACACCTCTGTATGGCTGTGTAGTTTTGTTTGGTCAAGTTTTTCAAATTTAAAAGAATAAAAACTAAACAAGAATAGAAAACAGAAATAGGAAATACCAGAAGTGTTCACTGGAATCGAATTTCCTTCTGGGAGCAATCTTAACTTGAGGAGTTTCCTGGCTTTTGAATTCTTTCAAAAACATATTTTAGCACTGCCAAGGGCAGATTTTGGAGGACATTTTTTGCATTTAATTTCTTTATTTTATGGCTAATCTTCTGTTTAAGATGAGAGAGAGGAAAATTTTGAGGATATTTGGGCTTGCAAATCATTGTAGTTCTATAGCTTTCCATACTATTGCAACACCTGAGACAGAAAATCTTTGCCTAGATCATCAGAAGGAAACAAACTGACCCTTTTAATACGAAATTGTGGCCAAAAAAAGCCACATTCCTTGTGTCTTGTCTAATTTTCTCTGATGACAGCATTCCTGTGAATAGACCTAATGATAGAAATAATTTTGAAATAATTTAGCAGACAATTTTGCAGTGAGTCACTAGATGCTACACTGTGCTTTGAATAACTTTATAATTTGACCCTAGTAGAATAGGAGGGCTAGGACTTCCATTATTTAGTATTTTAGAGAAACATACCTTTTCTCCCTCTTCCTTAACTATTACACTTAAGATGGAAAATGGTATTGTGGTGTATTGTGCTGAGGATCAGTTACAAGGAGCGCGAGACTAGAAGAGACTCTCCAGAAGTGAAATGGATTACAAAGAACTTGATTAATTATTGTTGAATAGTTACCAGCAGGATTACATAAATAAAAATTAAGATCTACTAGAATATATATCCCTATCATCTCATCTTGTTTTCCGGCGATGTCCAGGACAGGGCTGATATAAATTCATTAGACATGGTTTTAAGTCCCTTGATCCACACTGCCAACAGAGCTTTAGTACTCTTTGATTCAAAGATAATGGGATTTTGAATGTACAAAGTTTCCATAAACTTCTTAGTTTAGGGCTAAATCAGCTTGCTGCATATATAAGGGTTTGCCAAATGCTGCTTTGAAGTTACTAAGCCTCAAGTTTCCAATCTCTTCTAGATTCAACATGTGAACAGGAACATCTTCGTAGCTGAATTGACATGCACTTACAAACCAATGTGTTTGATGTACAGCACAGATTTTAAGTTGATGTTATTTCCACTTCAAAGGCAGTTTCATATATTTAACCATTTCAGACTTTCCTATTTTAGAAAAAACAAATACTTTTGTAAAGCAAACCTTACTTAACTCCTATTTGCCTACTGAAGTCTATAGACATGCTAACTAATTTTGAATAATTTTCATTTTATTTAAAACAGCTTCTTTTTTTACAGTACTTATAAACTTTTTCTTTCAATTCACAAGAAGTATCGATGAATTTAATATTTTTAAACTGTAATTTAAAATGTTAAAAACTCCAGTTAAAACCAATGGCAAATATATAAGCTGTCCCAGTGATATCTTACAGTGAGGAAAGCATAAGGTGAAGAAATGCAAACTCTCACAAATGTAATCAAGGACACCTCTTCATGACTAGCATTTCCTTTCAGA
>VYXF01002204.1:127454-159921 GCA_013397295.1 Polioptila caerulea
CAGAATCTTTTTAGCAAACCAATTCAATGTGTTTTTTCTATTAGCCACTAATAAGCATCTTTAATATTTTTATTTTCATATCTAGATCATTGTCTTATTTTGTTCTACTATCTTAGGGGAAGCAAAGCAAATCTGTAACTTGATATGAAAGCTTAGAAGTGTGATTTCACTAGAAAAAGTCAAACATGTTCTAATATCTTAGATAAATGTAATAAATGCTTTGGAAGTAGCAAGGGTGTAAACCAAAAAATCCTAAAACTTGCAATACAAAGCTCACCAAAAAATGGACCAGAAAGACAAGCAATTAAATAGTGTGACTAGCAAGCAGTAAAATAATTTAAAGAATTTTGCATCCGTAAACCTAGAGCTAGAGCTGTCAGAATAGATTGTAAAAGGTCTTATGTTAGAAGGTATATTAAAGGGGTTATGATGAGTTTTAAAGAGGAAACAGCTGAAAGTTTAATGCTAAAATGATTGAATTAATTAAAACAAGAAACATAAAAGAAGCAAGAGGTCAGTAGGTCACATGGGATTAAAGGGAATAATAAAGTAAAGTAAAATCATTGCTGATTGGATAAATGATTGATTTGTGTCAGCTTTCTCAAAAGAAGATTCTAGAGAGATAACTCTCCAAGAGCCTGATTGATTTGGACATAAAGATGGGACAAGACCAGAGGGAAAGGCGTCAGAAGGGTAAATTTCAACCAGCTTTAACTGTGATAAAGCTCCAGAGTACATCCTCAGGAAGGAACTCAGAAATGACTGTTTCACTAACTCACTGCAAAATCAATGTTGTAGCAGATGACCAGGTAGTAACAAACACTGTATCTCTAGAACAAAAGGGATGACCAAGGACAGCACAGTGATCATCCTGACAGCTTCTGTTTTAAGTAACAAATCAAGTAATTAAGTAAAAAATCATCTTGAACAGTGAGTTTCTAAGTGTTCTCACTAATCCAGTACTTTAATTCAAACACACTGGTAAAGGTGTGGATGAACAAAGTCATGGACAACAAGGTGAACATCTTAAGATATTCAAAAAGCCTATATAATGAGCCTTTTGAAAAGAGAGAGAAAAGGGTGAAAAGTGGATTGAAAATAAAGGGCAGAGTGAAAAAAATCAGCCAGACTAAGACAGGAATAAGCAACTACTTTTCAGTATAACTAAATTAACACTTCAAGTTAAATACTCTGAATAAATTGAGTGAGATACATTTCCAGAAGATCCGAAACCAGGAACTCAGCCAACCCCAGACAAAATATGGTGATTTCTCATGATTTTTAGCTCAGGAATGGAAAATGGAACAAACAGGTTCTCAGAAACTCTGATTAAATTATCTTACAATACTGAAGAATATAATTCAGAGTGAAGTCCTTCTGCTCTTTACAAGGATTGTTACCCGAAAGTAACAGAACAAGTTCATGAAAAAATCATGTGCACTTTACTAGTAACATCACAATGAAGACCTCTACCAATTTGTAGATGTGGGAAACAATAACAGAAAATGCACATTTACTACAGAGAATAATCCAAGAATTACTATAGTGGCTCTACAAGAGACAGCCAATATTAGTCCATTTAGAATACTATAAATGTAACTGAATATCCCACACCAAAATGGCCAACACAGTAATACAGGAAACTCCAGAAAAGACGACAAAGATTATTGCCATCATGAAACACCAGCCTTGATGTGAATATCAAGAAAAAAGGAATTATTCATTTCAGAAGAAGATGAGACAGAAGAAGCATGAAAAAGTGTAGTAAAGCCACAACTACTGCAAACTTTTAATATCTAGGCAAGGATGCACTCAGTAATATCCCAGTAATTTAGAAAAGATAGAATATTTTTCACTTTTCAGGTGAGACCACACAGTTTCTTTGAGGTAAAAAACCTTCACATTATTAGAAGTATGTCTGACATTTACATGAAAACGAGGAACATCTATTTAGAACAGTTACTGCTAAAAATGAATTTCAGAAGAAATAGAATACTCTATGCCTTGGGATGACCCAATTACAAATCAGCTTATGGGTACTGCTGATGGATTCCTTTCCCAATTCTCTGAGGCCAGTGGTACTGGCCACTGGCCAGACAACTCCACTTGCAGATTCCTACATCATCAATGGAGGCAAAAACACTTCAGATCGCAGCATATGCCAAGTGGAAATTTTCCTCTGCAAGTCTCACTCTGACTCTCCATTTCATGAAAAGTGTCATCAGTGCTCATGATTACTAAGTATCAAGGTATTTGTATTAGCACCAGAGTCTTCCAAAGAATATAATATGAGGAATGATGGAAATAGCTTTCTATATATTCTACTAATACTGGTATACCATAGGTTATTTAAAACATCTAAGTGGACAGATTAAACTAAGAACATAATATATGCCAATTATATATCAACATTTCTTGGAAATTGGATAAAACACTTGCTCTGAGTTTTGCCTGCTGTTTCCCAACATCTGATAAAAATTTTTAACAGATGGAAATGATTGCAAAGTGAACAGCACTCCCTTCATGTTCTCCATTCTGCTGATTTAATCACAAACCCACTGAATCTGATAGTAATGAAACAATAGACTTGTTGCTGATGAGATCACCAAATGGCTTCCATAAAAAACCTATCAGACACTGTAAAATATAGCCACCACAGACATACACAGTTATTTTCTGATCTGCCATATTACCTGTCAATACAAAATAGTAAATTCTATAATAGAAGCAATGTTAAATAAACAAATTTTATTTGTAATTACATTGAAGAACCATAATAAAAAAAGAATTTTGCCCCAAATCTTTCATAGAGTTAGCTGGCCTAGACATTTATACATTTTAACATTCTTCTCTATTACAAAATGGCAACATTATTCCTGGGTAAGTCTGTTCTGCAGCCTCTATATAGCAGGTATTTTAAAAAAACCAAATCATATTAAAATGATTGCTACTGCAGACTACAACTGGGAACTCTGAGTACACAGTAGCTAGTAGTTCTAATAATGTAAAAAAGGGCTTGAAATTAAGTACGTCTTGAGGTGCCCTCAGGATCAATGCTGAACTGTCTGAAAGATCAGCTAAACATTCTACCTAATGTATTCCTCCATAAGCAACTACAGATTTTCTTTTTTTACTAAGACTTGAAATGAGTAGATCTCTGAAGAGAAAATAATTTAATTTTCCCCAAATGTCAACTTTACATAAAATTGCTTTTTTGTACATAAAAATGTCATCAACTTAATGCCAGTTTAAAGACGGTCTGCAGAATGTTTCAAGTCTAGAAACAATCACTGAGCCTCGCTCAAACAAAAAAAACCTCCTTCTTCCAATAGTACTATTTGACCCTCAAAGGATCCAAGAGAGTGATTCATCCAGCCTGGGGATCCTCCCTGGCTGCCCCCTCTTCTAGGGGCTCCTCTGATCCAGACAAGAGAAAGCAGACTGGAAAGAATTTTTCTGGCAGCAAGAAAAGAACCTAACGGCAGCAACTGCTTTTCCCAAGCCCTCTTCTGTCACATGAAGGAACCACATGTACATGATGTGACAGGGTAGAGATGTAGGACACTATGGGAAAGTCAGAAGCCAGGATTTCCACTGTCACAACAATTTACATCATACTTCTGAGGAACTCCTGAAGACATAGATTGGTAGGTATAGGCTAGATGAGATGCTCTGGTAGCAGCACACTGCTCCTTGTTTCCCTTTTCCTGTTTAAGGCAGAAAACAGAGACAAACACAGTAAACACAGCACTTCAGGGAATTACCCTTCAGAGCTGCACAACAGAATGCAATCAAAATAAGCCAAGTAATATCTTGTGAATTCTCTGTCTTTGGAAAAATTTTGTTGCTCACTCATCAGTCAAGCACTGTTTCCTCTACACCTGCTTCTGTATCGAAACACAAGCTGGTTAACAGAACCTTTTAAAAATGCCTTGCCTTAATTTTATGATCTCCTCTTTCTAAATAGGCTGACAGAAATGGATCAGTTTCAAGAGGGATTTTGGTGAGAATGGCCCATCAAGTCCCTCCAGCTGTCCAGTAAAAGAAGAGATCCTCAGTTCAAAGTCCGTTCATAAATCAGATTTCAGACATCAGTTAGAGATACTGGCTATAGACATTTTGTATGGCAGGTGAATTGCAATATAAATGGAGATCTGAATGAACCTAAAAAATATAGCCAAACAAACACAGGACAGAAACATCTTCAACAGAATGTAAGTTACAGGTTTTATTTGCTATTTTTCATATGACAGGTATAAAATGGTATAAAATGAAACTGCATTTCAGTTTCATTTAACAGCAGGTTCAAAAGAAATAAAAGGAAATACTGTCCACACTGCTTACAATTAAATTGAGAAATGTATTACAGCAAGACACCTAACAGATCAAAAGCATGAACAGTTTCAAAGCAGCTAGGTCTAATCACAGAAGAGAAGTATACAATAGAACATTACACAGAAAAGGCCAAATGAACTTCCCGACCAAATAAGCCTTCAACTTCACATTGTTGGAAAAAGGAAACGTTACCCAGTAGTATTTTAGCACTACATTGCTTCTGTCCACCTCAGAGACAGAGCATTTGGCTAAACAGATCTATGATCTAATTTGGCATAATTTATTCATACATAAGTTATGATTTCTAAGACCTGACATTAATTATCTTGACTTAGTAGCACACAAGCATGGACTGATACCTGCCATACTGGAGAGGTCCATGTCTGAAGGTACATAAATGTATTTATTTTTAAAATTGATTTTAGGAATTAATATCACTCATGTAAAAATATTCCTCACAGAAAATTATTGTCATTTTCTGCTTCTGAATGGAGGTAAATTAAGTTTTTTTGCAGCTCCAAGAAAGATCAGCCTCTTAGTGTATGTAACTGGAAAACTTGATATAACTTTGAAAGCAACAACTGTGAGATATGCAATGGTAAAACAAAAAGGAAAAGCATTCTAATTTTATGTAATGCATCAATGGTAAAATAAGGAAGTAGATCAATAACCAAAAGATTGATTTTGAAATACAATCAAAGCCTGACTCAGTATTTACGACCTGTGTGAACCTCCTCCATATTTAACACTTAATGCACAATCATCACGCCCCATCTGACACAAGAGTTACCTGAAGAATATCTAAAGACTATAGAGTTAATTAAACCAATGTATACACAATCAGAAAAAAACTCCCCCAGCTTCCCACAGTGTTATCAAAGGATGTATTTCAGTGCTTAGTATATTCTGTACATTAGTTTTTTAATTTCAACTATATGAGTCACAAAAGCCAGGAAAATATTAGCATCATAGTAAGACTACTGTAAAAGAATTAATGAAATTAAAGTGATAGTTTCTATAACAATTATTATAATCTCTGAAGTCTGTGAATAACCAAAAGTAAGGACCATTACCTCAGAGTCCCACAAGCACCATCTCAGCTCTAGGTTATTTAAAAGAGGAATGTTTGAGTTGTTCTGCTTCATACTCCAGATGTATTTCACATTCTTATGAAGTAGCTCATCTCTAATCTCTTCCCATTACCCCTTCCCTGTTCATGTAAAAAAAAGAATGGCTCCAAAATGCCTCTTACATTATTATCCCACATCTGTATACCAATTAAGCATGGACTATATGTGAGCCAGAAAAAACATTTTGATACCTCTTTAGGCGTAATGAAAAGAACTTCTAAATTGAGCTAAAGCACATCTCAAAAATTAAATCAAATAGCAAAGACTTTTTTTTTTTTCAGTAGATCTGAAACTGGTCCTGAATCATGCTGCAATAAAAGATGCAGATGATCACCTCTAACCTCAAGTGTGACTGAAAAGACTTGTAATTGACTAATAATGAACATTATTTCTATCAAACCTATTTAATGATGTTCAACAGGATCTTTTATTCCAGTAGCCATAGCAAATTAGAGATAACAGATTGGCATGTACAACCATGTTAATTATTTATATTGTAAGTGCAGTCTCTAATCCTCCAGTTTTAAACACTGCTTTATATATAAACAATTTTACTGTGTTATTATAAGTATAGTTTAATGCATTATACCTATCTCAAAATGAAATAAAATGAAAAAAAAACCCAACCAAACAACAAAACCCCCAAAACAAACAATAAACCAAAAAACCAAAACATTACATAGGTTTAAAATGTTGAGGATTAAACATTTCCAAACAACTAGCTGTAAGCATACAAGGAAAACTAACCTTAGATTTGTGTATTTGTAACACAGGTGCTACTTAGCATGCATTTTATCCCATGTATAACTGTTTCAATTAGGAAATACCCTGCAAGTTTCGTCTTTTTAGGCTTTGGTCAATTAAGTTTTTGTCCTTAGTAGTTGAATTTATTATAAAACAGTTGACTAAATTTTATATTTAGGCTGATATAGGTAATGTTTTCACAGTTCATAACACAAGAACAGTTTGATTCTCTTAATAATACCACCACTGACATTAATTTGATCAGTAGAGGGCTATAGAAGGCATTTATCTGTCTCATATAAACATGTTGTCACATAAGTAATATTTTTAACATGTAGATATAATACTTGATTTAATAAACATGCAACTGCTTTACTATTGCTTAAATAAAATACTACATATAGTATAACTAATATACTATAACCATACAGTGTTTTACACTCTATGGTAATGCAAATTATTCTTGGTATAGACAAGTTCCATTAGACAGACAAGAAAATCAGCTGTAACACACAGAAATATTTCTATGACATGCTGAAAACAGTGTTCATTTGGGTTAAGGAACAAAATGTTAGTAACTTTTTTGAAGGTTCACCCCTTCTTCAGAAACAAAACAGGCATGTGGCATCATAACAAAGCCAGCAACACAGGTTTTAATCAAGTACAGAAATATTAAGGGTGAACTGTTTTGTGAAAAAGTCTTAGAATTTATTACAGGCGTCTATTTGTCCCAACATCTCAGCATTAAAGTGTGTTATGTCTAAGTTGCTTGGAATTTAGAATCATAGACTGCAGCTAAAAACACTGAAGTCTACCAATAAACCAATAAAATTCAGCACTTAAAAATCAGGTACGCAGTTAAAATAATATCTGCACTTAGAAACCAAAGGATGCCCTTTTCTTTTAAATTTTCTTACTAAAATTACTGGCAAAGAACATTTATTGACGGTCAATAAAGAAAAAGAATATTTTAAAGAAAAAGATGAAAAGATCATACCAAGAAGTAGTCTTTCTACAACAAGATAAAGTAAAAAAGTTGCAATATTCTTTTTACTTTTCATCTTATGTTTAATTTCTTCACTGCACCTGTTAATCAGTGCTAAAAAAATAAAGATCACTGGACACAGTTAATGGGTCTCACGATCCTCAAGGTTATTTTTTCCTTAGAATAAAAATATTCCTTTCTAGGATGAAGTGTATACATAACAACATAAAAAATAATACATATACAGTAATTTAGGGGTTTTTACTTGAAAATTAATAGTATTATAATCCATAAAGTATATATAGTACAGTAAACTATATAGTATTATAATTCAGAGAGTATTAATTACTTCTCTTTTATCATTATCAGCATTTTGGGATCTGGTTTTCATTTGTTGTTTAGTCAGTAAAATCCTGTTTTTACTGAACTACTAAAAATTATTACTATACATTCTCAAGTAAGAAATGTCAATTGAAATGTTTCATATAAAACACTCTCATGTCACTTAACATAAATTAATTTTTTTTGTAAGAGTCATCTGATTTTTACAATTTAAATCTAAAAATACTTGGACAAATGCTTGCAAACTAAAATCAGTAGTTGATCCTTACTCAAGCCAGCTGTACTACATTTTGTTCTATGTATATTTTGTATCTGTAATGTCCTTACAAATAGAAGGTTACAGCTGTATGCTCAAAAGCTCATATTCTAAAGTGTTAAATGCACAAAAAAAAAAAAGTAAGACTAAATTGAGGGATGGTACATATGTCACTTGAAGAAAACAAAATAATGGATTTAAGAAATTCTTCAGTGTTAATAATTATTGAGATGATGTTAATTCTTGAGGTCAACAAGTAAGTATTAGATGATAATTAAACACAGTTTGTTGATGCTTTTTTTATCAAAAGAAAAACTTGAAACACGTGGCACACTGCCTCAGTTAGAAGGCTGCAAAAGGAGAGCAGGGGATTCAGCACATACTTTATTAACTCAATTTTCTTTTCAGCTTTGCAGTTCACCTTTAAAATAAAAGCTTAGATTCTGCTGAAAACAGCAAAATTTGTGGAAAATCCACAGGGAGGCTCCAAATCCTTGGGATTTGTGGATTTTCTGTTTGAACAGATTTTTATTGTTCCTGTTGATTGCCCCAACACTCACTTTCAGGCACCAGGCAGCTTGAGTTATGTTATCTGTGGGCATTTAAACAGTACCAGCAGGTAGCTTAACTTTCCAAACTCATTTTTCCTAGAAGGTAGAATGCCAAATAACTGTTTGGAGAGACATGAAAATGTAAAAAGAATGATCTGATCAGTTTTGTTAATTTAACTTGGTTTAATAATTGCCACTGACTTGTTAGATATATTAAGTTATAAAAATATTTTTATATGGACTGACACCTCTATTTTCATTCTTTTTGTTATTGCCTGATCACATACTATAGGAAAAATGGCTCTGTCTGGGCTAAATGCCCAGAACATTTGAAGCATCTCATACTGAAACAATAGTAGTCTTTGTTGAACACCATCTGCTAGCAGATTTTTTTTTTTAATCATTGTGTGTCTGCTAATACAGATGCACTGCCCTTCCACAAAAGTGGAATTACATTTAAACTCAGACTAAATACTATTCATGTAAAAAGTGTTTCATTTCACATAATGATTGAGCTGCAGTTATATTGATGCAATACACACAAGATAAGCATAGTATATGTAACCAGATTATTCAGAAATATTTGCTCTTGCTCTTTTGATTTTTACACAGTCATCATTCATTCAGTGCCATAAATCTTACCTTTCAAGTGATCATTTGTGTTGTGAATTTGTTGGTATTTCTCTTAAGTCTGTTTCTTCACTAGCTATTATGAGTGAACTGACTTGGCTAAACTACAAATCAGATAGTAAACAGTATATTAATAAAAATCTGCAGACACTATATACTTGTTATCTGCAGTAGGAAAACAGAAATGCCTTAACAGAGTTATAAAAATTAAAATATGGGCAGAAATGAACTCTGTCTTAAAAAGTGCAAGAAAAAAATCTACGGAAGATAGTTAAAAGTGTAATTAGTCAATAGGAAGAACCAAGCAGTAGCATGAAATCCACAGACAATGCAAACAAAACTAATTAAAGGCAGCATTGTGGCTATAGTCACAGTTCTCTTTTTGTGGAATTAATATTCTGGTCATACCAGTCCTGGCTGAAGTTCCACTGCAAAAACAACATGACAAATGTTGAACTGATTTTTGGAACAGCTATAAAGGGATAGTCCAAAATTTGTAGCAAATGATTTTTTAAAGCTGGATTAAGAAAATGCAGAAGATCTACTATGTTACTTAGTTTATCTGCTTCCTCTTTTCTATGAGACATGTACCACTTGGTACTCTTAGTATAAATATATGAAACAATCATTTCCTTATGTTTCACAATTTGGAAAGTATTTCTGATATCCAGTTCAAATATTCTGATTCTCCCTTTCTTTCAGCATCTTGGAACTCTTCTGGCTTTGTTCTTTGAAAACTGCCATAAGAAATATGCTATTGTACATCCTCAGACATGAGTAGACACTAAAGCTTCAGAAATGACTTTGTGTCCACTGACAGTTATAACTGTATATACACTCAGGCAATCAGAAATACAAAATAAAGGATATTAGCTAAACATTAAATGTCAATTACAGCTTCTCAAGACAATTGAACTTGTAGCACTATGTCAATTCAACTTTAAGATGCCAAAGCCATGGCAGATGGTAAACCAAGCCAGAGCGCACTTGGTTGAGACTATATTCAGTTGTATTTCTAAACTGAATAGAATTCAAGAAATAATGAAAGTAGCATGGATACTTTAGAGGCAGATTTTCTGTTTAGTACTCAAAATGCATTAAAAAATTAAAATGGATAACTGGCTTCTTTGAAAGTTTCCTTATCCTTTAGTAGGTACAGTATAAAAAGTAATTTGTAAAGAAAAAGCTAGACAGCTATTTTCATGATCTTACAAATCAATTAATATTTCTAGTGAACAAAACCAGAAATTTCATAATCCACAATTCTACAATTTTGAGGGATTGAGGCCGTTGGAAGGCAAATCCAGTACCAAAGCAGAATTATGTATCTTTTAAATCTGGTACTCTGTGAGCAGTTGATTAATATTTTAGATAAATGTCTTCCAAAACATACTCCCAAATGAATTTACCATTTACAACATCATATCCTTAAAATTCTGACTTCCAAGACAAAGCTGCTGTTCACATTTCACATAATCTAGGTGTGGAAAACAGCCAGTGTTCATTCTACTATGAAGTAATAATGTACTAATAAATAGACTAGAGACCTATAAATATTTCTCCAGCAAAATATTATAAATTATTTTTAAGTGTCCTGTATAAAATAATCTCCCTTGCATATCTATTCTCAGAAATGATTAAGCAGTCATGAACCATTTCACATTTTGTTTAAAGTAAGTCTTACAAGAACAAAACATAGAAAGAAAAGATAAATAATTATTTCTACTATTGACATATATTGCAGAACATTTCACAATTAGTAAAACCAAACTTAGTTAAACAAAGCTTTAATAACAAAGCAAGTAATACAGGAAGAAAGCTTCTCGTAACTCATTACTTTCCAAAGAATTTTCCTACTTCAGAATCTTTCTCAACACGGGATTTCAATAACAGCCAATACCTTTTTTAAGTGATCCACTGAAGCGATTACTATACAAGAAAGCATTAACAGAAAATCATCAGGTTAAAATCTGGCAAATCGTTTGTATTTTTTTAACTGTGTATATAACACAAGCCTTTAAAAACCAGCCCCAGTTTATTGGATTTTGGTAAGCATAACATGATCAAAGTGTTCCCTAAACCTTGAAAACATGGAACTACTAATTACATGTTCAGAACATTTTTAAAGCACATTCCATTTAAAAATTGCACATAGCAAATAATGAAAAATGGAACTCCACATTTATATGGAAGCTGCTGTGCTCTTGTGTTTTTGTCTCACAGCTACATAAATATATCATTCATGCAGATTGCCTCCACCTGCTCTTGGGGTTTTTTTTTAAAGCTTCTTCACAGCTTCTTTTGCAGGCTTTCTTTCCTCAAAAATCTTTTTTTCCTGACAATGAAACCTGCACTAGGCTGGCAGCTAGTCAGCTCTTTCACGCAGCCTTTCTGTAGGTACTTAACATAACTTTGTGTAGTTTGGATTCACAGAGAGACTACCCTTTTCCCTTCACCAGAATAACATTGATCTGCCTTGTCCTTAACAGCTTATCTTCTGTGTCACTGCAACAGCAAGCACCCACCAAACTCTTCTGCTTCACTGTGTTACCAGACAAGAAAAACATTGACCAGATGATTTCTGACATTAAAACTTAAAACTAAAAAATACATGTAAAATTAAATATCCAGTAAATCCAGTAAATTTCTTTTAGGTACAAACCTCCTTGATACTTGGTTACTCATCATAACAAGACATTAATGTGTTTGACATCAGTTTTGGCTCATGGCTCATGAGTTTTCCAGTAGGTATTCTTGCAACAGTTTTTCCCGCCTTTCTACCAGTTACTTTTCTTTTCAGACTGTTCTACCATCTTCTTCTTCCTTTCAACAATTCACCCTTGTGTAAACTACTGCCAAATACTGCCTTTTGTATATCTGCATTATCATTCTTGCGAAAGATTAAGCACTTGTTACAAAGAATGCTGCAACCTTCAAATTACACACTATTGCACAATTTTTGATCTGGTATAAAACACAAGAAAAAAAAAGAGAAAGGATTAATTTAACATTTCTGACTGTTATATGAGATATTGAAAAGCCATACTATGTACACTTTTATCAATATCTTTACTGAAACTACTTTAAAAGTTAAAACAAAGGGTTAATTCATTAAGAACAAGTTTTTCCAGAACTAACTTTAAAGTATGCAAAAGATTGAAACCAGCAGCATCACAGGTGAGTCCCACTAAAGAACAGCCATTTCTTTCACTTTCTAGGCTTCACATCTGCCCTTTCTACCCACCCCTGAAACTAAGCAGATATGTCAGAATTCTATGACAAATAAAAGTAAATTCTTTAACATTTGTAAAAAAGCAGAAAAATTGCTCAAGTAGGTAGGGCAAAATTAATAAATATTTCTTACAGAGGAATATTTAACTTCTTAGCTACACTTCACAAAGTACAGCATTAGAAAAAGAAGTAGTCTTCTAATTATTTCATTTTCCTGTACCTCATGATATTCAGCATTTTCTACTAAAGGATTTCATACTAACAGAAAACAAACACTGCCTTAAAAATTGTCATTCTAAGTTTCTCTAGAAAGCAAAGCAAGGTAGTGAGGGCTTAGCCAGTAACAGATGTCATATAAATACCAGTAAAATACAGCATCAGATCTATAAAAAAACCCCAACAAAGAAGAAAATTAATTCATTCGTACAGAGGCGTAAGTAGTAAGTGCATCCACACCCCTGGCAGTATATGCTAAGGTGTTATCTTCAGGCTAAGTAGACTGCAGAAATACAGCAGTTCACAACTCCCCAGAAATACATTCTAGAGCATTTAGGAAAGAAGAGATGAGTAAACATGCAGTTTTTTAAACCTAAGGTTCAAAGATGCCCCCTTAAAACAGAAAATTACAATTGTAATTTTAAGATAATGGAATTTGCTGGTTTTGGAGAGGACTGATGCATTGAAATTACAGAAGTGTAACAGAAACATATTAGATGTGAGAGAAGAAAAAGAAATACAAAATGAAATTGACCCTAAGTGATGATTAAAGTCTTGTCTTCCTTTGCATTAGAAAGGGCAACAGAGGAAAGAAGAAAATAATGTCAGTTCTTGCTTTTTTTCTTCACTAGAGTGTGTTACTTGGTATTACAGAAACATACAGAGTCTGAGTTGGGTATAGGTAATAGAAACAACTAGTTCAAAATGCTACCCTGGCATTCAGTAAATCGAATATGGCAACACCACATGTTCGCTGTCACTTAGGCTTGTCCAAGAGGAGATCAATCTCACACCACTGTGTAAGACTCTGTTTTGACTCCAATCAGACTCTATGAGCACAAGGAATACAAAAATTTGGGTTTACTACAGACAAGCAAAAAGACTTCAGGCAACTGCCTTTCATACTGCTGTGGTGTAAAAGGGTAAGTCACTGCATTCCCATAGTAGTCTAGCTTTGCACATAAAGACTTCTCAGCTCCTCCCCCACACATTTTTTTGCTTTCTGTTTTCCGGTCCCTTTTGTCTCAATTGAAAATCTGTGATAAAATCCAGACAGAAACTAAAACTTCATCCTCAAAAGCCTCCTGTGTTACTCATCCTCTGTCATAATACCCACAACCCCCAACTGATACCATGTGCAAGCAGATGTCAGCCTATTGCCCCTTCTGTCCTCTTATTTTCCTCCCTGTCTTTCCCTCCTCCCACTTACCATAACAGTTAACAAGAAGAGCAGATTTAGACTAATTTTGAAAGACAGCCATATGAATTTGTGCTCTGTATTTGCATGTTGCATCTATACCCCAAGCCCATTTTTCTGATTGCCTATAGCTTGGAAATACACTGGCAAAGATTGTATCCTTTACACACTAACAAAGTATCCAGCTTGAAATGGCATAAATACAGTTACACATGGTGGTACCGGTACCCTCACTGTCAATAATCCTCAAGACTATCAAGAGCGATGGAGAATAATTTACTTTTCTTTTTAAAAAACAACTTTGCTGAGTGCTTCAAGATGAGCAGGAATATTAAACATAATTTCAAAAATCCTTATCAAGAGACCATCTTCCAAACGTGCAACACCATCAAGTGGCAACAGAGAAAGAACGGCCATTTACAATTTTTACACACTTATTTTGTTAAAAATAAGCATAATCTACCACCACCAGGTTGGATTTATTTATATACACATACAAAAAGTAACTTTTTTTTCTCTCTAGTTTTAATTGCCAAATGCCTTCAAATATGAATACTATAACTAAATGAATAAAAAGAGTTATTTATACAGAGTAGATTACGTAAATGGAAAAAAACAACTCTACAGTTCAAATGCACACCATGAGAGAGTATTTCAGGGACCAAATTCAGGGCAGTGTCTACATCATATTTTAAAAAGTTAATGTTGGAACAATAACTAAATACAGCTCATGGTGGGAGTCTAGATGAAGGTACTTCTGGGACAACTGGCAATCTTGCATTCCATGCCAGTGCAAAGCAAACTGGTTTCTGCAGGCAAGGAATGGCTTTAGGAGTTCTTTAGGAGAAAAAAATCAATCTGGTTGAGGGGAAAAAAAATGTGACTTTGAAAAAATCTGCACAGCAGATAACTAAACATTATTTTTAAGAATGAAGACACTGCATTTTAGAGATTGGTAAATACATTGAGAATATGTCTAAGTTGTAGTAGGAGTGGAGACCCACTTGCTATGTTGGGAAATGCAGTAATAATTTTGTTTGTGAAACTATCAGTTGCAATAATTAGCTAACAGCTTGATATCTCATCAGACAAGCTAGAAGCCAGGAGAATAAAAAGAGCATATATGTTCTCTCATATATACCCAAAACCTGCAAAGGTGTACATATCAAGTGATGAGCTGAGGGAAATGAAGGACAAAAGTAATAATTAATTAAACAGTACTTCTTAACTGAATAGTTTTTGATATTGAAGAGGCACAGATTCCATAAAGTATTTTGATATTATTGCTACATATGAATTTTTTCTCATGTTTCAGGCCTTTGTTTGGGTGGGTTTTTCATTTTTTAAATTTTGGGTGGGTATAGGTATGACATATCTGTTTTTGAAATGCTCCCAATTCACACCACTTGAAGATGAGTTTTACTACTTGGTATCTGATCTGTTTTGAACTCAAAAACTAAATCTTGGAGCTAAACTGGTATTACATATTTAATATTTTCAAGTAGAGAGACAATGAAAGAAATAACTTGTTCTTCTGCTGTTCCTGTAATTGGAAACTTCTGGCTTGCCCATCTTCCTCTTCATGACTGTTAGATTAACTTAGTATCATGCATCTTTTTCATGCTATTTTTCAATATAGATAAGCAGGAATTATATGCAAAGAACATCAAGTCAATAACTAAAACATAGCAAGCAAAGCTTTATAAAAATGCTGGTCTGGAAATGAGTGCAAAAACATGTGACAAAACAGCGAATGTTAACTGCCTCAAGACATTGCTCACTCAGACTCTCTCTCTTCAGACAGTGTTAGCAGTCTTTTTCTGACCACACCTGTCCCACAGGAGTCTCCAGCGGAGTAGTGATGTTATGTTTTAGTCTCAATTCATTCAAAAGAAAAAAGCACCCTTTCATCTGCTTGGGGGGCATATAAAAGACATTTCCAGCACACATAGTGACTTTTCATTAAAATGCATCCCTTTCCTCTAACTTCATTTCCTCAAGATACCTCCAAACTCCTTCCCTCACCTCCATTCGGTGCTTCATGTTTATGTATTTCATAAGAAGTTCTAAGACCTGGACAGTGTTTCGTCTGTCTCCAGTTTCAGTCTTAACAAGCCTCTCCTCTTACCACACAACCCAGAGCCCAGCCTTTTGAATTCAATGAGTCAGCAGCTTTTACCTTCCACTGAAATGTCTGCAGAACATGCTATGTCTCCACCAAAAGGTGAACCGTATGCACTGCATGTAGAAACAACAATCCAAATTTACAAAAAAAGGCAAATAGAGCCACTACCTACTTCCATGTAAGCACACTAAATATTGAAAGCAATTTTGTGAACCTTGTTCTAAGTTTCAGAACTCACACTACTACAGATATATTGTCACAATTGTTTTACTTGCAGCCCGTGTGCAAGTTAGTGATAAACCATGCACAGAAACTGCCAACTTTCATCAGAGTCAATGGCTAGCATCAAAGGAGAGAAACAGATACTGGCCAACTATGTAACTTCTCATTACAAAATGTGAAGGATTTGCGCTGAACCATTCTTGATTTATCCACAATAATTTTTAATATCAACAAAAGAAACAATTGTTAAAGAATTTTATGTATATGAAAACATTTGGATCAACAACTAAACGAAGGAATTGTTACTTGACTTCAGGGAGAAGAGTGAGGAAAAAACATTACAAAGATGGCTATATCAACAACTTTTATCAACATATACAGAGGGATTAAAAAAATATTAAACAGAGCCAAATCACATTAAGATCCCAACTTTTTAATGAAATGGTATTTCAGATGACCCTCTTCCACTTTTCCAAGATCATGACTACATATTAATGTAAAAAGTCAGTACGCTATGAAGAATGGTGGATCAACAGTGAATGAGACAACGAATAACATTCAACATTCTAGTGGAAAATATAGAGGGCTAAGAGACGTGAACTCACTTACTGAAGCAGTCTTCATAAAAACAGAAAAAAAAATCAGAATTTCACATAAGATCCCTATTTACAAGTATCCATATAAGCTGGATTTTAGGAAAGGGTACTGTCATCTGAAAGAACAGGGCACAAAACTAGCAAAATCATAAATATATTGCTGAAACAGTTCTGTTTGACCAAGACAATAGCTAGCAACTTAAAGTTCAGTTACTTAGTAATTCAGTAGGAAACACACACACACATATAAGCACACACACAAAGGAATTTTGCTGTGGGAAAACATATTTGTATGTAGAATAATTAAGAGACATGATGGAAGTAGCGTTACACAGAACATTTTGTTCTCAACATGATTTTAGAGAATATGGAAGAGTATAATCCCCCACTGATGAGATGACAGACGAGATGACCTAATATATCCCTTCTGCATTTAGGTTACATGAATTTACTGCAACATCCTCATTTCTAGTAGGAATGATCCCATATTCCAAGTATTAAGTGATAGGACCCTAATTGGTATAACTGGCTAACTGATGTAATTGACATTACTGATACCTACAGGATCAATCCACATGCAGTACTGAAAACTCTAGGAAGAAAACAGTAACTAGAATTCTAGTTAAAAAAGATAGTGTAGAGTAAAAGAAAGTAAGGAAAGCGAAATTATTTTTAAATACTTTTGAAGCTGAAGAGCTCTCTAGGCCAGCAGACCAGCTTGATAACTAAAATAACTAAACATCCTAAACCCAGAATATTTAGAGATGTTGTCTACAAAATAAAACTGCAAACAAAACAAGTACAATACTCTGAAATTCTGCTAATAAGGCACTGAGAGAAAAATCAGAAAATATTGTGGAAGTTCTGATGAAAATAGCTTAAGGAGTATTATATGACCTTTTACTCATTTATATGCACTCAATACAAAGTATTTTGGACTTCACTATGAGATGAAAGTTAGTCAGTTTTTGAATTGAGTATGACTGCCCAGAGACAACTGATCACAAACTAAAATAAGAGAAAATAAGAGCAAACTGGCTCACAAGCACATGAAAATAGTGTGACATTTGAGCTACAACACTACTAAAAATTATAGGATAGTAGAACTATTACAAAATTCAGAACACTAGAATGCAAAGAATTGTGATTGCATTTGAAAATCCTTAAAGACGTAAATTAGGCCCCAAATCACAATTCTGCAACACATAAAAAGGACAACAGTGGTAGGAATCCCAGACTGGTTCACTGGGAAACTAAAGGCAGCAACTTGAATTGAAAATCACTATGTACAACAAGGGATATGAACACATAAATTAATAAATACCTTTTTGTGTTTGGCAAAAAGCAGAATCATGCTACATAAAAATGGTGCACAATTTTTCAGTCTATCAGTTGTAGGGGAAGTTGTTAGAATTCATCTAATGGAATAATAAATACATTTTAATCTGTCAATTTCTATTTAAATTCCCAAAAGGATTAGTTGAGTGACTCTGTCTCCTCATCATTTATCATACGAAAATCAGAAGACTGAGAATATGCCAATCTTTGCAAAGTGATTTAGGATTACCCAGTAGTTCTATGGGCCACCTGCCTTGGTATCAACACATTACTAAATACAAGAAAAAAAATGAGAAGGGGAAAAAAAAGTGTATTTTGTAAGAAGTAAGAGATAAATTTCCAAGTATTAAAGATGTATATGGAAAATAGTTACTTAACAAATGCAAATTAGCAGCACAGAAGAGAGCCAAAAATTTGCGCAGCTAGTGAAGAAAATACTTTGTGTAAAAGAATCACAGAATCATGGAATGCTAAGGGGTTGAAATGAATCTTAATCATCTAGTCTCAATCACACCTGCCATGGAAAGGGACAGCTCCCACTAGACTAGGCTGCTCAAGGCCTTGGCCAGCCAGGCCTTGAACACCACCAGTGTTGGGGCATGCATAACCTCCCTGGGCAACCTGTTCCATTGTCTCACCAACCTCACATCCTCCTAATACCTAACCTAAATATCCCCTCTTGCAGTTTGTACCCATTACTCCTTGTCCTATCATTACAGTTCCTGATGAAAAGCCCCTCAGCCTTCCCTGCAGGCTCTTTCAGATACTGGAAGGTTGCTATGAGGTCCCCACACAACCTTCTCTTCTCCAAGCTCAACAATCACAGCTTTCTCAGCCTGTGGGGGGAGGTGTGTCAGTCCTCTTATCGCCTTCATAACCTCCTCTGGACTTGCTTCAGCAGTTTCTTGTCCTTATTTTGGAGGCACCAGAGCTGGACACAGCATTCCAGCTGGGGTCCCATCAGAGCAGAGGGATAGAATCCCCTCCCTTGCTGGCCACACTGCTTTTGATGTAGCTCTGGATTTCCTTGGCTTTCTGGGCTGATCAATGTTGACTTTGTAATCTACCATCACCCCAAAGCCTTTCCCTGCAGGGCTGCTCTCAGTCACTTCTCTGCCCAAGCCCTTGGTGTGTCTGGGATTGCNAGAGTGAAAAACATATCAGCATAAGCTACTTCCTGCCACTTCTGCTCTTGGCGTAAGAAGAGCATTAGTTGTAATAACCAGATTTGTCAGGCATGACTTGCCATTAGCAAAGCCATGTTGGCTGTTACCAATCACCCCTTTGTTTCCATGTGCCTTAGCAGAGTTTCCAGGAGAATCTGCCCCAGGATCTCACTTGGCACAGGGGTGAAACTGAATGGTCTGTACTTACTGGGGTCTTCCACTTCCCCTTTTGAAATAAACCTTTTTCCAGTTATCTGGAACTTCAAAGAGTACAACACTGTCTATTCTGTCTTTCCAAGAAAAAACAATTAAGACAACAGACAGTATAACAGTACCATGAAATAAGAGGAAAAAATACTGAGACATGAGGCCTAACATTAGAAGAGAAAAGCAGAAACACATAGTTGCTGATAGCAAATTGGGCATAAATCTTTCACAGAAGGTATACCCACTCACTAAAAGAAACTGACAAAAGAAGAAGTGTATTCTCCACATTTTCTTGTCTTCTTATCATGATACCCACTTCTTCAAAACATATTCTGGAATTGAGCACAACTTCTGCCTTCAAAAAACATGGCTTACTGGGCTTATGGAAAGGGTAAGTGGGACAAACCATGGTACAATGAAGGTCAGACTAGATGATCTAATAGGTCCAAAAATTCATGCTTTTTTCCATTACTAGTTTACATGATGGGAAAAAGGAAATATTCACGTTTCTGTATCTTTAGCCAAAATAAACATACCTACTTGCCAAGCATTTAAAAGTCTATAGCACCCAAAGTTAGCTAAAATTTATAAAACAGAACACAAAGTTTTATATGAAAAGAAATGAGCAAATCATAGATATCTGATTGAAGTTTCCATCACACACTATCTCTTTGGACAATCATTAGTATGAAGGTGACAGAATCAAGCAGGATTTACTAACTCTCAAAGGGAGAGCATTATTTGCTCTAACATTATAATTTTGGATATTTATCTACAAAAAATTCAAAAGCAAAGTATGGTGAAAATTCTTCGAATATGCTGTACTTTCCAAAGCTTGAATACTATTAGACTACTTCCGCTCAAGTATTCAGACAAATTTAATAAACACCATGGTCACTTGAGTTAATGTCAGAAACATGCAGACCTACAAAGAGATACTCTTTTCCCAGTTTCTTACAGGCTCTCCATAATCTATGAAGGATCAAATGGTTACATCTTATTCCTGACCTACACATTCTATAAATGCATAGTAAACTTTTTTTTAGAAAGCCCATACAATCTTTTCAATAAACAGATAAAACTCCTTCTATACTCTTCTGCACAAATCTGACATACTGGATGGAAGAAATATTCCTGTATGTAATTATACCTGTGAGACAAAGAAGACTGCTGGGCATCTCTGAAAGTACATGGTGCCTCAATACTTTGGGTCTATTAAGTAGGAGCTTGCCTGACCTAAAGGTCCCTGTACTCTGCTGCAAAAAGTATTTCAGTTTACCTAGATTAGCAGACAAAAACACCAAAACAGACCCTTTTGTTAAGAGAAAGCATGCATGGGCTGAAATACTTCTTGATTAAGCATAACTGGTTTTGCATCTCTTTTCAATCATAAGTTTAGATCAATTGACACAGATCATGAAGTACTGCAAGTTATCATAAGCAAACAGCATTTAACATGAGCACTTCATACATGAATGTCAAATACTTCTCTTCATACAAGACCAATCTGTAGTACAAAGCTTAGTTGCCTGTTATTTTCTGCTTCCTTTTGAAAGCCAATCTGTCATACAAAAGTCTGATAGGTATCAAATTATGAAGCACTTTAACATGTATACAGATAAGTAGAAAATACAGAGGCATTTAAGGTAAAAATAGATCAAATTTCTAAACCGTTATTTAATTCAATGCAGTTTTAATTCATGCCCCTGAAGATATTTGCAAATCCACAAAATCCACAAACGGAATGATTTTGTTAATTTATTGTAGTTTTAAAGCAAAACATAAAAAAGCATTTATTGAAATTTATCCAATTGTCTATAATCAATAGCCATGTGTGGAGATCTTTCTTGGGTATTTTTTAAAAGCTAAGAGCATGAGATGAAGTTAAAGACTATAGATAGCAATGCAGTACAAATTGTCACAAACCATATTTTTTACACCAAGAGGCTCAAGTACTCTACTCCACCAAAAAAGGTAAAAACCCCTCAAAAAGCAGAGTGGAGTCTGCTCTGAGAACCACAGCATGATCTCAAACAGCAATCACGGTATAACTATAGTTATTGACCTTTCTAAGTAACAGTATAAAAAAACCCCACCCTCCTGAGGAAGTGGATGCCTAGCTCTGGAAGAAGCAGAAGTTCTCACTAAGGGTTCACATGCCTAATGCTGTGTGTCACTGCAGAACTGCTGCTGAGCTCCTGTTCTCCACTTGCTTCCCATGGAGCTCAAAGCTTAACTTGGCCGCTCTGAAGGTTCTCACTGTAAATGGTTCAAACTGTTTACCATCACATCCTCCCACACACATGCAAAAAACCACAATGTCAAAAGTCATAGATATTTCTAAAAAAACATGAAAATCATGGAATCCATCACTCTTATGACAGCCATGACAAAAATGCAGTTTTAGTGATGGGTTGGCAAAAAGTTTATGTAACCCTAGACTCTACCATGGAGAGTGAGTTAGAGGGCACTGGATGGTTCATTTCACATTGGAAATTTCTTTCCTGTTTTATATAGTTAGAAGCACTTAAAGCCCATAAAGAGCATTGGGTGAACATGAATTCCATTTTGGCATATTTTGCAAGAAATCAGTATGAAACAAATCAGGTTTTNGGAAATTAAAACATTGGAAATATTTCGAATTTGTGGTAGCATACATTTAAAACCTCAAATCAGTCCAAGTAATGGATAACAACTTATCACCAACTGGACAGGACACAAGAAAGAAAAAACAAACCAATCTAATTTGGGACAATGCTCAACATGACATCAAAGTAGATCAGACAGAAAAATTAAATAAGAAAGAAAAAAAATTAGGAGAGAAACAAACCATGCAGATTTGAAACACAGAACAACAAAATCTCAAGGTGGAAAATTACTACAGCAGTACATATGCCACAGAAAAGAAGACAACTTTACTGTAATCAGTAATTTCTCTAGTTTTCTTTAAAAAAATTTCACGGAGAGATGAAAATCAACTTAAGAAAAGTTGCTCTTTTTCAATTTATGTTGAGTATACTTGAACCTAACAATGTAAGCAGAAATAATACCATCTAGGCCCTTGAAAACACGTACGAAGAAGAGAAAGAATCTAATAATTTGAATTCATCATGTAAGTTCCCAAGGGAATGGTAGGAATAAATTTGCTGTTCTGCATTAGGCTATTCTCACAAATGAGAGAATGGTTCCAGTGGAAGAAGTGGTAAAACAGCAGCTGTACAAGTGCAACTGATGCACTCTTTCATTCATATTGAGATAGAAAACTGTTATTGAAAATGCGCTGGAAGAGAATACAAGGAGCCAGATTCTTACAAGTATACACCCCAAATTCTAAAGGCAATAAGGATATAATTTTTTAAATAATTGAGATATATACTCATACATATACTTTCCTTCCATTGAGACACTGAGGTCTCTTGTCTTTCCCAGGACATGTTGTATCTTACAACACTGGAAGACATCTAGGGAGAGAAAACTGTACATATGATATTAAGTTTGGGGTTCCAGTATACCTGGATTTTCTTTTCCAGGGTGAGTGCTGCAATAGTACTAATTCTACACAAATCCCATGATTTCATATTTTTTCAAAGAATATTTTCTACCGTAACATCACAACAGTCCACATTTCTCATTCACAATTAAGTAATCAGTCTACCTGTAACTAACAAATGGAATAATTAAATGGAAAGGAAAAGATAAAAAAATAGGAAAATACTGAATGTATCATAATACATTTGGACAGGTGGAAACTAACACTGATATTCTATAGAAACTATTTGAGATTTAGCAGCATGCATAAGTGAAGTTCTCATTAACAGCACAGCCGTTTTAATAATCATTGACACTGAAAACAAAAAGTATTACATTACTGTTCCCTCCTAAATTGCTCTTGCTTCATCTACCATGACATCTAGTTTAGGCAGCCATACTTCTAATGGCTTTTGCTCAGTTAACTTTCTTACAGGAAAGTGAAACAAGTCAGTGCTAGTCTGATGAGGGCTGGAACAGGTATGCATGCTAACTAGTAAAAATGCAAAACCAGGACCTGGGGTTATAGAGGGAAGAGAGTAATAGAAAAGATATTGGTAAATTAATCCTGCAAACCTGCTGATGATTATTCTGAACTACCAAATAAATTTTAATTTTTGCTAAGTAATCTGGCCACCTCTCTATTTTTCAGGATTTTAGGTCATGCTTTAAATACTCATAATGACTAAGCTAGTTTATGGCATTTCTGGGTTTGTTACCTGTTCTGCTTCTGTCTATCCACATTGAGAGAACATACCATTTAGCATACAGCCACCAGACTCAGAGAAAAAAAAAATACGCGTGATTATTACTAAATATAATGACTTTGTGCTTCTAGGAAGTCCCCGTGATTGGCTATCTTTTACTTCTTTATTTATATGGTGAAAAAGGTTTCTTTTAAAAAAAAAACTCCTTTGATTTCTTTTTCATTATCGATGACCATTCCTGTCAATAGTATCACAGAATCATAGAGTATCCTGAGTTGGAAGGAATCCATAAGGATTATCAAAGTTCCAATTCCTGGCCTTGCATGGGACAACCCCAAAAATTACAACATACGTCCAAGAGTGTTGTCCAAGCACTTCTTGAACAACGAAACACCTATTTCCTTTAACTGCAGATTCCTAAGAATGCACGAATAAGATTTTTTCACTCTTTACAACAATGCTACCACAATATATTTCTTGGCTAATCCATGGGAAAAAGGACAGACCATAGAAAAAGACCTTAACATATGAAATAAGTTAATACATTGTTGTACTGTGAAATATGAACTCCAGAAGCTAAAACTTTTACTAAAGAGAGTTCCTTAACGTATACTTGGAACAACAGTCCTTCACAACTCCATTTAAGTACTGATTTTAAATGCAAGTTTTTTCTTTCCCTGGCAAATATAAGACTTCAAACACTAAACTAGTATCATCATGACTGAAATTAAGCACGAAAAGAAAGTGCAAAGGAGCATATTCAGAAAAGGGAGAAAAAGGACTTGGAAACAATAGGACCAAAACTCCTGTCTAGTACAAAATAGTATGACACCAGATCTTTTATCCTAGAGAGGAATGGAGTCTGTCTATGACAAAAATTTTGATTGGTGTGGACAGCATGTATAATTTAGAAAAGCTTAAAATGACAGACTCTGCTCTTGCAGATTATATGAAGAATCTCAGCTGATACACAGAGGTTTTCATAACTCTGTATCTTGTCATCTATCAATGCGAGAACCTACAGATTTGTGGAAAACAGGCCACCATAGAGAGAGCCACCATAGAGCCACCATAATTGCAGTTTTTGAGAGATTCTCTGGGCAGATAATAAAATTCTAGAATTGTTTAGGTTGCAATAGACCTTTAAGATCATTGAGTTCAACTGTTAACCCAGAAAATAGCCAGTTCAGCACTAAACCATGTCCCCAGTCACCACATCTATCTTCAGGGACAATGACTCCACCACTTTCCTGGGCAGCCTGATACAGTGCATGACAACTGTATTGGAGAAGGAATTTTTTCTAATAACCAGCCTAAACCACTCCCAGTGCAACTTCAGGCCATTTCCTCCTGTTATGTTCTGGTTACGCGGGAGAAAAGACTGTCACCCACCTCACTACAACCTCCCTTCAGGTGGTTGTAGAGAGCAATAAAGTCTCCCCTGAGCCTCCTTTCCTCTGGGCTAAAAAACTCCAGTTCCCTCAGTTGCTCCTCATAGGACTTGTGCTCCTTCACACTGGGGGCAGATGCATGTACCACACTTAGGGACATGGCTTAATGGTGGATGTGGCAGTGTTAAAAGTTTGATCCAAGGATCTTAAAAGACTTTCCCAACCAAAACAACTCCACAATTCTATCAAGTGCGCCCTCAGTGAGCTTGCAGACAAGACTCAACTGGTGGGAGTGTCGATGTGGGAGGGCAGGAAGGCTCTGCAGAGGGATCTGGACAGGCTGGACCATGGGCTGAGGCCAGTGGGGTGAGGTTCAACAAGGCCAGTGCTGGGTCCTGCCCTTGGGTCACAGCAGCCCCAGGCAGTGCCACAGGCTGGGGCAGAGTGGCTGGAAAGGCCCTGGGGGTGCTGGTGACAGCAGCTGGACATGAGCCAGGGTGTGCCCAGGTGGCCAAGAAGGCCAATGGCATCCTGGCCTGGCTCAGCAATGGTGTGGCCAGCAGGGCCAGGGCAGGGATTGTCCCCCTGTCCTGGGCACTGGGGAGGCCACAGCTCGAGTGCTGTGTCCAGCTTTGGCTCACAGGACAGATCTTCTTCCTTCTTTAGGCAATAAATGAATAGGTGATGCCATTTTGGTAACATAAATGAGAAAATAGTATTTTCTTCAGTACTGTATTCAAATTAGTCTTAAAAGTCAAGACTGTATCAAGAGCTTCCTTCTGCACAGCTAAAGGGAATTAAAAGATTATGCACAGAATACTTAGTCTACAATCAACCACTAGTACAATATATTCCCCATGAGAATGCACTAATTTTTCAGAAAATGAAAAATTAAAAAAAAAAGAAAATTATAAGGCTCAAATAAGTTTTAAGGAGCTTAACTTAAGCCAGAAAAAATAATTTTACTAGAGTAAGAATAACCACAAAAAATTACTTGAACCTTCAGGTGCAAGTCTGAACAATTCTTCTTATTTAATAAAATAAATGTACGCAACCCCACTTTATGACTGGGTCCTGATATTCTGGTAATACTGTAAGTTATTCAGAATATTTGGAACCATAGAAGCTCTAAAACACATTCATCTGCAAGTGCTCTAAAACAGATAATTTCATTCCAGTTAGACATAACAATTTGCGTTGTTTGGATCTGAGAGTAAGGGATAACCTCACAAACTTGATAAACATAAAAATCATCACTGGAGCTGAAAAAAAAAGGAAATAAAATGACATTTCCCATAATATCTTCTTCAAATACATATGAATCATGGAAATATCTCTTTAAAAACCACATTAAAATCTTACTTCCTAAGATTTTCCCTTTTCACACTGCGTTGTTGTGCATCACTACTTATGGACAAGAGAAGTAGAACTGGCACTTAGGGACATGGTCTGAGTGATAGACTTGGGAGTATGAGGCTTATGTTTGGACTTAATGATCTTAATGGTCTTTCCAACCTCTTCTGTAATTCTAAATTAACAGTTTCAACATTTGTTATAAAATTTCTAAAAGTACACATTGCTGTAAACGTGAAATACTGTAAAGAGGAATTCTCTTTGAGAATTCCTAACTTATGTACACATTAAAGTATTTCAAGAATGACAGAACATTTTAAATCCAAGGTATTTTGGAGCATGCTTTTGTATAACATTATATGAATCACAAGTATTTGTCACAAATGCATTTAAACAAAGCTGAGTATCTTTTGGAGTAGGCTAGCAGAGCCTGATCAAACAATTATGGCACAAATGCTTATCTAGAGTTAGCCAGAATATAAGAAATACTCAAAGATATGAAGGTCTGAAATACAAACACACTAAGGTAGCCTTTTAGGATACAAACTTCAGTAAGAGCACAGGAAATACATTGGTTTAATAGACATTACATAACTCCTTGTAACGTTCTAGCATCAAAAAAGTAACGTGAAAGTAGGGAGAAATAGAACTTCATGGTTTGTAATTGTTTCAAGAATTATTGAAAGAGTACAAACAAGTAAGGTTTATTCCTATTGGCTAGCAAGTGAGAATTCTGCTCAGCAATATTTTAAGTTTAATACAGCTTTTCCCACCCGAGTCCTTAGGGCTTTTTGTACTGTCATAGTTTATCAGCAAGTTATTTCCATGAACAGGAGACAACATTGTCACTTAATCTTAGCAGGCATTCTTGCTGATCCTCTAGCCAGAGGGTCTAATGTTAATAGAACAATAGCCACCATTCAAAACCATCCTTTTCTGCCAACAGCCTGCAACTATCATTTCATCAGTCAATGAAAAAAAAACAACATTGAGCCTAAAGGTTACTGGGCAGTAAATTTGCGGAGGAAATGCTTGAATGAAAACAGATACCCATGAATGCATTTTCCCTCACCAATATTCTATCACCTTACTGATGACACAGTTTTGAAAAGATCTGCTTAATCCTTTAAACTTACCATCAGAAAATGGCTACAACTAGAATTCTAAAGCCTTGCTATGACCTTATAATAATACATCTGCCATGGACAGACTACAGATAAAATTTTGCAGATGTAAAATAGAAGTATTTTTATGCCTTTGAACAAGTTAAGCTATTTATTTTCGTCTGTTCACTGGAAGTTTCACAGGAGAAAATTTTTAACCATACAAATTACAGACAGGATTTGAGGGACAGCCCCTAAAACTAACCTGAAAAGGAATATATATTATGTGATTAAAAAATTGTCTCTGATTAAGGATGGTCATATTATTTGGATAATTTTCATTTAAGATTTGCCAAACAACAATAAGTTTATAACAGATAATAACTCTTTAAAAGTATCGCTGAATTTTGATTAATACAAAAAGCAACATAAATACTGTTTTCTTGGTAGGCTTAATTATTTTTTTTCAAAGAGGCTTACATTCAGTTATATACTGGAAGGATATATGACAGTGCCTTAATAATGCCCTAAAATCTGTGAACATTCCACCAGTTACAGCTCTTTTCTTCTGGGCAGAAGTGTTATTAGAAAATCCAACAGCTTCAATTAAAAGGATTGATTTCACTGGATCACGCTCCAGTTTCTAAAAATAAAAATTAGTTTTTAATTCAATTTTTACGCTTTTAAACAAATTGAAGATTATTGTCAAATTTAATTCAATTACTTTTTCAATTAAAAAAAAGATATTGTGAAGATACTATCCTCACTATAATACGGCTATTTTAAGTAGATGAAGGTTTATTTTTCATTTAAGTACTTATTTTTTAGATGAGAAAAACATACTTAATTGATGAAAGATAACTTTAACTTCAAACATATAATGCTGATAAACAATTTCACATTTTAGATGGCTAAAATTACCTGTTCTTCCTTGGACATTTTAACAAAATGGCTAGTTTCAGATACCTTATTTTGTAATCAAAATAGCTAGCAACATGAACATATCTAAGAAATAGTTTGGTAACCTTTTGTCTTCGGCTACTGTGAATGAACACTAAATTGCTCACTGTTGAATTATAAGAAAAAACCAAGCACATAAAGTATCTATTAAATAATCTGAAATCTCTGTCACATTTTCATTATAAAAATGACACATTTTGTCAGAATACTCCAAAGTATATTGTAATTAACATAGCAGTAAGTCTTGAAGAAGCTGTGTATTTGAGTGTTTCACAGATAATAGGCATTAAAAATTAAAATTTAAAAAGTAAAAATACGAAATTGCAGTTCAGAATAAGCTGAACACATTAAGTCCATCCTCTTTTTCTGGAGCTGTTTATGCAACTGCTGACCTCAATTCACACTAACAGTTGTTTTTTTTCCATTTTGTGTTCTAGTCACTGAAACAGCCACATAACCTACTTGTTTGAGAATGCTATCTTATAGGGGGAAAATATATTCATAAGATCAGCTTGGACCCCAACTTCTACTACAGCAAAAGTGGTATAAATACTTCATCTACAGTGAATTACAGTATGCATGTACTTAAAATGAGACCACCATAATGCATTTCTGTGACAAACACATGCTATACATAAAGTCACTACTATTTCTTGAGGAATTATTTGGAAAATAATGAAACATGAACACTGTACTAGGTTAGTATTTAATCCATATGCATTCAGAAACAGTCTCCATCCCTTATACAACCAACAACTTCCAAAGTAAATGTTGCGGTCTCATAGTCAATATTCAAATGTTAATTCAATCAAGAAAATCCTACCAACTTACACCTTCTCTGAAAAAACATGATTCTCATGCCACAAGATGTCATGAGAACAGCCCCAGTAAGAATGACTTGGAAGATTTCTTGGATAAAATGCTGGGCATGACCCAGCAACGTGCAATTGCAGCCCAAACAATCAACCATGTCCTGGGCTGCATCCAGAGCAGAGGGGGCAGCAGGGCCAGGGAGGGGATTCTGCCCCTCTGCTCTGCTCTGGTGAGACCCCACCTGCAGGGCTGCACCCACCAGCTCTGGGCTCCCAGCACAGGAAGGACATGGAGCTGCTGGAGCAGGTCCAGAAGCAACCCATGAAAATGATCAGGGCACTGAAACATCTATCCAGTGAAAAAAGGGCTTAAAGAGTTGAGGTTATTCAGCCTAGAGAAGAGAAGGCTCCGGAGTAACCTTATTGTGGCCTTTTAATACCTAACGGGTTCTATAAGAAGATAGTCTTTTTACAGTAGGACCTGTTGGGATAGGGATAATGGATTTAAACTAGAAGAGTATAGCTTCAGACTAGACACAAGGAAGACATTTTTTACAATGGGTGTGGTGAAACGCTAAAACAGATTGTCCAGAAAAGTGGTGGATAGCCCATTCCTGGGGTTCATTCAAGGTCAAGCTGGTCAGGGCTCTGAGCAAAATAATATGGTGGAAGATATCCCTGTCCACTGCAGGAGTATTAGATTAGGTGACCTTTTTAAGTCCTTTTTAACCTACCCTATAATTTTATGATTCTCTGGTGTCATAACTTTTAGCAAGCTTATTCCTATTTAATAAAGAATGTTACAAGTGATATTTCAGTCAAGTAAACTCATTCAATTTATTTAAACAAACTTAGCAACTTGCTTATTATACAATGTACAAAAAAGACAAAGGCAAATTCTACAGCCCGAGACACTTAGATGTATTTTCAAAATTTCAACACATGTAGAAAGTATTTTCCTGATTTATTGCAAGACTCAAACTACTTAACCAGCTGAAAAGCACACTGGAGTTAAAAGACAGTTTATCTGTATAAATGGCACCAACATAATTACTCATATATAATAAGTATACTTGAAATTCAGTCTCACCAAATATGATTACTTTATAGAAGTCAGCACAATGACGAGCACCTTAGACTGCTGAGGACACAACTCCATGACATGAAAGGGAGAGTGAAATAGAAAATACATTTGCATGCATGTATATATAGATATCTAGACATATTTCACTGGATTCATATTAATTTTACACTTATATTTTTAAAAACACAACAAATTCCACCTTTCAGAAGAACAATGTTAAAAAGAATTTTTCATTTCAAAAGAGAAACCTACAAATTAATACATTCTTTAAAAAATCCCTGTGTTAACTAAGCATTGCTTTGCAGGAAAAGAACCACAGACTTCATTTTCCAGTTATCTGCACCATTCTCATTTTGAGAAGCTCACGTCATGAGCTGAAAAGTGACAATCTGGATTTAACAGGCATGACAGGTTGCCAAACTAAGATTACCTCTAACAATGCTTCACAGTGCACCAGACTCTCTCCTGCTGACCTTTCCACACGTGGTTCAGAGACCACTGGATTAGCGTTGTTAACAAATCACAGGTGCAGCCAATTAACCAAGAAATGACGTAACAATGACTTCCAGTCTTAAGCATGAGGCTTGTTCAGCAAATAATGCTTTTCCATCAATGAGCTCAGTATGGCTGCTTATCAGCCAAACTTAAGAAGAACTTCAAAAGCATGTACTGCTGATACACTTCTCATTAAAAAGCGATTTTATTATGAAACTATCCAACTGTGACTATGGTATGCTTTGCTGTTCTCTGACTTGGGAAGTTGTCAAACAATGTGCATTAACCTTTTTACCAAGAGGATCACAGATTTTTAGGTGCACAATGATCCAAAATGAGAACTAATGGAAATGGTGGTAAGAACTAAATTGCTGTGTTTATTGTGGGTTTTTGCTTGGGTGTTTGTTTTTTAATAATGAGTTCATTTGGTTGGTTGGTTGGTTTTGTCAGTCACCTACCCACCTCTCTTCTCCCAGGTGAGTATGTCTCAGTACATTCCACAGTCTGGAGGTTTACAGGCACTGTGGAGATATAGCAGGGTGCAGCCTGGATTCTGCAGGGCTCACTAAGCCACGCTAACTCCACACACCACCGTGTGTCAAAAAGAGTCAACTCCACTGTTCTAAGAACACGTGCAAAAACACACAGGGTGTCTCCACATGTTACCTGACAGGCTGGGCAAGATTTTAAGACTTTCACTCTACATTGAAGTAACACTGTTACATTACTTTTAAACTTTTTAAACTGAGTTCTTTTTGCAGACAGTTAAGCCCCATTTCTTTAGCAATGCACAAAATCCACCAAAAGACTGATTTCTCACTAACTTTTGCAGCAATATATGTCTTTCTTTTGTAATATCTCTTAGCTAGAAATGAGCGGACATGAATAATACAGCATGACAGCATTCTACATAATTCTCTCCTGCTCACTTTTATGGTCCCTATCTGTCTGATGTCTCAAAGCATTCCCTATTTTACTGGAAAGTGAAGGGGCAGTGCCACTAATCTCAGAGCTCTAAGACCCAGGAGAACTAGAATGTCATGGTGAAAGCAGCAAACTGTAAAATGAAAATTCACATGCTATAGCCAGCTCCATGAAATTGTGTATTTTGAACTGCTGGTGCCACTGCCATTGCTAGTGCTACTTGTTTTACCAGAGTTATTTTCTCATGCAAGATGCTGTAACATCTTAATAACCCCTCAAGAGTAACAGCCATTCTGTAGTGTTAGTCTAAACCTTTTATACTTTCTTGGTAAAAAAGGTAGTCTCTACAAAATGCCATGTTCTACAGAAACTAGCAATTCCTGGCCTAATTACAGTAAATGTATTTTGGGTTTAAGACAACAGCAGAATAAGGAGAAACTACATGAATTCACCAAATCAGTTTTCTGTAGGGTGCTCATTCATAGACACACATATTTACAACTTTTAACATACTAAAATACAAAAAAAACCTACATTATTTTCTAATAAAATTTTTACCTAAAAAGATGCCATGAACACATGATATTTGGCTTGATACTTTGATTTTACCAGTACCTTGAATTTTTTACTCAAGGTCTAGGAAAATACAAAGACTAAACAACTGTACGGAATAAAGGGTAAAGCTGGGTATTTGTAATTTGCCACCAAAGGCCTGAATCAAAAATGGTACCATACAGGAAAAAAAAAGTTTTAACTTGGTCTCAGATGTTATCTCACAAGGTAAAAATACTTTTACATAGAAAACTGATTGGTAAACAACCATTGTCCATTTATTTAC
>VYXF01002204.1:160278-197181 GCA_013397295.1 Polioptila caerulea
CCAAGTGTTTTTTAGAAGTTCCTTAGATTTTTTTTTGAGCCATGAGGAACACTGATTGTGAATAAAACGGCAGGAAAAATCTAGAGGACCAGAGGGTGGAAGAAAAAGGGGAAACAGTAGTGTTCTATCATTGTTTACAATGAGAAAATATAAATCAGAGAATTATATGCCTGAGACTGATAAAATGTTCTTAAACAAAAATAACAGAACTGTAACTTTGAGTCATGAAAAAATTATTTCTACTACTTGTGGACAAAAAAAAGATGGACTGTCAAACTATCTTGTGTGAAGGAAGAAAACAAAGCATAATATTTGATGAAGCTGATACATAATGAAAGCTGGGGAAAACTGTAAAATTACATTAAAAAAGGTTAATGCTCAATTTACTTGATGCACCAAAGCCCAAGAGAGATTTGGTACTATTTGCAAATGAAGATATGCTAACAGAAGGCTAGCAGATGAGTGAAAAAGGGTCCAAGAGAAGCCAAAAGGCAGACTGAAAGTGGTAACATTTTCATTTACTTCATAAGAAAAGGAATTACCAATCTGTGGAATATATTCTCTACATTGAAATGGGATATTTTTCCCAACAAAAGATAAGAATGAGATAAAAGAATTTAGTAGTCTTGTGTGCCCTATTAGGTAAATCACTGGATGAAATTATCCTAGCAGCCTTTTCTGCCTTATCCTCTCAAGGTTCAGACTTTTTGGATGTTTTCCACTCTCATGAGATAAACAGCTTCTTCTCATTAGAAGCAGATATACCCTTATAAGGATTCAAGTTGGGTTTCTTTTATTCGTGTTGACACAGATTTTATTGAACCCCTCCAACCTTACTCATTCTGTGATCAGCTCAGAAAGTTCTGTAATTTATTTTGTCTCACTGTTATCAAATTATCAACTACTATTAACTACTAATTATCAGAAATATAACACAACAACTTTTTAGGCAATCGTTGAACTCCCTTCTTCTTATTTACAAACCAATATTCATTATAAACATTCCACAACCAGAATCTGGTAACCAATACCACTTGTCCTACATTATATTAAAAATACTTATTACATGCTTAGCTCTGTAGAAGACATGTAAAAAAATAATTTAAAAAATTAACTGTAATATGTATTGACTGTCTAGAGTTAAACAGCAGATATGATGTTTAAAGAAACTGTTTGAACATAGTCCAGTCATCCTTCACTGCACTACCACTTCAAGATACACTGTTCATATTTACAGAAAATGTAATCTATAATAGAAAGAAAACTCTCAAAAACTGTCTTCCCATGCTACTCAACTCTCTTGAAACAAAGAAAGGAAATGGAGCATGAACATTTAGCAATTAAAAAGTACACGGCTATACCACTGGTAAATCCATCTTGTTATGTTACAAGAAAAAAAAAATCACATGTGCAGCCAAACAATCAAGAACACTCCAACTCTTTGAAATGGTATCTTACCCACTATATAGTGCTAACAATTCACTGTATAATAAGGATTACACGTTCTCACCTTCCATTACGCTAACTGCATTTTCACGGGTCATATACGCATCCTTTTTTCCAGGTGACTAGACAAATGCACACACAAACTTCACCTAAAAATACACTCAGTCTTGCCAAGTAGCAGCAGGATGAAATATACCACAGTAACAATCCCGTCTTTGTCCCAGTCTAACACTCTACCTATTAACATGCTTTGATGCTTAGCCAAGAAAAATCTCAGTGCTGAGATTCTGGGTTTTGTGCCCAAACAATCTGGGCTTGTGTTTAATATAGTATAGTCTGCTTTTAAGTTACTGCCAATCATTAACTCTACAAAGAGTATGTCTGGGATTATTTTGTCTTTACAATGAATGTTATTAAGGTAAAGAAGGCAGAAAAATTTACATTATTTTGAAAAGAATAAGTGGATCGTGTAATCCTTAGCACTAAGAATATGTCTTATTCAGAACATAAATGTGTTTCTAAAAACAATTCTTTGTAATCTTTGTTTTCTGTGTGTCAGTAATACGTGTCCAAAATATTGAATTTCTTGAACAAAATATAAAAATGCAAATTGAAACAAACACACTAGAGTCCTAATCTTGTAGAGAGCTCAAGAATTCATTTTTACCAAAGGAAAACCCGGTAATTGTTTTCAGTTTCTTAAACAATTACAGAGAGACTATCATCAGTTGAAAAATAACTTCGATATTAAAGAAAAATGGTTAAAATATGAAACATCACGCTTAGATAAACCAAATATTATTGCTATCCTTACAAAAATATAGACTGGAGTGATCCCTTATGCACTGAGGAAAAGAAATATGTAGAGCAAGAGAAAATATCAATTAAATGTAGTTTTAAAGCATTAAAGCTGTGATATTAGTGAAGAAGATAAGAAAAAAACTAATGACAAAATTACCTGACAAAACGTTTAATGATTAAAATGACTAAATGTCATGCAAGGTTCTAGTCCCAGCAAGAGGCTGTTTCGATTTTACTGTAAGACTGGTATCTTTTATACAGTATGCTGTGGACAGAAGGTCATGCCTACCTTCTACAGCACTAAAACTTGCTTACAAGTCTCTTGTCTATGACAGCTTACTTCTGGCTTTGATTTTGTAGCTGACTTTTAAAAACTTGATTTACTGAGGTCATGTAAGCAATCTGTTTTACAGAGAACTCTATAACACTCTAGTTGTATAAAAACTAGCAAGAAAACCAGGCCAAATGGACAGGAAGAGAGGACAACAATTTCTTGAGACAATCACTTAAAAAAAAAAAAAAGTCACTCAATCTAGAGGGTAAGACTTTTTTCTGTTATTTTTCCCAAAATATTCCTTTCTCTCCTTTATCTTCATACCATAAAATGATGATCAAATTCCAGTCAAAGGAACTTCATTGGTTGTCAGGCTTATTTATGAATTTTTGTTTACATTAATAGTTTCTCTGTAATCATTGAGTCATGTAAACATTTGCAGAAGTGAGCAATTTCCATATGACTGTGGATAAATGATAATTTACAAATAGCAATTTAATTTCAAATCCTTATTGAATTTATATGCTATGACAAGTCACTCAAAGCATACAAAATACAAATGAATTAACATAGAAACCTATCAAAATAAATATCTGACATGTAGATTAGTACAACTGTGTGGGTGACTGCGTATGGTAAAATTACAAAATTAGGATATCAATACTGAACCAAAATACTCTGAAAACATTTCCCTTCTTTCAGACACCTAAAATATATAAAACTAAGTCTCTTCCTTTTTTCTCTTTACATCTATAGTGAGTCTGTGTGTGAGTGTGTAATTTTCTAGTTTAATATTTGCCACAGTCAAGATCAAGAAAGGCACCATCAACGTGTCTAACATTCTTTCTCTGGGGATCTAGTGTACAAAAACTTTTTCACAGAAGCCAAAGAACCCCCAAAGTGAAACAAAGAGAAAGTTCAGTTTATAAAATACAAATACATGGAAGTTTAAATGTTTATCCTTTCTGAAAGGCAGAAGCTTAGAACAACTACTACATGAACACACTCAACCAAAGTAGGTTTTAAAAGAATACTTTAAAGTAAGTCCCTTTTTCAGGTTACTTCCATTCCCACTGTTTTTGATACCTAGACAATGAATTCTCACCACTTAGAGTATGCGCTTCTTCTTAACACCACAGAAGAAAAAAAAAAGTTCTCAGGTAGCTTCAGCTTATGCATATCTGCCTATCTTTGCTGTGGGAATAAAACACAAGATGTATTTTCTTGGCTAAAACAATTTTAAACGTATTTAGAATTCAGGAGAGTCCCATCTGCAAACCACTGGAAGTACATGTCATTTTGTCTATTTTATTTCTGACATAAACGTCAAAATTCTTCAAAGGTAGTGCCCCACTTGTGCCCTGAGTACAAGCTGAGTTTGACATGTGAGGCAAGGACTGTATGTCAGAGCACCTGTAACTACAGCGTAAAACCAGGAAAATTTGTTGATCTTGACAACTGGTAGGTGCTGTCTGTATTCTCATGCTGTCAAGTCAATTCATAAATAATGGAACAACTTCATTACTTACTCACAGGTAATAATCCAAACTCTGCCTCTTTACTTGGGCAGAGTCCTGTCCAGATTTCCATAAAGTGCTTCTCTAATGAAAGAGCACTGTCCTGATATGCAGTGAAAATACTTAGGCAGGTACTACCTGCATTATCTCCTACAATCTTGTCAGGTCTTCATAGCCAAGTTCACATGCTTGAATGAATACCTTCTCAAGAATTTACATGATGAACTAGAAAAACTGTCTAATTCAGCTCGTGTTCCTGATGTACTGTATCTAAGGCAAATGACTAACATCATGAAATTCTGTTCGGAAACAGTTCAATCAAGATACAGAAAAACAGAAAGACTAAAATACTGACGTATTGTTCTGTATATGTATCAGCATATTTCATATTCCTAGTACTTCTCCAAGGAGCTTTTCAAATGACAATTCAAACCGAGAGTGAAAGAACAGAAAGAAAAAACTATTAAACCCTGAAGAACAACAAGTAGAACACTTAGAACTGTCCTAAATACGTTTAGTGTAATAAAGGCCACTGAAAGTTAGGACTTAGGAGAAACATTTCAATGCCCTGAATTGAAATAGGACAAGTGGCAAAGATTTGCTTACTTGCTCTCTTGAAATTCAGCCTTATACGAGCTTTTGCACTTTTACAGGAATATTGGTTAGAATTTTATTCAATATTTTCAAAAATTATTTCAGTATGTGATTAAATAGCTACTTTTGCATAAAGTTGAAATGTATCCATTTAATATATAAATTGTTTAAAACTGTTTAACACTTTGGACACTTATTTTAGTGTCAAAATGGCCTGCTTCAAGTTAAGTTAAAATTAATCAAGAAAAGCTGTTTTGCCAGTTTATTACTAATGAAAACTAGTTTCCCAGTACATACATGTAAGGAAGTCTTTAAAAAATAGCAACAAAAAGCAGGTCAAAAGACCATCTTCAAGAATTAAGTTACAAAGTTATTGCTTAAAATAGTTGTCAGAGGCACATAACCACTGAGTAGAAATATACTTATTCACTCCAGGGAACTCTACTGTCACAGTGGCAAACTCTCCTATCAGAACTGCTAGGCAACCTGGGCTTGCTGAATAAAACAAAAGACAAATACCTAATTGCCAAAATCTAGGAACTAAAAAACAGAGAAAATGACATTCTCAGAGAGTGATGATTGAAAAGAAACTGGAAAGCCCAAGCAACATAAGTGATACCAGCTGAATACCTGTAAGAAGGGCTGATGTGAATGAACAGGGAGGTGGAAGTAAGAAAAATGTTGCTGCTCTCTGTATACAGCATTATTAAGGGTAATAAGAGATTAATGATAAAAGAGCTTTAAAGAATGTTGAAAAATTGGAGAATGGAAAAGAATCCAAACCATAAAGTAATTTGAATACTAGAAAAAAATTCTTATGGTGAAGGCCAGAAAGAACTTAATGTGTACAGCTTCTTGAAAAGACTCAAGTAGAACTTAAGTAGTAAAGGTAAGAGGAAACACACCCTGCTGGAGCGAACTTCAGAAAAGGGCACAGCAAAAAATAATTCAGTGGCTACAAGATGAACTCAGACAAGTTAAAATGTAAAACTGGAAGACGTACTGTTAGGAATCATGTATCTAAGTACTGGAATAGAATACACTTACTGACTAAATATGGAGCAAACCACACTCTCTTGATATCTACAAAAATTATGTTTGAATACCTTTCCTGTTCAGCTGTAGCCAGTGAGTTCAATACAAGGGTAACTGGCAGTAAATTATGGCATGAGATACACAGTTTATCTAATTGTCTCCTTTGGCTTAAAACACTATTAAGAGAGTACCTGAATTTGGTGTATGAAAAAAGCAGCAGTTCTCTAGGTACAGTGAAGTTCAAGGTCAGTTGCAAAAAGAGTTTCTATTTAGAACCTCAAAAGCCAGTCTTATTAACATACAATGTATATTTTCTCGTGCTAAACTGAAAAACCAGGAGACAAACTCTATTGTTGGACAAAGCCTGATAGTAAGTTACACATAGTTTAAGAAAATGCTAGTAGGATTAGAAGTAAAGCTACTAAATTTAAAATAGTAGTTTTGTAAAGAAATATATCTGTTTATAGAGAAACAGATAAAACTTAATATTCCAAAGTAAATAAGTATCTCTAAATATATGGTATTGGCATCACATTGCTATACCTATTAACAACCAACATTAACAGAGAAGTACCTTGCTGAACACAAGACAGGATACTAGATTAAGTTCAAATAAATAGAAACATATAAATAAACATTTTTACTGCATTTCGCTGTAATGTTTGCATTATAAGCACAAGGTAAAACATGCACAATAAATGTATTTAAAATAACATATTTTACCATAAATTATTAATTTACACATACAAAACATCCAACTCATTGTTTATAACAACTGTGGATCTATAAAGAGAGAAAAGGTTTGATTTAAAGATCTTTTAGAAAGATTTCCATGTGATCATGTGCAATTACCTTTGGCTTTTCTACACTTTAAAAAAGCTAACTTGCAGTGTGGCAATGTTTATTCATGCTGATGCCAAGAAAATGTTGAGGTGTCTTGATGATATTCAGTTTTTACTGTCTGGTCTGAACTGGATTTACCATGAACTTGAAACCCTGCCTAGCATTATTAACTACTTTTATTACAATCGTGCCCAGATGACAGAAGGACTGTGGTGATCTAAGTTATTTGTCCAAGTTGCTCCATATTGTCTTTCAACAGAAAACAAAGTCTGAAGAATTAGATCTTAAAAACTGTTACAGGTTTCTGCTTTGAGGATGAAGGAAGTAATTACTTATATATGCACAGAAAATATGTAAAGCTCTGCATATGATTTATAAAAGCAAATGGATATAAGAAAGAACAGGCATGCAAAGGAGTGGCAATAGAGAGAGATACTGTTAATTTACAAGTAGTTAATAGTACTAGTTATCTTCTACTACAACTATTCAACTCCTTAGGACAGTAATAGTTTGTAAATCAAAATAAATGTGATTACTTAGTTCAATTGCAAATTATAGAATTATTAAGAGAAAATATACAGGAGGAAACACCAAATTAAATTCAAGTGATGTTAACTACTCAAAAAGTCACCTTCTCTTCCTCCACAGTTTAGCTATTTTAAGCACTTATTTCGTATTGCTATTTAGTACCATATCCATTACAAGGATGCAACAGAACTTGATTACACAGTGAAAAGCTGTACGGTCCACTGTATTTCACTCCACATTGCATGTCTTGCAAACAAGAAGTACTGAAAAATTTTAAAGCTAGTGAGCAGAAATGTGTAGCATCCGAGCTCCACCTGCAGGATGAAAATAAATGTGTAAGAAATATTTTTAATTACCAGATTAGAAGAGGACAGCTGAAGCCTTCAGATGGCATCTCAAGCCACTGCCATTTTACAAACTCAATGCAATGCTGAGAAATTTATTACTTAGGCAATGATGGCAAACACTTCTTCTGCCTCTATACATTCCTATAGGTAAACAGCTGTTTTACAGTGTGAAGTTGAGGTTTAAGCTGTCTAATAAAAAAAACCCAGACCCACAGAATTTCTCTAACAACTTGCCAGAATGACTAGGAAACTTTTTCTCATGTTTTCTTATCTAATACAAAGTTGTCAATGTAATTTTAAAATATACACAAGAGGTTAAAATGCATACTGAAATGACTAAAATTAATTTCACTGTTTGAGCACTTCAAATATGCATTTAGAAGCGGTATTGGATATTGGTATATTCAGTACCACGAATTTGAGAAGGTGTCTCTTGTTTCCATATTGTTTCTCTAAAATAGATGTGCAACCTTCAGACCTCACAAATACATTTGGATTAAATAAACTGGACATTCATACAAATGAATACAGTTTTGCAGAAAAAGTCATGCATGTTAAAGAGAATACTCTGAAACAAACATTGTTAGAAGTTCCATTACTCTACTAGCACATTTAAGTATCTGATGAGAAGAAATTTTGATAGATATCAAAAGTTTCTTCACCCTCTGATATGTTAGTAGAAATTACCCTAAAGCTATGGATGGTCCATCCAACTTTTTTGTTCGATATTTATACCTCCCACATCTCTGCCTCTGATCAACACAGGCTTTGACTACAGTGGGTGGTGAATGCCCATGAGTGTATTATTAAACATCTCCAGTACACTGAGAAAATAGTCACTATTTCAGAAAATGAAACTTGATATAGTTTATCTTACTTTATCTAAACAGACCTCAAATGTAAAAACACATTATTTATAACAAACAATATCATGCCTTTGATTTTCATGCCAGAGGAGGCAGACAATTATTTGGAAAACAGTAAGTCTAGAAATTTATGTTACTTGTGATATTAAGCAGTATTTCCCAAGGCTATGGCTCCCAACTGCTAAAAATGCATCCAATAAAACCCTCTTCTGAGTTAAGATAACCCATTTGGCTTTAATTCTGTTACTACTGCCACCCTGAAAGAGCAGAATAACCACCAACAGAGCACATTGACTGACCACATACAGCAGCTTACAGAGTGACTACACAAACGTCTCTAAAATAAGCTGTAATATGATGTAAGCTTGGGCATTGAGTACCTCATTCCTAAGGGTATCCTCTAGCTTTGTGTTACCTTCATCCTACAAACTTGCTTTTACACCTTAGACAATTTTGTTTTCAGCAGCCATTCTAGTCAAACCCCAGGGACAACTAAACAGATTGGTGGACAGGTAGTTGGAAAGATAGGTAGGTAGTAAATATGTACAGATTCCAAAGCCCTTTGCTATTGTAAAGATGTTATTTGGCTGCCATATACTTCAAGGTTCTTTTTCAGAGAGAGCTTTCCTTAGAGACCTTCCAAATTTCTGAATCCTTGCCTCTACTACTAGATATGGCTATTTAATGCTAAACTGTAATTGTTTAGTCTCCTCAACCAAGAACAATTCATTGACCTTGAGAAGCTTAAACTTGTGTCAATCTCAACCACGGAACTAGTAACCAGATTCTGGGATTGAAGTTATCCATCATACTCATTGATCTCAGTACACTTCCAGTGGACCATCTGTCTACAGCGGAGATACTACAGCCACCAATTCCCAAAGCAACACCCAGTACAATTTCAAAGACAACAGAAAGAAGTCAGGGGATCTGTTTTACAAGATGTCTTATATATGTTCTTTAAAAAAATACCTAGTTATGTCTAACATAGCCATAAAATCATGACACTGTATTTCATGTACCGCAATTTATGTGCTCTTACTGAGAGAAAGGAACAATGAAAAATAAAAAACCTGAACTACAGTTTCATGCTGGTTTCAGCTGAGGTAGAGTTAATTTTCTTTGCAGTACCTAGCACAGAGCTGTGTTTTGGACTTGTGCTGAACAGAGCTGCTGATATAGAGATACAAATCTTTTTCTGGTTTTTGTTTTGCCACGCAAGCAGGAGAAATGGAGTGCCTAGGGGGCTGGGAGGAGAAACAGCCAGGACAGGTGGCCTCAATTCAAAAAAGAGATGTTTCAGGACATGTGGCATCATGCTCAGCATAAAAAGTGGGGGGAAGAAGGAAGAAAAGGGGGGACATTTGGAGTGACGGAGTTTGTCTTCCCAAGTCACTGTTATGTTTGATGGGCCCTGCTGTCCTGGAGATGGCTGAACACCAGCCTGCCCATGGGAAGCAGTGAATTCATTCCTCGTTTTGCTTTTCCTGCTTGTGCGTTTTTGCTTTCCCTAATAAACTGTCTTTACCTTAGCTGAGTTCTCTATCTTTTACCCTTCTGATTCTCTCCCAGATCCTGCTGGGGAGGCAATCAGAGAGTGGCTGTGTGAGGGTTTGGTGGCTGGCTGGGGTTAAACTACAACACATGACTCCATAAACAGATCAGATTTATGTATGGATCCAAAAGAAACAGAATAACATCAGTTTATAGATCTGACCACAAAGATCTTGTTGACCGCATGAAATTGACAAACCATGGAAGTTAGCTACCTAGCCTCTAACCAGAAGTAAATCATATGACAGGAAAAACTAATGCTCACTTAAGTTATAGATTTTGTTTACAGTTTCTTTATTTTTGTTATTATGCTGGGTCTTTGATGTCAAATGTTCTTCTTATATATCTCTATAACACAAAATTATGAGGAACTTTAGAAGTAACACCTTCCAGGCCTCAGAAAGAACTGAATGGAACCAGTCAGTTGAGCAGATCTGCTCAAATTACAAAGGCTTCTGTAGTGTACCTGGTGTATTATTAGATTCAAATAAATAGTGAAGAAGATGTAGAAATGGACACTGGATTCCCTCTTAAATCCCTTGAATAGTTTAGTTTCTAGAGCTCTTCAAGCCTATTAAAGTGGTCAACACAAATTGCTTTCTTGACAATGTTGTCACTGGGCTTTTCACTACTCCTAAAAGGCAGCCAAATAGCAATATTTACAGCTGGTATATTTTAATGTACCAGTATTAGAAGATTATCCAAAGTAATGCAAGTTTCACCCCTCTAAAACTGTGGCCTGATTCTAAACATAAAGGCCGTATAGAGTTAAAAATACCACCTAACATGGAATGGTAGAAACTTACTAATCTTGCTTTTAAAATCATATCAAATTCTTCCAGTAAAAACATATTGATATGTATCAAATTGCAAATATCAGGGTGTAAGTTTTCTTTTCTCTTTATAATAACAAGTTTTGTTTGACAATTAAGATAACGACTAAACACTTAACATAACTGACAAACCCTCAGTAAAACATATGACTGGTTTTATTTTTAGCAGTTATATACAGTCATATAAAATCATAAAAATCTTAAGAGGTGGAAGTCAAGATACATGAATTTCTGAGGACTGCAAAACAACACCTGATTCTGTTTCAGTGATTCCTTCTGTTTTCTAAACAAAGTTTCAATGTTTTGTCTCAAAAGTCTATTATTATAACAAATTTATCTTCAGATGTTTTGATCCAGTATCTTTACTTCCTAGGGATGTACCCCAGTGATATAATAAGGATGGTAACTGTTATGGAACTGGCGAACTAGGTATTCTTTTGTCACAAACAAAGACAAAATCTAGACTGTTCTAGATTCTTACATGTCAGCATTATGCCTGGGCTATCACCAACAATATCTTACCTGCAATGACAGTAAACTGAAAAAAAACCCAAAAAACCAAAAGAAAAACAATTAAAAGAAACGGGAAAGCAAGGAATATGAACAGGGAAAGAAAGCGTATTAAGAAAAGAAACTGGAGTGGTTCCCTTCAAAGCAGTTATCCATCATAACTGCGGGAGAGAATCTAAACAGAAACTACATATGCAGAATTTAGTATGGGCAAAGCCTGACTAATTTAATCAGGCAGTTATCTATGACAGCTGTGTAGAGTTAAGAGCACAAAATCTGAATTAGCTTTCTAATGTTGCCTCCACCAAGCCCCCAGTGAAATTCACTGAATAAGTAAACTTACACATTTAATCTTTCAGCTGCAAAGTCTTAATTCTTCAGTAACTTCTGGAGTCTGTATTTACAGAAATACTGGATAATAATTCCTAGTAAATTTGCCATCAGATCCACTACTCATCACTCGCACACATGATGAGCGTTTTTATGCAATATCAATATATTGCTCAAACTCAGGCTGCAAGAGGAACTGTCAAAACGCAAGGCTCCAAGAAAACAAATTAACTTAATGAAAATTGAGTGCTAATCAGTGCACGTCACAGGATTGCAGAATATTCTGATTTGGAAGGGATGTTCACAAACACTGGCACAGCTAAATACATGACAGGAATCCATGCTTTCTAAAGGTCTGTAAAGAAAAACTGATGCATCTGCCACAGTTTTGGAAAGCTGGTACACTGCATGGGTGAGTACTGTGTTAAACCAGACTTCACGGGATGACTTTCCTTTCTGTGAGTCTCAGTGGTGGATGACTACTTTGTGTTAATACAGATAAAGAGGCTGCAAAACTCAATCTTACAATTGAGAAGAAAGACAAAGTAAAGACTGTCAGATACATATAAATACACTTTATTTCTAACTCATAGGGAAAAATAAAACTCCCATACAAGATATCAATAAATACTGAAAATCTTAAAACTGTAAACAATCTAAAGAAAAACACCTACCAAACTACAAAATCCTTACCTGCGACTAGTTGTTTTCCTTTCTGTCTTGGTTTCTTCCTCTTGAAGTTGCTGTTTAGTATTTTCACTTGTATCAATTTTCAATTTCTTGGCAATGCGTTCCTTTATTTGAAATCTCTCATTATTACCAGCTTCATCTTCTACACTATCAGCATCTTCATCATGTTTCTCTTCGTCCTTTATTGATTTAAAATGATAGAACTACTTTAGATTTTTTTCAGTACAGAATGACAAACATGTAAATCTTCTTACAAATATAATTTCTTCCAATAAAATAACCAAGCTTTTCAAACAAATATATCCTTATTTGCTTCAGAGGTAACAGAAAAAATACAAGTATGATAGTTTCTTTTTCATACACAAATTACTTATCTGTAGGGTTAAAAAAACTAAAACAGTCTGTTCTAGACTATTTAACTCTGACAGGTCTGTGGGTGACATCACAGCAGTGTGATATTACCTGAACCATTGTTCATGAATGTAAAATTTGATTGAGATAATACACTAAACTTTGCCTTCATTTTCCACTGAAAGAAAAACTTAACTCCCTACCACATTGCTATACTACAGTCATGATGGGATGGAAGAGGTTAGCCCATCAGCTCCTGTGAGGGAATTTACAAATACTAAAGTGATCGTAACAGGCTGTGAAAACCTTTGGAACTGATCATTGACAGAGGTCCGAGGAGAGGTCTCAGGCCTCCATGCCAAGCACAGGTAGGTAAAAGGGGAAAAATCATCTTGAATCAAGTATGTTTGAAGGAAGAAATAATTGGAGAATGAACCAGTGGCCTGACTAGACCAAAGGATCTAAATTTGACTACTTCTTTTGTTAAAGAAGGAAATCTGTATGCATCTTAATTGAAGAATGACAGCTTGAAGGATGACATGGTACATCTTTTTACATTTACTTTGGTTTGATGTTCATCAGCAAAAAGAAAGTATAAGATGCCACATGATTTTAATTTTAGCCAAAGAAAGAAAGGCTACTTAGAAACAGTAATCCAGAAGACTTTACTGTATCCAGGAGACTGCCAGAATGTAAGCACTTGGGAAGGAAGAACATGTCCTGGGTGTGATGCACAGATGGAGGAAGAGTAGCACGAAGACCATGTCCATAAATACGGAGGAGGAGAGGATAAAAAAGTAAAAGCAGCAAGAGGCAAAATTTGTGAATAGAAGAGAAAAATCAAGAGCTGGATTTCAGAACTTGTAGTGGAGTCATTGTTTAGGAATCTTTAGACTACTACACTTAGATTTGAGATTTGGACAAGACAAGACCAGTCAGAAGTAAGAAAAAAAATCTCTAAATATTCAGCACAATAAAACAATTGAGTATGTTGCCAATGAAAAGACTTAAAAGGTTGTTGGGGGAGTTTCATCTGTTCTTTTTTAACAGGAGAAGAGAAAACTGGAACAAGATCAGCATTTACCTTAATTTACCAGAAAGGTATTGTTTGACAGAGGAAATAATGACATTTTCTAGAAGATTTGCTTACATGATAAATTGTCAGAGAGATGGGTGACTACAGGCCTCAACAGCAGGGGGAGGTCAAAAAAAAAAAAGTGACAGGACTGGGTTCAAAGTCTTTAACAGTCAAGGATATAGACAGACTCCTACTTGAGAAGGGCTTAGGTAAGAGCATTTCACTGAAACAACTATTTGGACAGGAGAACTGGAATAAAAATGGACAACTCTAGACAAATAGCAATTGCTAAGTAGTAAGCTAGTTAAAAATTACAGATATCTGAGTAACAGGAGGGAGGTTAAAATTGGAGGGACAACTTGTCCCACTTGGCTAAATTCTCTACTTCCCATGAGCCTCAGTTTGCAGAGTATTTCACCATTCTTCTTCTAGAAAAATACCAAGAAAATAGGATATACCCTTCCCCCTCAACTGCTTTCCGTCCTCCAGCTCTACTCTTTTCTCCTGCCCAGTCCCCTCCTTCAGTACCTCTCTCTAATTAAGACCATCTGATCTCAACTAATAAATTTAACAATAGATTCAACAAGTGAGACTAAACTGCATGGCACCTCAAAAGGGAAGTGGCTGTTCTGTTGGCTGATGCTTGTTCCCCGTGTGATATAGAAATGCAAAACTGCCTGAAAGCTATACTCCTTGCTGCTGTTATTAGCTGGATGGAGTTGCCCTATTCTTCTATTTAATATGGAAATAAAAATGTAACTTTGTGACAGAATGACTAGTCTATGTAATACAATTTTCCCACTTAAGAAGATCATTAAAGTAAGGAGTGGATAACTGATTTTATCTATACATAGTACTGCATGAAACTTACTGTTCAGCAACTGATTGACAAATAGGGAGAAGAAATTGTGCAGAAAAGAAATGTCACTGGTGGGAAATTTTTTTTTTTAATACATTTCATATAATGTTTTCAATAATGACTTGGGCACAAAAATTATCTTAACAAATAGCTATGAGGTATTGCTAATACAAAGGCTCTCTCAAAGAATTAAATGTACAATTTTGAGGACTGCAGTAAGAGAAACGAGATGGCATTTAATAGCATGAACAGCAAGGCCAAGTGCTTAGGGAATACTAACAAGAGTTTCTCTTACTTGCTACGGGCTTGTAGGCAGGGGGAAGCCAGGCAATCTGGAAGAATTATTTGCTCTCAGTTTTGACTATTAAACTACCAAAATGTTGGAGCTGTGTAAATGCAGAAGTGATCCTGTGATGTGTTAATTAAAATAACTCCAAGAAAGATGATAAAATACTAGTACCACTTTACAAGACCCAGGTAACTGCCTGAAGTTTTAGATCTTATCTAAAATATTAAATGTAAAGAAATCTAAAGAGAACACCTCTCCAGGTAAAAAAAAAAAAAAAAGAGAAGCAGCATTCATATTTCCAACTTTGGCTTAATTAGGTACATTTATTTAAGTTTTTATTCTTCAACCTAATACACCCATGTTCTATACTCCCCAAATACAGTTTGCTTAAGAAAGGGATATTTGAATAACTGAAGAATTATTAATTAAATAGCATTCTCCAAACCCTTTTAACACTAAAATGCACCCACACAGCAGGAATTACAAAGGAGAAGGGTGAAAAAGCCTGAATTCATACTATGCCTTGTAAAAAAAGGAACAGGGTGTAAGCAGATGCTTTTTTTTTAGGCATACAAATGGGGCAGACTGTGTTCCTCCTTTACTTCCACTGGGTCTGCACAAAGTGTAGTTAATACCAGTGCATGATGGACAGATATAGAAAACAATACTTTCCAAGATTCGATTAGGTGAATAGGAAATTACAGTCCTAGTCATATATTAGATCCTTATCTCAACAGCAATTCAAAGGAATACTCTCATAATCTACGGCTGGAGACAGACATACTTCAGCTAACAATCTTATGCTTACCAGCACCATGTATGACAAATTTTTTGTACTTAAATTGCCCCAATGTTTAGTTGAGTTTTAGTTACATTCTCCAATAGCTACTGGTTGACTATTCAAATTCCAAGTCTTTCAGAGATGACAGTCTTCATCAATACAGTTTCATTACTACAATTTAATAATTCAATGAGTTTTTGTTCTCTTGAAGAAATCTTTCAAACAGGACTCTGACTCACATGCAGACTAACCCTCAAACATTGCAATTATATAATTATTCATGACAAACTTGATTTTAACTATTTTTTTAGAAGCAGTTTCATGGTTTTTATCACTCTGGTGGTTTGTCATCCTCTGGTACACAAGCCATAACCCATACTCCTATATAACTAATCTACTGACTGAAATACACTACGAACAGTTTCCATACAAGGTAGCAGGTACTGTGCTAATTCTACCCTGCTGTGAATAGCCAAGCCCTAGACCTTAGAGAGAGCCTTCACACTTTTGCCAGAAATCTGACATGAGCTAGTTCTTAAAGACCTCTAAAGTAACATTTGTTCCCCAAAGAAAATCTAATCTGCACAGTAAAAAACAAAGAATTATTAGTAAAAAAATACTTGCCTCACTCAAATCCTTTTCTTCATTTGCCACTTCACTAAAAGAAAAAAAAACAAACCAGTAACTACTTTGAAATGCTAGAGGAGATTCAAAATAATATTTTAAACTCAACATTTCTTAAATAAAGTGTTAGCCACGTGAAATTTTAATAAACTTACTACTTTATATCATCCTCACATTTATCTTAAAAGAATCAATATTATTTTCTACTATTTGACTATCACAATCTTTTCTAATTAGAAATGCTTTAAAAAAGGGCTTTCATACAATGGAAAAAGCTGAACCATATCTTGAGCTATTCAAACAAATCACTAATGTATACAGTTAAAACCACCAAAATTCAGTTGAGATGTTTCTGATCTCATTTACCAAACAAATTGCATTTCACTGCAACTAGTTTATATTTTGGAAGATGCATTTTACTGATACTTAAGCTTAACATCAAGATTTTAATTTGTTATACAGCTACAGTTTGTTGAATTAAAAAAAAAATCTATTTGAATATACTAAGGCTAACGCACCCACTGTCAATTATCACAAACGAATAATAAGGGCCCTTGAACATTTTTAGCCCACATTTTAAAGAAACAAGTTATGTTAGAGAAAAACCAAGGAATATTAAGGAAGTCTCAAAAATCAAGGCTGAGAAGGGTGCTCTAACCAACCAATAAGTAATTAAGATCATTAAAGAAACTCTAGATGTCTTGCAAACAATGACATTAATTTAATAAAGTGCCGTACCTGCACCAGGGCAATTGCTGATATCAATACAGACAGGACAATGAATGTATTGAGAGCAACCCAGCAAGGAGGACCTGGGGTTGCTGGTGGATGAAAAGTGGGACATGGGTTTGACAACGTACACCTGAAGCCCAGAGAGCCAAACGTGTCCTGGGCTGCATCCAGAGCAGAGGGGGCAGCAGGGCCAGGGAGGGGATTCTGCCCCTCTGCTCTGCTCTGGTGAGACCCCACCTGCAGGGCTGCACCCACCAGCTCTGGGCTCCCAGCACAGGAAGGACATGGAGCTGCTGGAGGGACTCAGGCAGAGAGCCATGAAGATGACCACCTCTCCAACGGAGAAGGGCACAATTGTTCAGCCTGGAGAAGACTCCAGGTCTGATGGTACATCTAGCACATTTATCCAGGGACAGCTTAATTGCACACAGCCTTTCCATACTAAATGTGGGTCTATAAGATGGGGATAGACTTTTTAGTAGGGCTCATTGTGAAAGAACAAGGGGTAATGGTTTTAAACCAGAAGAGGGTAAATTCAGATTAGACATAAGGAAGATGTTTTTTACAATGCAGGTAGTGAGACACTGGAGCAGGTTGCCCAAAGAGCTGGTAACAGCTCAACCCCTGGAAACATTCAAGGCCAGGCTGAATGGGGCTCTGCACAACCTGATCTAGCTGAAGATGTCCCTGCTCATTGCAGGGATGTGATACATTTTAATGGTTCCTTCCAAACCAACTAGTCTAGGATTCTAAGATAAGCAAATTCCTCAACTTAACATATTTTCAGGGAATTTTCTCATCTCAAAACTCAACTGTGGTTAAAATTAGAGTTTATAAAGTACTAAAAAGAAACAGAGAAGAAACCCAGCTTTATTCAAGCATACAGATTTAGGATTAACCTAATTTTCTCTGTGTTCGTTAGATTTGGAAAAAAAAAAAAAATATTTTCAAGCAAAAGCAGGGTTAGAGGGTTGGGAAAAGCAATCCTCTAGAATAATCACAGCAAAGAACATCATCATGAAGAAAATTTAGGTAACATTAAAGTTTAGGCTACAAAAGAAATAGTCTAAGAAAGGATTCTGGTAAAGAGAGGTATAAAAGGGAATGTCTGCTCACTGTCTCTTCCAGAATGAGCGTTAGAATTCATGAAATGCCACTAGTAGCAACCAGGTTCAGAACAAAAAGGGGATATACTTCTTCCTGCAGTGGACAGGACAGTGCAAATGGAACAATATTACAAGAGACTTAATACACACTTTGAGGAGAGCTCTATATAAGATTACTAAATAGATGAACCACATCAAACTCTGACTGTCCTCTGAGGTGAAAGTTGGTGGAGGCTGGGAGACTACTCAGATAAACTTCACATTTGCACTGCTTTTATTCTTTACTGATGGCCAGTGGTGGTGTCAGATTAGTGGGTTAGAGAAATACTTGGTCTGATCTAGCACTGGCATTCTTAATTTTTTAAAGAGTAACATGAACTAACATTTCTTAAATGAGTATACATGCTGATAATTGTGTATAACATATTGAGAGTAGATCTGTTCTAGAAATCACAAATCACACACTAACCTTTTGACAGCAGGAACGGAGCTTAGATGTGGATCATCCTTCAGGAGATCATGACTACTTTTACTTTTTCCCTTCATGCTCTGTTAGAAGAAAAAAGTTATTATTAACTTCAGTGTTTAAGAAGCTAGATAGTAAAAAAAGATTATGGTAAGAAAAACATAACTTGCTTTTTTTTAGCTGTAGCCTAACCACTTTTAAGAACAGAAGGACAAAGAAAGTGTTCCAGAAAGAAAAATATCAAACCAACTCTACAGATTTATTTTTGCAAGAGCAATGCATTCAGCTTAAAAGGACAGAGAGAGAGAGAAAAAAAGATACTATTTACTCGTGTACAATCATTACACATCACAAAGATGGTACATCTAGCACATTTATACTTGAGTGAATGAAGAGGTAAGAATTTGACTTTCCAATAATGACATATGACAACTGAAAGAATCACAATGTACAAAAGAGTACTTATCAACTGGAAGGCACTAATTACTAGGGAAAAGAAAAGAAATTTAATAAACTGCAATACATCAATCAAGAACACATCAATTCAGGAATCATCTACTGACAAATAAATCTAACAACACATAAGGTCTTCAGCCAGAAAGACTGCAGTTAGAAAGCATTCTACATGCTAATCTGAAAAAAAGTATACTTAATTTTCAGAAAAAAATTAGACTGAAAATCTCTGCTACAGGAACAGCCTGTATTGTGACCTGTACTGTGAATGTCCCCATTGCAGATGCATTGTCTAATGCTTTTGGGAAGACAGTAAACATGTGGACAAAATCCTTATTTAAAAGCAACTACAATTTTTTATTGTGTAGAAAACAAAGACTAACACATTCAGCAACATGAAAAGATAATTCCTTCATTAAAGAAGGGGTGGTTTGGAGTGGTGGTGGGGCTGTGTATCGCAAAGTGCTTCAAACAAGTACAGACAATAAGCAGTCTGGACACTGAAAGCTGCAGTTTAAACACTGATCAATAACCAGTGGGGGCCCTACAGCCACATCCCTGACTGCACTAAAAGCCTTCATGGCCTTCAGGGAGTTCACCCAGAGCTTCTCTGCCCTTCTTAAGCAAGACTTACTGCATCTAGCAACCAAAAAAATCTTATAGGATTCTAAGTTTGTAGGTGTCAAAGATGTCGATAATAACTTTGACCTTCCATTTTTCTTATCAAAAACAGGGAATGCAAGCTAGTGCTGATATTCATGTAGTTCAACTTAATCAGATTAAGATAACATCCAGAACTACAGAGACACTGATCCAGACCCCTTATGAACAAAGAATGAGGTTTCAAAAAGAAGGTTTTATTTTGTTACAAAGAATGAAGATAAATTCTTCATAAAGAGTTGGTGTGCTTACTCATCCAGCTACAGCCAGTCCAGAATTTAGTCAGGACAAACAGGCAGATGAGATTTTGAGGCTGAATTGAAAGCCAGCATGAAAACACTGAAACTAGGCTTATCAAGAAAGAGACATTCTATTTAGATAATTTTAAAGTGAAGTATTTGGTGTGAAAAGAAGTCCAAGCTAATGAGTTAAACCCATCTCACTATAATATTATCCATCATTATTCACTGTTTTCCTTTTGTATTTTAGCTAACTTCTGAGGACTAACAACCATTCTTTCACTTATGTGGTACAGGATGCAGGACCATGTAGTCTGATCACAAACTGAAGCAACGATGTACTGTAGGAAGCCTAGGAGTCCAGTGAAACAACTTGGGCAGCAGTAGAAATGAAACCAGCAATTTCTTTAAGAAATTTTCAAACTAACCTTATTCAAGTGCCAAGTCAGGGAAGGAAATGTTAGACCAAAGATTACGTCTGCAATCCTTGTTCTGTGAATGTGAATATTTCACTACAGTGCACTATTAAATTACGAGAATGGACTATTTTCTCCACAATAACCACACTTCATTTTGCTCACAGATGGATGGATATATGTAAGAAAATAGAGCTAAGCATATGGAAATGCATATGATCTTAAGAATTCAAGTATTTGACCATATAATAGCACTCATAAATAAAGGACTCGAAAAAGAATAAAGTACCTATCACTTCCATGACTTTTAAAGGAGGCGCAGGTTTATACTATGAAACTTAATGTTCATGGAAATGTAAAAATTCCCTGCCACAACTGAAGGCACCTTCAAAATCAAGAAAGCTAAAAACTTCTGGTTTTGCAAAGTGCTGTAATAGAATACTAAAAAGAGAAGCAACTGCTAGTATTATTGTTCAAAAAGCAAACGTAAGAAGAAGATTAAGAACTTTAAAGCTTTCCATAAATATGCAGAAAAGGTAATTAGGTTGAAAAGAAAAATAAGGATAATTTGGTACAATACCTGACTAACTCTACTGACTTCCTCTTCTTCTTCTTCAGCTTCTTCCCCAAAGGAAAGCAGGTTAAAGTTTCTTTAAGAGAAGAAAGAAAATTTCTAGTACATTTCTAAACACTATCTTAGTAAAATTCCATTAACTTTAAATATATTACATTCATGTTGTACATGATTTTTTAAAAATCTTTTTGTCCTGCTAAATGTACCAACTCCAAACAACTGCCATATTTTGCTTGCAATAGATCATAAATATCTAGAAAAGCATGTTGTATTATACTCCTGAGACAAAACAAGGATAGCAAAGCATCAGTTAAGACATAATTTAAGAAATCCTGTCTTTACTAACTTTCCCAGATTCTTGAATGCTGACAGTTGTGTTGCATTTTTTTCTCAACAGAGCAGCAATCAAGACACAAGATTTTCAAGATATGATGGCTCAGAAAGGTATCAAATGTGTACACATTCAGAGAACTGAATTAAAAGAAATTATGATCTATACTTTCTTTTTCAAGTGTTAATTGTTCACATGTTGGAACCAGTCAGCTGCAACATGCTCTGTTCTTCATGCAGCAGAACTGACAGCATGCTCACTTTAGAGTTCCTATTACTTTTAACTGCATGTTTGTGACAACAAATTTTCATTCACAGAAACTAAAATTTCCCATGACAAAATGCCTGCGCTTTTGCTAAATACTTCAGTGGGGGAGAAATGGTATCTGATAAAATAAATTCAAAAAATCTCAAACAACTGAGCAGCACCCTAGTAATTCCTATCAGTAGGTGTTAACTGCAGCGTCCTCTCAGTCAGGTTAATTTCACATTCTGGCATATGGGAAAGAGAAACTATCTTTTACTATTTTCAACAAACTATCACCATGCATGAAACAGTTACAGCTCACCAAATGCACAGTAACATTCAGTCAGAGAAACTAGATTTGCATGATCCCCCCCGGAAACAAGGAAATGCTTCTAAGGTAGAAATGGAAATAAAAGCTGCCAAGCTACAAATTAAAGGTGAAAGAAAATTAACCAGCATTTATGTTGCACATATTTACTTTGTGCCTTTTACTTTGGACTTTTTAGTTTCTTCTTCTGGTTTGTCCTTCTTGAGTTTTCTGTTTGGTCTTGGGACAATGTCATCAAAAGGATTAAACAAAACCTGTTTAAAAAGACAGTATTTTAGACAAAATTATTTTAGACAATATTATTAAAAAGACAGTATTTACATCTTTAGTAAATATTTTGTAATTAAGTGATTCAGTATTTTGAAACAATATGCAAAAGGACAGGTCAAATTTTCTGAACACTATACACAAAAGAATTTTAAAATGTCACATTTCAAAGCAGAACATACTCACCTCGCTACTTCTTATTTTGTGTGGACTGAGAGGTCTCTCTTCCTTGTCAACTTCTACTTCAGCCAGGCGCAACATGTTATATATCGTATCCCCTGTAACCTGGCAAATTTACACAGAAAGATTCGTAATTTGTTTTATTTGTTCTGCAAAACACAAGGCAATTACTATGTAAAAAATTTTGAAAGTACAAGTGACATAGGAAATATTTTAAGTACGTAAAACTTCTAAAAGACAGAAAGACAGACAATGTACACAAGTTTGGTTTTCTAAATTTAATGACTAAAGATGAAAGAATACAGGTAGTTTTGAGAACGTATGCAGAGGAAGATGTTGAAGTCTTACTGAGAGCTATGAAACAGGAAAACAAAAAAACACTGAAATAAAAAAAGTACTTTATTTTAGTTATATCATGAGAGTGGTAAATTCATCTCAAGTTTTTCATCTTCCTGATACTTCTTAGGTAATTAGAATCTCATTAATTCTAAAGAGAACTTTCTAACACATCGTTAATATTAGATGAACTGATTAATAACAAAGCCATAACAATACTAGCATATTTAAAGGCGGCACAACATGAAAATAGAATTTAGAAGAGTAAAAACAGCAAAATAGGTATAACAGGAGCAATCCACAGAAGCATTTCTACCAGATATAAGAAACAAAGAATATGGAGAGAGAGCCTAGAAAGCACTGAAAAAAATTTCAGCTGCACACGGCAGCAAACAATACTAAACTGGCCTTCAGAGAAACTTTTAGTAGCTTTAGTCAGACTTAAACTGGGACTCCAATTCATGTAACAGACCTTTCCAAAGATTGTGTGCTTGTTGTTAAGTTCATCTGCACGACCCAATGTGAAAAAAAATTGACTCCCATTATCATGGGGCCCAGCATTTGCCATAGCAACAAGTCCTCTTCGATTAAATCGCAATCGTGAGTGGAACTCATCCTGGTAAAAGCAGGACAGAAAAGAGAATTATTTCTGTATGAAACTATTTTTTCACTCCTTTAGCTGCAGTGTGATAGGCGATAAGAGTGATATTATTTACATCAACATGCACGCACAGAAAAAATGCTGCTAATTTTCTTTTTAATTCAGACAGTAATAAATCCCAAGTACTTTGTAACTCAATGCCAGAATTATATTTACAAGCTCCTACTTCGAGCAGAAAAAAATATTTTTAGTCAGTATTTCTAATCCCTAGTGCCTATAATGATGCAAACAAATGAACAATCTTCAAAAGAAACCATAAACACACAACAAACAAACACCAAAAAAAAATTAGAAACTAAAATATCAATAACAGAAAGACACATTACTAATTTTAAAAATCATAAGTTCTGACTTGTTAATTTTATCTTTTTCCAGTCATTGCCTAAAAATCAATTCTTATCCATTTTCATTTGCATTCGTTATCCCCCCCAATATTAAGAAAATAAAAAACACTTTAAAAAGTAACTGCATTTCATACACTTCTTGCAAAAACACTATTCTTGACAATCACTGTATTTATGTGAAAATTTCATTTAAATCCTAACTCATGTAAAGTTACTGAAAGCACAATAACAGGTTGTAATAGTACAGTAATGCAAAAATCCATAGGAAGTACATTTTCTAGACTTAGGAAGACAAAATAGGACTCCTTTCAATTCAAGGAGAAACTGATGAATACTGCTGTAATACCATGATGCTAAACACTGCAATACTGAGATACCACTATTTTGAAGCTGTAATGGTACTACAATATTGGTAACTTTTGTTTTGTTCTCTGCTCAGGTTCCATTCCCTCCCACAAACTTCAGGTTCATGCATGGGTGCCCAGAAGAGATGAATGGCTGAGAAACATGCCTGCCCCACCTGAAATAAAACAGTCAGGCAGAACAGAACACAGCTGCTAAGCCTGTGTGTATCTTCACCCAGGATCTGAGCCCCCAGCTTAGTCATACCAGACTAGCTAGATCTAAGAACTCTCAACTTAGAGGGGCATATTCAAACATACTGAAGCACCACATGAAGGCAACTACTGCACATGCATGCATGTCACATAAGATTAGATTTTTCAGAACTTGGTAGGAAGAACAATGGATAGAGAATAACAAACAAGTCAATGCGTAAGATATAGATACATACCTTGAAAGGAGCTCCATAGACTGACTCTCCTCCTGATCCAGTACCAGTGGGGTCACCCCCTTGAATAATAAAGCCAGGCACTACTCTGTGAAATATTGTGTTATTGTAATACTCTAAAGTAAAAGAAAAAAAAAAATAAAGTTTTAAATACATGTAAGTGATCTCAAACCCAAACTTTCATATAGATCATGTAGCGATGTCCAGAGACTGAAGTTCCAGAATGCAAATAGTGTAACTAGGTTTCACTGTTGGTTCTGTTCTCTACAGTCTTATGAAATCACACCCTGTGGTGCCACATGTTTCTTTTGCAAAAAATCCTGTCCATCATTGACAAGATGACCATGATGAATTATAGTCTTTTCAGTTTTCAAGTTTTATTACTGAATGACACTATCAATATAAACCAATTTAAAAGGAGAACTAGAAATACTGTGCTCTATCCTGGATGAGATCTCACACACAACATTAGCAATATCCATATACAGATGATTTGCATTTTCACTCACCAGCATAGAACACCTTTCATCACCTATACTGTACCTAAACCCATAATTTCTGGAGAATTAAATATGTGGTACATTTTGCTCACTAAGCTATCTTCTTCTATCTATCTAATAGAGGTTACAAGATCATAAGAAAACAAAAGGAATGAAAGCATAACTTTACTTGAACCAACCCCCTGGTAAACAACAACAACAACAATAATAATAATCATTATAATAAATCTGCAGCATACTGAAAGACAAAGTAGGGTGTGCAAATGTTGCAGTATAACTAGACACAGTCATGGATTATTATATGCTGGGATATGAATGAGAAATACTTAAATGTATTATACAAAGCACAAGATGCTACTCAGCAGTTAAAAAAATCAGAAGGAAATGAAGCCCAGTGAATATACGTGAACCTTTATTACGGACTAAGAAATTCCTTTACCACTGCAAAAAGTCTCAACATTAGGGAAGAGAACACAAAACAGACTGGATCTGTACTGGAGCCACAAAGCCTCGACTGCTATTTTTGTTTAACAGATGAAGGCTAAAAGAACTCTTAACAATTCTATAAATGCTAAAATGGGAGAATTATAGAATTCTAATACTAGTTAGAAAATATATAAAGGCATCAAGTCTTTCACAGACTGTTGTTACAGTTTTCTCAGAAGGGAGCTTCTCATTTTGGTACCCACTACTTCTGTGTAAAGTTTTACAGAGCTTTCATTATCAAAAAAAACCAAACAAACCAGCAACTGAAACATTAGATACACTCATAAAAAAAAAAAAGAGAAAGAGAAATGGTAGTGTAAATTGTGATGCAGAAACAAGATTTTTGGAGAATGTCCAATATTATATCACTGTCATTTCATACACACACTGAAGTTGTTATACTTTGCAGATATTTGCTGAAAGCAAGCCTTTGTGAGATTCTGAAAGACCATGTTTCAACACTATGTCATTTGCTTAATTTGAGAAAACCGGCCAAAATTTTTACTTTTTTTTTCTCCACCAGTTTCCTTTGTAACCTTGAAAAACATTGTCTTGAGTGTTAATTAATAATTTCTAAACAGAAATAAACCTATTGACATACTAAAGTCAAAAGATAACTATGACCTCTAATTTACAGAAAGGGCACAAAGATCGTGTATGGATTAATTTCAACGACACCCATCCCATTCAGTCATTACCTTCCATACACAGCTGGATGAAATTTCTGCATGCTTTTGGCGCTTCTTTTGACCATAATTCTATATCTATCTCTCCTGCTGTAGTTCTCAGTAAAACCTATAAACACACAGATAAATGCAGCTTCAGTTTTATCGTAACTTGGTCACTGAACAAAGAATATAACTGCCTAAAAAAATAAATCTGAATTTGGTGTATTCGTATGAGTGGTATACATTTAGGTGTGTTGGGTAGCTGCTATTAGTTCTAACTAGCATTTTCAGAACCTGAGATCCTAGCTCTGAATCAATATGTATAATCAAGATGTATAGTACAGCTCTAATAACATAATATAACTCTGCTGATACTTTATAGAAATTTAAGATACCTTTTATCATTTCCATAACAAAACAACGTGGGGAAAAGAAAAGCCATAAATGTCCAAAAGTATCACTCTTAGAAGTATCACTCTTATCATCATTACACTCAGTGAGAGATCACACAAAATTAAGGACGTAGGATATAATCGGGCATAGAAGAAATTAAATTAAACACTGCGAGGACTGCTCTGTGTTGTCTCCAGATATCACGCCTCGTGTTTTAACTGTGGCAGCGTCAAAGAAGTTAACTTTAACCAAACCAGTCCACTACAGAAACAACTACTTCCCCACCCCCAACCACCATCGCCACCACCAGCAGCAGCAGCAGCACCCAAGTTCGTGTTCTTCCCGCCTGTCCTCCCATAGCCCTACAACATATAACTTATCCAGGATTTCACCCTGGCAGCCTCACCTTCCCGTTGGTGGGCGGCTCCTGGATGTAGATGTTGCTCATGGCGGGGAAAGGACCGGCCCGGCCGGCGAGCCCTCCCCAGCGGCCCACGCTGCGCCCCGCTTCGCCTCCGACACTTCCTACCGCCCCGAGCCGCCCGCCATCTTGGCAGCCTGCACGCAGCCCGGGGAAGGGGGAATAAGGTAGCGCAAGCCGGGAGAAAGGACGAAGGAAGGAGTCCTCGGACGGAGTCTCTCTCAGATTCACTGAGAAAAAACGTGCCTTGGGAAAGATCCGCGGGCTTCTCCACACATCTGTGGTCCTCCACAGTGGCTCCCGCCCTAGGAGTGCTGAGGCCCCCTGCCTTCCTTGGGAGTGGTACGGTCCGGGAGTGCGCCGGGCAAAGGCTTCCGGCGGGGAGAGGCGTCGCTGCGCGTGCGGNGGCACGGCAGCCTGGGGACGGGGCGAGCGGCGGGGCGGTGAACAGCTGGGGCAATGGGGCGGGGAGGGCGCTCGGCCGTGCGCGGCACTGGCAAGCGTGCGGCGGGCGCTGCTCCGGTCGGCGCTGCCGGGGGCAGTGGCAGGAGATGGAGCCGGAGCCGTGCCCGCACTGGGCAGGGCGCTGCGGGCTCGTCCTTTTAGGACTGCGGGGCCTCCCCCCAAGCTTCTGTGTGACCCAGCGCTGCGTTCCCATCGCCTCCGTCTCTGAGTTTGGAGCTAAAGAACGGTGGCTGTCAGACTTGGCCTTTCCGCTCCACTGTCATTCTGGATTAACGCTTGTGTCCCAGGAGCTTGTTCTTGTGAGCCAGGGCAGGCAGAAACACCTGCGCGGTTTGCGGGGCATTCAGGTCTGTGTTGGCCGAACACGAGCGCCATTGCTTCGTGGTGTTTTCTTGTGCTGGAAAACGGGAGTGTTCGGTTCGGGAGCAGCTGGACATGCCTGAGCTTCGGTGAGATGCTTCTCTGGTGAAGACAAGGCCTTCATAGGCATGTCCCCATTCTAGAATGGCTTTTTGAGGAAGACGTGTTTGCATTCAAAGCCTTTCTTTTGAATCTTATGCTCCACTGAGTGAATGAAGTTCTTAGTTCTGTGCCACTTGTTAATTATCTTGAGGATAAGATATGGGGAGAAGAGGGAGTGAGAAAGGAAACTTCTTGCAATTTGTTTGCTTTTAGTCATCTAAAATTTCATCTAGTCTAAACCCCTGCCTCTAACATTATTATTTAAAGCCAAAAACAAAATAAAAATTGAGTCCTAGGAATTTGGTGGGAATATTTGATGACTGTGTTTTCATTCTTGTCATCTGCTGGGTGTCTCTTTTGGAGATCCTGATTTACACGGGAGATTTCTCTAGCGTGCACATGACTGTACTGACTTCCCTTGGCTGGGATACCAAATCTTTCTTTACCTATGGGTCAGCTATGCAGTGGGGCTGAGATTGACTCTGTATTTCAGAAAGTTGAGACAACGTAGGTAGCTTGGGTGATCATGTTTTCTAGTTTCAAGGAATAGTGAACAAGCAAATGCTGGTTTGAGTTTTTCTCTGATGTATTGCAAGATACAGATAACTTTTTGATTTTTATTCTGTGGCTCTTTCTTCTATGTTCCCTAACTCCTTATCTCTCGTGGGTGTCCTTCTAAAGACAGTCACAAAACAGGTACCTGAACCCTGCTGACCTGGAAGGGGATGTGTAATACTAAGGTTTTGGGGTCTGCAGAAAATCACCTGTTGTAATGGAATGTATGGATCTTTGTTGCTTGGCTTTCCAATACTCTTTAAGGCATACACCTGAGTTGTCCAAGTAGTTTTTTCAACTTGGTGTTTAAAAGTTTCTGTTATTTTGTGTAGAATTTTCTAAAGGCAGTGCTGGTTTCAGTAAATCATATTTTAAATTAATGGGGCCAATGTACTCCATTTCTGATAGTGTTTGACTGCTGAAGTTGCCAGGGTTTTTCTGCTCTGTTCAGTTGGGACGTAGAATTGCATCCTTTGATTTTGGGAATTCAGTTGTCACTTTCAGTAGAAATGGCTTAAATGATTAAAGTTAAGATTGATCTGTTGGGGGCGTGGGGCAAATCCCTGGTGCTTCTCCTGAATTATGTCCTACTGTGTCTGTTTAACTTAAATGTTGTCTCACATGGGAGAATCACACACTTTAAATACCTAAAATTTGCATTATTCAGATCCTTCTTCCTGCTTAGAATCCAAACTTTTCTGTTACTGTCTTCACTTTCTTACACGTTTGCTTTCTTGCATTCTTTGTATTTGGTGTCATGTTGTCTGCATTCAGAATAACTTAACAATTTGTTGACTTTTTAATTTCCTTCTTTCTTTTCAGGAGTGATTTTTTCTTTGGTTTGGTCTTTTTAATTGCCTTGTAAAGTCAGTTTTAAAATATAAACCACTTCAGAGTTTCCTGTGAACATCTATCAACATCCTTGCACTGCTAGAATTTATATAGTGTGCTACAGATCGCTGGAAAGTTAGATGTCTATTACTGTGTTCATACTGTAACTAAACAAGTGGAAAGGTCACAATAAATCAAATTAGGATTTGGCAGTAAATTATGTAAGACTAAACGATCTCTAGCAGTTTAAACTAGTCAAATGTCTTGTGATAGATTGCTGCACAGAAAAGTAGTCTTAGAAGTGCAGTTTTTTTAAGAGATCTTAGTGTACTCAATACTCATGAGGGGCAATCACTTCTGTCTGTGTATTGACGTTATCTAGACAACATTTGAAAGAAAGTTGAAGGTTCTCTTCAGCAATACCTAATTGGTGAATTTTCTCTTTCAGGTGGAAATAAGGATAATATCAGAGCTGGATGCAAGAAGTGTGGCTACCGTGAGTCTGTAATAAGCAATAGGAAGTTACAGTATTTTCTTTAGTTTATGATGTTGGTTGGAATTGCCTTTTGAGGAGAGTAAAAAAAACAAGAAAGAAGTATTCTCCCTTGCCCATTTGTCAGTTTAAATTACCATATTATTTTTCTTTTATTTATTTTATGTTCATTCTCTGGTTTCTCACACTTATAATGCTCTCTCAGTTTCTCAGCAAAAAAAAAAAAAAAATGCTATTATATTCCTACATACTACATTTCAATGCAATTACTTGAGAAACTTTGAATTGAAAGCACCTTCTTTGATACATACTGAGATGAGCACTGGTGCTTCTTCCTGCAAAGAGGCAGGCATTTCAGTTTAAGTCAGGTCAAATCTAATTCTCCAGAAAAAAATAGTTTAAAATCTTTTATGTATAATCTTTTATGCTAAGAAAATATTATTTTGTGCATTGTGTATTTCAAGAAACAGCTGCCTTTGTTGCTTACAAGTTCTGCAGTTGGCATTTAGCTCATGCTTTGGATTATACACTGATTGTAAATGCCTGTGGCTACTTTCCTGATGAATGGAGACAGATCTTAGTGAAGATTTTAAATTTTTAATCGCTGGCTCTTGTTTTTAGAACATTGGAGGAGTGGACACTGTTTTGTACTGAATTTTCTTGAACTTTTAGCACAGTGAGTTAAGCTGTTTGGGTTTTTTATGAGCATTATGTTGGGTAATAGGAAAAAAGCTTGCCTCATTCTTTCACTTCAGGCTTTGCAACAAATTTTGTCAATTAATTGCTTTATGTATCTGTTCTTTCAAAGTACAATGGATATAGTGCTTTGCTTCTACATGCAGCAATTATCTGAAGCTTTCTGGAAGAGAAGGAAACTTGTAGTCAAATCACATGATACATGTTTATATGTTCCTAAAATCTCTGTCTTCAAGGTGTAGGTAGTTTGACGTCATCCTTACTAAGAACAAAAGCTTATTTCAATTACTTCTTGAATTACTGTCTGCCAAACCATATCTTTATTTTTTTTTAGATTTCACTTTATTATTTCAATGAGTGTATTCAGCACAATGGTCATGATTATCAAGATGTAACTTAGAAAACTAAAAATACTGATCAGACAGTAGTTTATTCAGTAGTAAGTGCTGGTTGTTAAAGATTATGTCTCGTAAGCAAATAGGATTTTACAGTTTAACTAGGTGGAGTTAAGCAATGCAACCCTTACTGTAGTTTTTGAAATATTTCATTCTATATTTTTAGGTAATTTCTTAAGAAAGTATCTAAGAACATTAAAAAATAGAAACTAAGGTTGAAAAAATCTTCAAATTAGCAGAATAGGAGAATAGGAGAGAGGCCATAAAGCACTATTAATGGAAAAGCATTGCACAACCTATCAAAGTTCTTGGAGACTCTTTCAAAGCAAACTTTTTCCTGCCCCTTTCACAGATCACAGCCTACCTTTTTTCCTTTCACTTCTCAAAACTGAATAATACAAAAACCAATGTTCTTTAGTTTTTGATGGTTTTTGGTAAATTGTAATTTTTCTTTCTGTATATTTATTTTGTTCAGCTGGTCATCTGACATTTGAATGTCGAAACTTCCTCCGAGTAGATCCTCAAAGAGATATTGTTTTAGACGTTAGCAGCACTAGCAGCGAAGACAGTGAGGAAGAGGAACTACAGAGACTACAAGCCATGCGTGAAAAAAAGAGTAAGGTGTTTTTTGTGGGTTTTGGATAACAGTCTTCTGACGTGCAAGAACTCTCATTTTATCTTTTTTGGTAACTACTTTTAGTCCTTTTAGCCTGTGATTTTAAAATACGCCTTTTACTTTATGTGTTCAGACTTCAGAGATTTGATACATCCACACGCTTTTAGTATTATGATTAATCCCTCCTGTAGGAAGTTACTAATGTACCTGTTTGGAACATCTCAAAAGGAGCTCCTAAAAGAGATTAATTGAGCTTTTACAAAGAAGCTGCTTAGAAGAAAACAACATGGATGTTCTAAGTTAATCTTTTGATTACAACATGTAGTTTAAGTATCTTCTAACTAATGAGAAATGGCACCTGAATTTCTCTCCAGTTTCTGAGTAGGGTTTTGACAGAAACAGCTAGTAAGTTGGAACTCAGTCATTCATATTTGGAGAAATACTGTTCTATATTTGGAAGGTCTGAGTATCAACTCATTGTCAGAGTGAGAATAGATGAGTTGTTTATCAGATACTTGAGTTAATTTGAATTTCGACTCCAAAGAGGTTGTTCATCTGAGTAAGAAGGGGAATTTGTTCCACCACCGTGTGTTTTAAATGAATGAACATTCTTCTCCTTGGCCCGTCTGTTGTTCGTTATATTTTGTTCTGTTGCTCTCATGTGCTGTGACGTTTAGTTCCTATGGAAGATGCTATTTAGAAAAGAAAAAGGATAGATAGAACCCTATAGTTAGCTGTACACTTCAAAAGAAATGGATAGGCTGTTTATCAAATTGCTAAATTGGTACTGCAACAGTACTTTCTTGGAACAAGTCTCTTTGGAAAAAAGACTTAGCACTTCTTCTGTATTTTTGAATGCAACAGGTGAGTTTTTTCAGTCCTAAGCTGATTGAAGATGGGTGTCTGCAGGAAAAACAGCTGTTCACTAGATCTTCTAATATTCCTGTTTATTATGTGTTCTTTTGCAAATTGTGGCTGCTATGTATATTGTAAGGAGATGTGTATTTGTCAGCTATCCAGGCAGAATTTTGCCAGTTTTTAATCTTCTCAAGATTTTGCATTATTTTCTTTAAAAAATACTGTTCGTTCACCCATTCTCATTCGTGTTTTTTCATTGCTCCAAAGGTAATTTGCTCTTTTATGTCATACTAAATTCTTTCAAATTCCACTCCATAACATACAGACCAATAATTTACATTTGTGGTAGCAAAGGAATAACTACTCCAGCATTCAGATTTTATGGAAAGGGTCATAGGACTAAGATGAAATTCTCAAAATTGGCTCTCTTTTTTAAGGATAAATTGCAAAGCCTATATTTTCCTGTTAGCTGAATGTGTATTTATGTTTTGGAGAGCTCCAAAGTATTTTTTGAACTGGTATAGAAAAGTCTAAGGTCAGAAGTTTCATCTATGTCATAAAAACATTGTTTGTAAGTGAAATATGAAGTTACTATAGCACACTGTAGAGCATTAGGGCAGGAGGCAGACACAACCAGATGAGGGGTGACTCTTCTGCCAGTCTCTGTAGGCAGCACATTGACAATTAACTCAAATCTGTCTCACAGCTTTGCTGTTTGTGAGGCATGGAATAGGGATGTGTGAAAGTAACTCAGGGAAGCCTAACAGAATATTACTTTTTAAAATTTGTTCTAGTTGTCAGACTTGGATGATATGCTACATTTTAAAACTGTCACACATACAGAAAAACAGATATGAAAACCTGAATCTGATATAAACATATAGGAAAAGGTCATTTTGCTACATTTTACAGGCCTTCCTTCATTCTTAGTGCTTAGATCCATGTCAATACAATGTAAGTTGTATATACAAGTCCTGCTGCTACTGTAATATATTTCTGAAATTGCTATACTAACCAGAATTTGGGGGAAGGAGAAGAAAGCCTTTTAACATGAATTTTTGTACTAACTTGACATTGGTATTGAAGCTACTTTTTAAATGCTGATCTTAATTCAAAAAGTGTTTTGTAAACTTTAACTTTCTCCCCATAGATGTAAATGAAGAGGAAGAAAAAAAGAAACAAAAAAGAAAAAGCAGAGAGAAAACAAAATTAAAAAGACCGAGGAAAAGGTAACCTTCACACATCTCTTTTCATTTCAAAACACAGCTTGAGAAATATTCTTGATACTTGTGTTTTCTCAGGAAATATTGCTTCTATTGATGCAATTTTATTTGCAAGTACATCTTCTGTTTGAAAAGTTTTCTGTTTTCCAGTGAGAACTGATTAATGGTAAGATAATGGTAAAATAATGGTAAGGTAAAGGTTCTTAGGTTAGTAGTGGAGTCACAGGCTTTCCACTGTGGACATAGGATCATAGAAGTCTTGAAAGCTCTAGCAAGCTGCAGGTCTGCAGATCAGAGAAAGCAAAACTCCCCCTGACTGTCCAACTCCAGGCAAGCTGTGATGGGAAAAGAACCAGTCAGAAGGATTGTGGGTTGGTCCCCAGCCTAGCCATGGTGGAGGAGGCTCTCTGAATTCGGAGACTGTGGGATTCTTTGTGTGCACTTGTGTGTGTGTAAACACACCTGCAGGCACACACGTGTGCTCTGAGTAACTCGCAGTTACCAAAAGGGAAACCTCTGTAATGTTGGACAGGTGTTGAGTTTTAATGTAGAAGCCTAAAAACAGTGTCTCTTCAGTTTCAGAGGAAAATGTCATAATACTCCAATGTATTCTGAATCTGCATTCTGGCCTGTGGACTGACTTGGTTTTTGGGGTTTTTTTTGCTTTTTTTTTTTAAGTGAGACTATAAATGAGACTAATGTTTCATCATTAGGACTATTGGTAAGACAGTATGCTGGGAACTGCACTGGAAAGTATAAACTGTAAAATTTATTTGGAGACCACAAGAAGATGTCCCTCAGAAATAAAAAACCAGGATTTAATATATTTGCGTTTTTCCTTATTTACATTGTGTAGCTCAAACTTCCACTTTTGAACACAGCTCTTACACTTGTGAAGAAGTAGAACAGAGAAGGATCAAACTGGTCGTTGGTTTTCTTTACATTCAAGTAGTAGTTAATCAAGTAAACAATAGCACAAAACTGCCCTCTTTAGTATTCATGAATACTTAATTACTTTTATTGTCCTCATAGCTCTTTTATGTATGTAATCACTCATCACTGCTGATTAGAGACCAATAGTATGAGCTGCAAGAACTTAAAAAATTTTCGTAACTGTTTCTCTCAGATTTTTGCATTAGGGACATATATCTGAAGACATTAATTAGCATTGTTATTGATCATGTGGTCTTTTAAAAGTGAAAGCTCTATCTTGTTGTCATACTTTATTTTTTGATGGTTTGTACTCTTGGTCTTTCTTTTCTCAAAGACTGAAAACCCACACAACTTGCCTATTCCATTATTTTTTAATCTGCATTATAAACATACTGCTTTTCTGGCATGGAAGTCTTATTAGGAAAGTCATCATTTAAGTTAAACATGCAGACTCAGATATCATAAGCTTTCCAGTGGTACAAATTCTCACCAAATTCAATTTGTGACATTATAAAACTATGGACACCTTAAATTATTATTGTGTCATTTCCCTTTAATTACATATTGATCTGTGTTCCTTTTTACTAGATCTTCCTCATCAAGTTCAGCAAGAGAGGATGAGCCAAAGTCAAAAAAACAAAAATCACACAAAAAAGAAAAGGAAAAGGGGAAAAAGCATAAATCTAAGAAAGGAAAGCATCATAAAAAGGAGAAGAAGAAGAGACAAAAGGAAAAAAGTTCATCTTCTGACAGTTCAGACAGTTCAAGTAGTGACTGACATGCTGATCTATTTTTGTGTTTGCTTCTGCAGAGAAGATGATTTTCCTTTCATCGCAGGTTTATTTATGCTTTGCAATGCTGTTTTAAAATGAGATATATATTTTTTTTGAGAAATCTGTTTGCATACATCAGTGCTTCAAATTATTAGATGGACCATTTATGAAAAAAATTTGCTTTTCTGTTTCAGGTTTATTAGTACTCAACCATGCAACTTGTTCTTCACTCCTATTTTTAGTTCAGTTGTGATTGTGTTTGTAATCCTCTACAGTAGGATGTGGTAAATTTCAGTTTGCAAGCCTTTGTGTAGAAAGGTGTGGACTTAAATATGCTTAATGTCAGAATGGTTACATCAAATTTGGAAATTGAGATTTTCTATTATCCCTTAAATAAATGTATATTTTACACAATGTTTTCTGTTTACATACGTTAATCAGTAAGTGCAAATATGAACCAGTGTTCAGGTTCTTAGAGGGGAAGAATGAGCAACAAGAAGCTAAAAATGACTGGCCTTTCAAAATTATCTTATAAAATTGTTCTAGTCATAGCCTGTGAAACATAATTACACATTCCTTTGGCAGGATCACTATAAGCAAGCTGAAAATAAACAGAAGCAAACAAAAGCTATCAATTTTTAAAGTCCTTTTTCCTTGAGTTTTGTTCCTTTACAATTATGGCCATTTCACCTTTGACATAGTTGTCAAGGTGTGGCTATCAAAACAAGACTTCTAGTATTAAACTTTAGCTATTTTTTAATTCATGTTAATTCTTATTAGCTTCAGTTTGCATGAATCACACTTTCGAAGGCTGGCATAACTGCTGCTGTTGAACAGGCCCCAAATAGTAATTGTATCCATGCTACTCTGCAGGCTCCAAAGCTCTTGCAATACAAAGGTGATGCCAGTACGAATGAGTGCCATTCCCTGTCAGTTTATCTCAGTTACTGAATGAAATGCCTATTTCCAGGAAGAAAGACAAGCATAAAGCATGTGAGTAGTATGTGGGGTGGGCATGCCAAATGCATAGAGATCCTCCAACATCCTCCACATGCCTTACAATAAACTCTGAAATGCAAATCAGTCTCTGTCAATAGGCACCAGGAAACAAAAGAAGATACTTGGTGTTTTCCTTCAGTCATCTTTCCCAGGTAGTGGAAGAAAAATGTGCACGTTGGCAATTGAGCTGCTAAGCTGGGAAACAAACTGCTAGTAAAATGCACCAAAGCATGGAATTGCTAAATTGACACTGAATGAAGCTCTTGTTTCACAAATAGCCAAAGGAAATACACATTAACAGTAGAAAAATTACAGCTTCAGCATTCCCTGCAACTTGTGAGACACCAAGGAAAACCCTTCAGCCTTTTCACAGTTTAGAGTATATACATTTTTTTCAATGTATCTACAGTAATTCAAAACTACTTTCAACACAAATTATTTTGTGTAACATGTATTAACCTAATTTGAATACATATCAGATTAGGATGGTTGAACAGCAATTCAATCATATTTTTCTCTTTAAATTCTGCCAAAATTATACTTCCATGTTTAGTAGTTTTCATGGTCTTTGAAAGCATTTTAATAATTTACTTGCCATCTTCATAATCATAAACTTCTGAAGTCTTTTACCTGCTACTAGCATCATTTTGCAGTGTGAAGAAAGTGGTGTGTACATCACTGATTGCAATTTAATACTTGTTTCCTGTGTTGATGCCATGGCTTTTGCCTTTTTCTTTTACATGTTCTCTGTATTTTTCACACATGTATTTGTAACTCTGTCACCTATTGTATTAGTAGCTAGTTTTCACAGTACTTTTCCATGGCCTTTCCCTAAGCAGAAAGACAAATTCCAGGAG
>VYXF01002204.1:212107-237198 GCA_013397295.1 Polioptila caerulea
TAGAAGCAAAAGGGAGAGACAAGACATTTCAGACTTACTCTGATCACTTTAAGCTATTTACTTTCAGCACTTCAGAAGATGGTTTGACAACTGTTGCCAATGCTAGGAAATGCAATACCATCTGTCTGAAAAAAGATTACTCATTCCAACAGCTACTATTATCTTGTTCTACAATGGCCCTGCTAATTCTCTCTCTTCCTATTTTAGAGACTTATTTTAGACTTAAGAAAATAATTGAGAAGCTCAGTTAAGCATTTACAAATCTCCCATTTGTACTTTCATAATAAAAGTATCCCTGGCTGTAGCAGTATTCTACAGCTAGATATGAAAAGTACACTACAGGACCTTCTAGCATGACAGGTAATGTAACAGGTTCATTACAAGACCTTTATAACAGAACTCTGTAATAAACTCTGTAACTCAGACTCATTACAGAACTCTGTCTTGTCTTTACCTAGTTTTTTAATGATGAGATACTGTCTGGGGAAAAAGCAGTTACAATCAGCACAGACACAGCCCTAATCAGCCTGTGCCATCACTGAGCAATGAGGTTACTAAGTAAATTATTCAGTAAATGATCAGCATTTCTACATCTTCCTTTCAGCAGGCAGCTAATCAAGTAGGAAATGACTAGAGAATGTGGCCCTGATTTCTTCAGTTTTCTGGTGCACTTTACAGCTCGATATTTTTCATAGTTCTTAGTTCTTTCTCACACACAGGTGTTATAATTAGTAGCATGTTTATGTTAAGACCAGGTTGTTTACATACTTTCTCTTGGAGTAAAAAACAACTGATGGGCAGTTGTCTTGACCAATGGGATGGGAGAGGTCTCAACCTTCTCCTCCAATCCCTGGTGTGTGTAAAAATACTATAAATATGGAGTCAGATGTTAAAATAAATTATTTTTATGCCTTTTCACCAGACAGTGTCTGTGTGTGTCTCCAACAGTGACAAGAGAGATGTATTTTCACTGAAGTAAGGATATCTCCTTTCACTTCCAAGTCTAGTATTTACTTTTATAAAGGTGAGCATCTTTTGAACCATATTTATCTACCTTTTGCTATGGTAGTGTTTTAGGAATGATACTCCCCAATTTAGTGCTATCACTGACATTCTTCCAAACCACAGGCCACTCTCTCTCTCCCCCTCCTCTTTCTGTTGGGGCAGGCTGGAGTTGAGAATTAGAGGTATAAAAGGTGAAGATCACAGGTCAAAGAACAATTTACTGGAAACAGCAATGAGATAAGAAAACTAATAGTAACAGCAACACTACTAATAATGTGTCTTGCCTGACAGATGTGTCAAATAGCATTAATAAGTTTGCCCACTCTAATGACTAATGGCTAAATCTTTAGGAACTACTCTTTTTTAAAAAGATCAGACTTTTAAATGGCAAGGACATAAGTGATACATACCTGATGAGACACACTTCTGTGTGATACGTAGCTAGATCCATAAGAATGGTAAGTAGAGCTCCTTTTTAGTAACTGAAAACCTATCTATAGATACATATAATTAATTTCAGTTTGGTGCTTGCTGTTCTTTAACCTCACACATCAATGAAGACCCACAGAGCTGCTGACTTGCTCAGCTCTGGTGGGATGAGGGAGACTACTGAAAGAGTGAAAGTGAGAAAACTCCTGGGTTAAGTACAGACAGTTTAATAAGTAAAGCAAAAGCTATGCATGCAAACAAATCAACACAATGAATTTTTTCACCTCTCCCAATGGGTAGGCAGGTGTTCAGCCATCTCCAGGAAAACAAGGCTACCTCATGTGTAATGATGACTTGGGAAGACAATTGCCATCACTTTGAATGTCCTCACTTTCCTTCATCATCCCCCTCCTTATATGCTCAGCATGATGCCATATGGTCTGGGACATCCCTAGGGTCAGCTGGAGTCAGCCTGGTTGTGTCCTCTCGCAACTCCCTGTGCCCCTCAGCATCCTTGCTAGTGGGGTGGGGTGAGGAGCAGAAAAGGCCTTGACCTGGTGTGGGTTTAGCAATGACTAAAACATCCCTGTATTATCAACAAGTTGTTTCCAGTGCAAATCTAAAACATTGCTCTATGGTGACTACTATCAAGAAAATTAACCCCAGCCAAAACCAAGACAAGTGTCTTGTCTTTCATGAATACCCAGGCACGCCCCAAGACTGTTCTTTTTCTAAAACAAGCATCTGTGTATTTGTGCAAATCAGTACCTTTCCGGTGAAACTGCAGTGATCCTAGCAGACAGATGGACTTCAGCATTTCTGTTGTGTACATTTCTAAGCAACACTGCAACTGGATATATAGTCTACAGATTTCAGGATGGATTTCACCATCTTCTGGGCTGCAATAAAAGAGAAAAATGTAGTTAGGAATGAGACTAGAAGAATGTGAAGGTCATAAAATCCACTTCCTTAGTGTTACAAGCAGCCACATTAAGCCTTTTTGATCAAACTATTTACAAACAATTCTTTAGATCTGTAAAACTCTAGGCTTAACATAGCTGAACTTGGGCTGTTTTTGGTAAGCTTGCATGTCTTTATTACCTCCTCTGCATGTTTTTGGAAAACATGGAAATAAATGACTGAGATATCTTCTCTTTAAAAGCTTTGGATATGTATTTTCTGTGGGACTGAAGCCCTCTTTCACCATATATTTTCAGTTACCCTTGGTCTTGACACAGATGCAGGAGATTACTGGGCCACTTTAACAGTTCCTGTTCAAGTTACAAATCCTGTATAACCAACCCAACTTTGAAAATTCTCTCATCAGAAACAATTCAGTTTTAGCCTACTCATCCTATACATTCTGCCTGAACTTGTTTTCCCCCATATTTAAATTAGTAGTGATGGAATACTGCACTGTGAGGAGAATGGAATGCACAAAACTTTTTTCAGGAAAGTAGTAACAATCTTGAAAATAAAAATTTAAATTCTACACCTCTATTTAATTGCATAGGATACCAAGAAAATAATTTACCCAGACTCAGGAACAAATTCTCAGGCCTGGTTGTAAAATCAGACATTGAGTATCACTTTTGTAGGCTGGAATCACAGCAGAAGAAAGCAGTACAATCACGAATGCTCAAACAAGATAAAAATTAGGCTAAAAAAGAAAAAAGTAAACCCAAACCCAGAAATACACTAAAGATTGAAGAGAAATTATGCTGGAATTGGAAGAGACAATGGACAATTGGTTCCACCTGCCAATCCATTATAAAGTAGATTCCATCAAAGAGGCAGGAAATTACTGGAGCATAAATTACAATTGCTGTGGTCTGCTACTATAGGAGCTACACCAAACACATAGTAATAAACCTGCCCATCCTAGGAGCTATATTTCTTCTGGCTAGACTAATTTATCTTAAGCCACATCTACTTTTCTACTTCTGAAGTCTTGATTTGTTGAAAAACTATCATGCACAATACTTTCTGCATCTTATCATAAATACAGAATAAAGCTATGTGCAGAACAAAAAGAGTTCAACCACTATTCTGCTTCCCACCCTCGCAATGTGTGCATCACTTACTGTTGCAGCCCTTTTCTCAATGAGCACACAATTACTTCCTTAAGAGGAAAAAACTTTAGGAGTGTAGAATTCCATTTACTTTCCATATTTAGGATGCAAGTGCAAAATTTAGGTCTTCAAACTTATTGCTTATTTCATGCAATAGCTGGGTCCTGGAGCCCCACCAATAAACACACAGGCCTATTCAGTTTCTGCTCAAGTTTCCTAGATGTCTGAACACTTCTCTGTGACCAAGGTTTCTTCTGTCCTGAAGCCATTGACTTGTCTATTCCACCTGAAGGGCATTTGCCCATACAAGTTCTTGTGCAAAGTGGAACCAGCAAAAATTTTAAGCCATCAGAGATGGTAATTATGACCTTTTCCTGCTCAATGATGAGAGCTCTTTTGATTGGTAATACAGTTCTACTCCTCTTTCTCACACAAGTCAAGCTGAATCTGTCCAGCTCATCTGAAAACTAGGATTATTTAACCACAAGTCTGTACCTAAGAGAAATAGACACTATATTGTGACAAGGTAATTTCCTTGTAGCAGATTTAGATAAAACTTATATATGGCTATTCTATTTTTCTCTGCACTGTTTCAGATGTTAGAAATCCTTGGGCCCTCTCAGAAGTCTTGGCTACTACAGGAACTTTGTTTGCAATGTTTATTTATAATTTACAATGTTCCTTTCTAGCTGTCACTGACAAAAAGATTCAGGGTTTGCACACAGGTGTAAGGAAACAGTGTTTTCCTTATACAGCTATTAAATTCCTATGAAGCAAACATGGTGAAAACTTTTCTTTAAAACATGTTTGCTCTTAGTGATAGAATTTTTAATTGTGCAGACTAGGAAGGTGACGTTATAAATAAGATGCTTGACCCATGAGCCAATTCAGATTTATTAGTGGCTTCCTATTTGCAAATGAGTTGGAAGAGTATTCAGAAGCATAGTAATAGGCATTTTAATTGACTGTTTTTACTGTCATAAATCTAATGTAGGTTTTTTTGCAAACTGAGTTTATTAACAGCATGAGAGTAAGAACTAGAAGCATCAATAATATATGCATGTTCTGACCCTTTCTTGTTTTCTCCAGAATATGGAACATTTCTAACTGGACTATGGGCAAAATTCTTCTCTCATTTGCAAATCCAGAGTAACAGCAGTGATATGTAAGAAAAAATATTACACCGAGTTCATACAAAGAGAATTATTTCCAGCCCAGTACCCTCACTGATTGTCTCAAACTACTTAATTAGTGTTTAATTGTAATAATGACCACAACAATGCCATTAGTTTGCAACCAAACAATTTGCTTCTATGCCTGTATATAGGCCTAATTTTCATCTCTGAAAGCCAAATACTCTGATATGAATGCTTACAAAGGTTTCTTTTATAATCCCTGAATTCTGTGTACAGGGCTTATCATTTCCTTTTTAAGTACTATCATTATTTCTATTTCTGTGTGTACAATGCCATGCCATAAGAAATGCTGAATGGAAGACTAGTACAGAATTCATGTACTAGTACATAAATTGCTGAATGCTGGTTACAATACATTTATTATAAATGTATTAAATATTATTTAATAGTTATATACCAAATTAATATTTATATGCCAAGAAAAGTTCATGCAAACTTTTAATATTATTCTCCAAGTCAGCTGTTCAGATAGCCCAGCTTATTTTTTTTATGAAGACCACTTAAGTTATTCAAAAGAAATCTCATGTAACATGATCTTATACAATGCCATGCTAAATTGTGTTTGCAACAGAGCTATTTAATAGCTTATGTGCAGCTGGATATATGAGAGCTAGCACAGCACTAAGCACCTGCCCATGAGACACAGACCAGCACCTCATTGCTGGCTGTATAAAATGTAGTTAGAAAAATGTAGTTAGAAAAGGCAGTGTTACCTCTATATAAAACAGCAGCATAAGTTAAGCAGTTAATCAGGCTGCTATTAAAAGTATAATTTTTTGTAAAAGCAAACTTAAGTAACTCTATAAAATCTGTAATAAATCTCTTACATTCTCATGCTTTAGCCATCGGTAAAATCGATAGCTTCCTTTCAATAAAATCCTGCTGTTTAAAAATCATTTAATGCTGTTCAACTGAATATGTTTATAAAGTACGAACAAGAAGCGGAATTTGCTCTCTTCTCTAATTTCCTCAGCTGAGATTTAAAATAAAACCTATAGAGGGAGCTCTTACACCAACCATATACTCCCCACGATCATTAAGAGAAGTAAATGCAGCTATTAAGATTAAAATGCTCCTCCTGAAATGCAAAGAGTAAAAATTCATTTCAGAAAAAAATTTACTCCAAAATTGTTGACAGATGATTTTACTGTACTGCCAAAATGCTGGGTTACAATTCAGAAACATCTTGAGATTTTCCTGAATTCCCACAGGTGCCCAGCATTTACAGTTGCACTGAAATTAGTGAAATTAGGTGAAACATAAGAATAGTAAAACTGAAAAATTATTACAGTCTAACTCTCAGCTTAAAAATTTTAGTCACATATTTACAAAAGAATAGCATTTAACTTTTTGTATCAGCATTAAAAAATATAGACAGATGTACTATCTCCGGTTAAAAGAGTAGCTAAGCTATATGAAGGGTTTGATAAACCTTTTTGTAAAAGCATTGTTTTGACGAATTCTATGCTTAACTCCAAAGAAAAGAATTCATAGTTCCAAAATATTACAAGCTGAAAGAAGTTTCTAGACATATAATGAAGATGGTTTGTCTTCAAAAGCGAAAGGAAAACAAACATTTGTCAAGCCAGAAGTGAAAATAAAATAATCAAATTCTGTCTTATGCTCGATATATGTACTTCCCTTGAAAAATAATGTAAGTTGTCTTGATGAGCTGTGAAAAATCACTGTCCACAAATACTACCATGTAGATTGTATTTAAAGTTAGTATTTGAAACACCATGGTTTAGAAATATAAAGCAATAGAAGGATGAAAAAGATAAAAAACAAAACTTAACCTCAGACATATGGTGCTTCTGTTGGGATAAAAAGTGACAAATACTGCAGAGGAGACACATTTAATCCCCTTATATACCAAGTACCACAAGCCCCTCTGATTATGGCTCAGGTTTAACAGCCTACTAAACCTGCCTCTGCTCTTATATCTTAAACAGAATGTTTATTTCTTTATCATGTAACCATACATAATTGAAGGCAACAAAAGACCGGTGAATTAATTTTGAATATAGGTAGAAAAGTTGTCCAACAATGATGTTTTCTTCTAAACAGTTCCAGGGAAAATGTTACTTGTGTTCCTCCCATTTGCTCGGTTTAATTTTTTAAAAATGTACACAAACTGCTGTCAGTTTCATTGCCATGTGTTGGTTTGTTGTTCTCTACTTATGCAATACCGTGATACAATTGCTATTCCACACCCCAGTCCGGCCAGGAAAAAAGCACAGCTTGTTCCTTCTAGCAGACCCATAAATGACAGCAATGCTGTTCTTATTAAATCAGACTGGTTTTTTGAAGCAGTTACAACAGCGCTCACAATAACAGAAGACATGTGATCAGGTTTAGTTTTGTTAGAACAGTGCAAATCTCCAATAACTCTGATAAGGCTGATGGAGTCAATCTGAGTATATGATACAACCAGCAGAACAAAACCACAATGCAGTGACTCATATTGTAGACGTTGCTAACTCCCAGGTTGATAACGTTTTAGGTATTTCCATGCTAGAAAAATTTAGATACAACATTAAAAAAGAAACAAACAAACACATCGTTTTGAAACTATCAGAATCACAGACCAGAATTTTCTAGACTTCTTCCCTCAGAAGTCAGTTTTAATGGCTGAAATAACACAAGCATGGGCAATAGGTAAATTACCTATTTAGAGCACTATCCAAACTATTCCACTAGAGGACAAACCCAATCATAAATCACTCAGTATGTCTCACTGTACATGAGTAAAACAGCACTGAAACAAGAGATTTCATTAAAAGTCACTCCGCTCTAGGTAATATTAGGTGTGTTGCATGCAGTTGCAAGGTTTTAGTAGTGACAGTGGCAACAGGGTGCCCTTTGTGGGATAAGATGAGGGTCTCTCTGTGCTGGGGACAGCCAGTTCCTGCAGCTCTGCAAGGGATCCTTGGCAGGACACAGCTGAACCTATCTGCTGAGCAAAAAAATTCTTTTCAAAAAGGGCAAAAATAGCCACAGGGAGAAGGGGAGAGGGAAAAATGGGAGAAAGAAACAAGAGAGGGAATATCAGGATAAGAGAAAGGAGGAGGTTCTCCATGGCAGAGCAGATCTTCCCTGCAGCCCGCAGAGCACACCAGAGCAGATGGATGTTCCTGAAGTAAGTGCCACCTGTGGAGAACCCATGCTAGAGCAGATTTTCCTGACAGGACTGCTGCCTGTGGAGAAGCCCACACTACAGCTGAGGAGAAGAGTGAGGAGGAAGGAGAAACAAAGCAGATTGCTCATGGACTGTAACCCCCATTCCCACCCCACCTGCACCGCTCAGGAGGGTGGGGGTAGATAGAGGAGTCTGGAGTGAAGTTCAGCATGGAAGCCAGGCAGAAAAGTGCTAGCTTGATGTTTCTTTTCTCTTCCCATTACCTAAATTAGTAATTCTTTTAATTTTAATTGGCAATAAATTCGGATAATCTTTCCCAAGTCAAGCCTGCTCTGCAGACAGTTGATGTCCCTATCTTTATTTCCACCTAATCTTTCTCATTCCTGCTCTTCCTGTCTTCTCTTCTGTTGAGGAGTGAGTGAGAAATTGGGTGGGAGTCTGGCTCTTGTCTCAAAAGAAGATAACACTTTAGCTAAGTTTAAAATCCCCAGCTGGACATTTTTAAGTACTCAGAAATCCAAATGAAATTGCATGTGACTTCAATTATGCTTTTGAGTTCTCATGAGATTAAAAACAAAATAGAAAATACAGGGCTTGACCACCACACCTTAAGCCCATTGATCCTTCCTTCAGCTGTCTGTCCCTTCCTTCTACTTTAGAGAAATCCAGGAGACTTCTGCACTAGCCAAACATGAGTTGAACAGGGCCTTTTTCTCTGCAGGTTATCAGACGACCTGTTGAGAAGGTGGTATCCAGTCAGGTGAAAGAAAACTTTCACCTCAAGTCAGCCTCGTTAGCTTTAGCGTCAGCTGAACAAAAAATCTCACAGCCTCAAATTATATGATGCCAAAGAACAGATAAACCCAAACTATGACACAGACCTTCCAGAAAAGATCTGTGCTAAGCAAGAAGGAGACAGTGACATCAGCTGTATATGCAATAACTCTTAAGCTTATCAAAGAAATTCCTATTCAGAACACTGCCTTGTCAGCATCAACAAGTTGTTCTCAAACAAATTTGATAAAAATGTAGAGAAAGCACAGATAAGTTTGTGCCATCCAATAGGCTCAAGCCCAGCCTCTTTTAAATTCCCTGCAGGCAGCTGAAAGTTATACTGCCTGTGGATTTTCCCTTTGATTTTAGTTAAGCTTCTGTTGTTAAGTTCTGTGTTCCCTTAATCACTCATTATTCATTAATGAATTATTTATAACCGCTACCTTTGTAAAGTCTGCAAAACATAAATGGATTCATACCTACACTTCTGTCCAGTTCCTTTGATTAACAGTTGTACAGAAATTTTATGAAAACTAGTATCTGATGTGAGGTCATTCATGAAATTGGTTCTGATCTGTGTGGACAATTAGGGTCAAACTTTCCAGAGAGCCTGAAGGAGAGTTAGATGCTTCAGCTATTTGATGCCGTAGGATCTAGGTCACAATGAACTAGAAACTGGATTTAGAAGGAACTCTGCTTCAGGCAAGTGATGCCATCTGCTGTTGACCATTCACAAGACACTAAACCAGATAATTCCTCAGATTAGTGACACTTCTTTTTTCCATTTTATTTCTGTCGTTAGTACCTTCTTTGAATATAAATGTCAATATTTTTTTTTTTCCATAAGGCATTCCATAAAGAATTAGAGTCATCTGGATGCCTGTTACCTGCTTGTAACTCAGATTTCTGGTTTTCCATATTTTTAAGTGAGAAAACCAGAGTGGTTGTGAAAATACGTTAGAATGAGAAGAGACAAGGAACAATGTATTTGCTTTTCCTCAAAAATATTACAAAACCTGTTTAACTATTTAAACTGAAGATGTTCTTTAAGTTTCACTGTAATTTGGATCAGAGCTATATTGCATTAACAATTACTGAAAAAAATCGATACATTTTCATAATCTCCTTTTTTTTAATCAGTCAAATAGACCAATATTGCGACAGCTGCAATTTTAAACTGGAAGGAAAACAGCACACTCAGGAGATATTACTAGGTTGCTCAGAATAAGGTAGTGTTTGGGGTTTTTTATGTATCAAATGCCTCTAGGAGAGCCTTGAATATTGCCATGCTTACACCCCAGAGTATTTTTTATCTTTTTTTTTTAAAAAAAAAAAAAAAAAAAAAATTTTAAAATAAAAAAAAATTCCAAGTAANNNNCAGAGTTTTTTTTATTTTTTTTTTTTAAAAAAAAAAAAAAAAAAAGAATGTTCAAATATAAAAGTATTCCAAGTGAAAAAGAAATTGTGTTATAGAATCAGTAGAAGAATCTCACACAGCTCCACCAGATACTTCACAAATCAAATCTGTAAGAGTAGTTAAAAAATCACAGCTGAGAGACTGAGGAAACTTGAATGTGTCAAAAAAAAAAAAAAAAGGAGAAAAATAGAAGGAAAAAAAAGGAAAAAAAAAATAGATTAGCTTCCTGAATTTAAATTCATATATGGAGAAAAAAATTTTTAAAACCATTTGTTGATAAANATTTTTAAAACCATCTGTTGATAAAATGTGTTCAGGAAGCAGTATTATAGCAAAAAGAACTTTAAGATTTTTTCACTTCAGACTTTTTAATCCTGCTTTGGTCTCCACTTGACTTTGTGAACTGGTGTTACTTTTGTTTTCTCCCCTCTTTGAAAAGCCCTTTTTTCTGCTTGGGAATCACGGATTTCTCCATGAAGTCTTCCTTAGGTATTGTGTATTAGCAGCTGCACAGACATACTACTCATTTCTGAGTCTTGAATGATGCAAAATGAGATGCAAAATGAAATGCAAAAGGCTGTACACACTACTTTGGGTAGGGCTGCAGCTTAATTATACGCCCAGACTTTGGAATGTCCACAACTTTGGTGCACTGGAGCTCTTCACCCTGCATGAAGGGACTGCTTCCCCAGCACACAGCCTCACCCTGTGCTCAGTATTATGTACCATGGTTGCAGTTGTCATCCCATTCCCAAGCACCAAACGCTGCTTTGTTGGTGCTGGGATTTATTTGGAGGGCTTGTGAACACACATGGGTGGATAGTGCTGTTTCACCACAATAACAATTCCAGAACTGTTGGAAATAATTGGAAGCTGCTGTATAAACATGGCACTTTTAAATATTTTGCTACTCAACCATTTGCCGTGCTGCCAAGGTTACCAACAGTACATTTGCAATGCTCTGTCTTGTCGTGATAGACAGAGATATGAAGTGTCAGCTTCTCTTTGCTCACACAACAAATGCAAACTTGTTTTCTTCTGAAATGGAGATCAGTTTCTCCAACAACTTTGAGCACAGAATTTAATATGCCAGTATTTGAATTCTTACACCAGATCTGCTGCCAGGAAATGCTCATGATGAAAAGTATTCTTATGAAAGATAGGAACAGCAAGATAAAAAATTGAATATAAGAGAAAAGAAAACCTTTTGTGTTAATACACAAATAATCCAGAATATTATTTCTCTGATAGTTAAAAATTATGTGGAAAATGTAAACGTAGATCTATAAATATTCCCATCAAGGAGAAAATTCTATTCAATAAAGGCCAACACTTCAGTATATGTTAAATTTTAAAACATTAATTTAAACAGCATTTTCCAATACTGGAAGGATTCTGGATTAAGGAATGCTTCATTTAATGCTGTGTCAAGACAAGATCTTAATGCTCAGATAATAGCTTAAATTATTTAATTTTTTTTTCAGAAACAGAATGATAAAGCAATTAGAAAAATCACAACAGATTTGGTACACCTTGTTGAAATTGGTTGGAATTTTTCCAGTGGAAGCCTGACAGAACTGCTGTCTCCCACGGCTGAAGACTGATCTTGCAAGGTACTGATGATGCTGTTAGGAGTAGCTACTGTTGGGTACTCGACCTCTTACTAGAGCAAACCACCATGCACCATGCAGCTCACAGTAAGTGTGAAGTCTTTTCTTAGTTGACTAAGCAGGAAGTGCCGCACTCGAAAGAGCGCGATCAAACGTGGGTCGTGAGAAGGACACGCAACTGCACAACCAACTTGGCAACTGGCTGACTTCACTGAGGGGCACAGAATCAAAATGGCTCCTTTCTAACAGAGAGCAGAGTTCCAGAATGCTGAGAAATACCAAGCGTTAGGAAAAACATTTCCATTAACTGGCAATCTTCAGTCCAAAACTTACAAAAAAAGAGGCAAGAAATCAGAAGCAAAATCCCAGTATACGAGGAATTCTAAGAGATCATGCTGAAGCCTCTCTAATGCACAACTTCATAATCTCTTGTTTTCACATCTCTTAAAATATATGAACATATTGTCAACATAGCCTGGCTTAATAAGATTCTGTGAGAATCAGAAGTAATTTTCTGAGAACAATATAACCCAAGCTAAACAGAACAAAGATAGGCAAAGTGTCTATCACAAAAAATTGCAGCCATGTGGGATTTCTTTATCAAACAGTATTTAGGAAAATGATCAGGAAAGAAGCACTTGAAACACATCACTAAACTCTTAGCTTTAGTTGTGTTTCATAAGAAACCTGCAGATGAGAAATACTGAAATATGCTATTGAAACAGGTCTCAAAGCTGTGGGCCTAACTGGCACACAAAGGCACTCCTCTTGGCCATCTTAGTTACAGATTAGTACAAGTGCAACTTTTATTTACATCTGTGAAGATAGGTATGAAGTGTATTTTTTTTATTACTTTATTATTTTTTTCAGAAATATTGCAATGAAAAAGTTTATTTGGATTGGTCTAACATTAATTTTGAACCATGTTGGCTTCTCTGGTACTCCAAATTTTTGTGGGCATAGAAATTAGCATGACACGAAAGGCTCATAATCAGCTGCACTTCTATCTTTAAATACCTTCCAAAATTTATCTCTAGATCCTCTTGTGAAACACTATTTACTGACATAAATTAGTAACACTGAGGTGTTTTCTCAAAAAGAGCTTATTAACTGATTCCATTTGTGACATGACATGACAAGACATAGCAACTGGAGTTGCTATGTGCTGTTACATGTTAGAGCTTATAATTCCAGCAAATTGACATTTAAAAATAAATTTCAAAAGAAATAAATTCTGAAAAAAAATGCAATATTCATAGGCATTATTTAGAAAGCACTACAGCAATAATAAAACAATATTTGAAAACAATGGTTTTCCTTGAAAGAATCAAATATATTGTAGAATTACTAGGTATTTTTCAGAGGTAGCAAGCACTGGTACAACTGTTTAGTAAGTGATTAATCTGAAATATCAGTCAGAGGTTGAATGTGATTTTCCAGACTTTTCCCAAAACATAGGAGTTTAAAAAAATTATTCTTTTTGTTAGCCATGTTCACTACAGTAATGCCACAGATCTAAAAGTCAGTGGATTCCAGTGGGCTTGTTGTATGTACATTCAAGACTCTGCCATGGGGAGTTCCCTAACAGTTAAAGTGACAGTAGCAAATCAGATGTTAATTCCATTACTGTTTGGAGACAGGTTATGAGGAAGAAAAGGCAGGAAACAGCAACACCGAAAAAAACGGATAACAAAGGAGAAGAGGGCATGAGAAAATCTGGAGCGAAGCCAAGGTAACAGCAACTGTCAAAAGAGAGTCCACACAAGTTCTGTGGGCTTTTCAAAATCCCCATAGTTCCTGTTTCTAGAAATGTACCTAACTGCTGGATCCTCTGGCTGATTACTCCCTGAGAAAATCACTTGCAAAGTAAAGGTGTGAAAAGCTTTTATGTCCAATAATGAGAGCAGATCTTAAAGGACAAAATGGGGCAGGAGAAGGGCATGAAGTTAGAGATTTGTGGCAGAAACACTGAATTTTCTGCAAAAGATCAGATCTGTTTCTGCAGCATTTCTAAAGAGGCTCTGCCAATGTAATTCAGTTTCCAAATCTCTTTGATAACGTATATTGTTTTCCTTCACTTAAATTTCTCATGTAAAGGTTTGTATACCTCAGAATAGGCACGTGAAACAGGTTGGTTATTTCAATCACTGCTACAGATAAACAGTCTTACCTGTAACTGCAATACTCCATTGTTAATGAGTTAGACTTTGAGAAACAACCCTTCCAAAATCAAACTATAGTGGAATGCTGCTCGTGCACAGCAGAGAACATTCCATTGAAGGACATGAATTACAGTACTATCTCAGTTTTTCCAGGTTCCAGGAACCCACAATGGGAGTGACAAATGCAGAGGTCATGTTAGAATGGAAGGTAACCCACCTTAAACCTGCAGGCTACTCTAACCCTAGATCAAGATACTCTGTAGGTGAATTTACAGTTTGCCCAGTTGAAGATATAAAATGCTAAGGAATAGTCAGCCTTTACCTGAGTTCTGAATCTCTGCTTCCCTGTGTCTTTGTGTGTTTTATCTGCTCAAAACAGAGAAAAAAAAATATGGGAGCGAGGATTAGAATACCACAAAAGAAATTCCCTAACAGTTTTCAATGTTTACCTGCAATGGCACTGCTTGAAGCCCAAGCACAGAGCAGACCTCAACATTGTTTTGCTTCCTCATGCAAAATACTCTTTCCACTGGGTTAGATGATGGCAATGTGCCCCCTAATTCTCCACAACTACCTCACAGCTTCACATCTTGTCACAGAGGAAAAGCTATGCTGGTTTACATCTCCCAGGGAAAATACTGCTATTTGTGGTGATCCCCAAGCATGGGCAGTATCCCTGGCTTCTGGGCTGGGACATGACTTCCCTTCTATTGGGAGGACCCTCATGCAGGTGGGCAGGCTTCCCTGCAGTCATTGACTGTCTCAGCAGTGGCAGCACTGCACTGGAAGGGGCTGTGAATGTGCTAATTGAGTGTCAGATGGAAAAAAGGGGCAAATAACTGACTGACAAAGATGATGTCTGTTCTACTTTTAGCATTCACATTCCCCTTTTCCCACCTTCCTTCCTTTCCTGGGACACAGGTGCAAGTGGTCTAGAAATCAAGTTGACTCATCTTCGGCTTTGGCTAAAAGAAAGTGGCAGGGGCCACTGTGTTTTGTGAGGAGCCCAAAGTCGTCAGTGTCTGTCAGGCTCTGAGGATGCTCTACCAGCATCCTGGGAACAATCTTGTCAGAGCTTGGACGAGCAAGAATGTTGTCCTTCTGACTGCTGGTGAGGTTTATCATTAAGCCAGTTGCTATAAGCTCTTCCATTTAATCAAAACTGACTTACGCTGTGTTACTGCAGATGTAGAACTTCCAGAATTTTCAGAACTGCTGCTTTGAAAATAGAAAAATAATAGAGTAATAAATTCACTTTTAGGTCTGTTTGCCCTTTACTAAATCTGTCCTCCAGTTATGAAAGACAGATCTATAAAGGGAGATATTAATAACCTTGTATCTTCAAGTCCCAAACACTTATTAAAGCACTTCCAAAGACAGAGGTACAAAGAAGAAATCGGTCTATAGAGGTCAGCTATTTTGAGAATTCTAGCCTTAGTAAATAATTTTGTTTTTCTTCCATTATTTGCCTTCTGAACTTGACGTACCTGACTTAAACAACTTCATTTTCAACTTGCAAGTTAAATTGAGTAAATTCTTAATAAGCAAATAATAAGCAAACCTAGCTTAGTTCCACAGAAAATAGTTTTATCTTTTTGCTCTCCCTTTCCATAATTTTTGACACATGTGGATTGTATAATCTGAGAAATTCTTTTACAAGGAATCTATTCAGAACAATTCACGTGCATTTTACCCTCTTGTAAAAGGAGTAAGCTACGGTATAGTTACTGCACTATGTGATCCTTAAGGGATATGTTAAACTACCTACATCTAAGCTTGTTTATTGAATCATTCCCATTCCCATGCAGACCAACCCCTATTAGTCAAAATAGGATTTGAGTCACTGGAACAAGAGTATTCTCTGATACATGGTACTAAGTTTGCAACCACTTCAGGATATAGAAATCAGTGAATATTTGCCAGCCAAACAAAGTGGAAGCAACAATGTCATAATTTGCTTCTAGAATCTGATATGCTCAAAATTACAAGAAAATTTTAAGCATGTTAGAAAATTCCAGTAAATGTTTAGAGAAGCTGAATGCCAAAGTTGATGGAAAATGAGACTTTATATGATAAGAATACTCAGTAATCCTGAAAAGCTCTTCTCTGAAGGGAGACAAAGCTCTCCCCGACTTCACTCATTTTGGACAGTCACAGTTAAATAATCAGGACAATTTCCAACGTAAAGTACTATTAAATGATTGTAATAATTGTGGGTTCTAGCATGCCACATTGAAACAACTTACTGAGATGCTTTTAGTACAGCCTGTGAGAGCAAAATGATGTTCTGTATTTCCAAGAGTTTTCTGAAGTGGAGGATCTCAGTATTTTTCACTTGACAGGATTTTTAAGGTCAGAACTTCAAGCTGTTACTGCAACATTTTAGCAAGAAATCACAAAACCTTGTATGGATTCAGAAGGCGTTATGCTACTGGTATTATTGTTTATTACAGTATTGATTCTCGCAGTGAATACTGACTGCTTTCCTTCTTTTCTTACATATCATAACACTATTTTTGATATTTAACTATACTTTTATCAGGCCACATTCTGGTTATCATGCTGCAACCTCTGTGAAGCCCTCACCTTATTTCTTAACTTTCATCTAGCAGTTGAAACAACACTAACAACTCCAACAGAGGTTGGATATAACCAGCAGTGCCTGTGATTCAGAACCCTGTGATCGACATTATCACTCTCCCCACCTCTGATACATACACTGAGAGGACTACCATGGCAATGACTGCAAAGACGTCTAGGAAGGACAGAGATCTCCATAAATGCTGCTTGATCAGTATCTAGCTGGAGCAGACCTCTAGTTTGTTGCTGTATCTGCTGGCATACAGTTGGTTTAGAATGATGATTATAAAAATTCTTCCCTGTTGAGCTAAGCGTTGCTGTGCTTCGCTTCTGCTCAGCTAATACTGACTGCCAGCAGAGTTTCATTTAACATTTGCAGTTAAACAGTTAAAATTATTTCTTTTATGCCTATCTTAATACAGCTTTCATTAACTTATAGTTCTGGAGTCTTCACTTAATTTGTAAAATATTTTGAGGCAGTCTTTTTTGTTTGTGTAATAATAGATAATAGATAATAATCTTTTAGGGTTGTAATTCAGGAAAAATTTCAGACAGTTCAATAAAAAATTGCCCACAATTGGGTGTCAGTAGAATGTTTTAAAACAGCCTTAGGAAACGATCTAATATTAATTAGCTCTGAGAAATTACTACTTGGTGCTTATTGAAAACATGAGAATTCCTACTGTAGACTGCAAAGGAAAACAAAAGTAGAAATTACATATAATTAAAAACTTAAAGCAACACTGTAATAGTCTTTTTGTGCACAGGATTGCAATCAGGATGTGATTTTTAGCTAACTTTCTCAACCATTCATGAATTTAGGGGAACTTAAAAATTAACTATTATTTTCTAAAAGTAACAGATGCACATAGGTATCAAATAAGGACACTTTTTCTTTGAATTTTCCCAAGGAGACTGATGATGACTTTATCACAGGCTGGAAGGCACACCTAGAACTAATTTGGTCCGAGCCTCCTGCTCAAAGCAGTGTCAGCTACCAAGGGTTACTGAGGGCCATGATCCGTTGAATTCCCAGTATCTTCAAGGATGAAGACTCCAGAACCTCTCGGTGCACCTGTTCTAATACTCCACCTGCTTCACAGTAAAAAAGGAGTTTAACTTTTTAAATTCATTTTTCTTCGTATTTAAATTTTTATCTGCTGTCTTATCACTGTATATCACTGAGAATAGTCTGACTGCATCTTCTTTACACTATTCCATCAGGTATTTTTTATACATATTGATAATATCCCCCTCCCTTCTCTTCTCCAAGATAAGCAATCCCAAGTCTAGCAGCCTTGTCTTGTAGGTGGGATGCTGCCTAACGGTCTTTAAGGTAGTTGACTAGATCTGCTTGGGATGTCCCTTCCTCCTTTCTACTAGGGATCCCACTGCTGGACCCAGTATTCCAGGCCTCAACAGCCCTGAGTAGAAAGGAAGGATGAGCTCCGTGGACCTGCTGACACCATTTCCTAAAGCAGCATAGGAGGCTGCTGGCCCTCTTTGCACAAGGGCACAGCACTGTTTCATGTGCAACCTGATGTTCACCAGAAACCCCAAGATCCCCTTCTGCAAAGCTGCTGCCCCAGCATGTACTAGAGTAGAGCTTTATTCTTCCTTAGATTTTGGACTTTGCAACACCAGTCAGAAAAACAGAGAAAAATCACTTTAAGAGCTATGCTCACACAGATGTACATTGCCACGAACCCTTGAGCTCCTCACAGTTTTGTTTCATGCAAAAAAGCCACTGCCAACATATATATCAGACTGTCACAGAGATACTGCCAGTTCTGGCCTCAGTGTGCCAAGTGCACACATTATGTAAGCATTTCAAGTGCTTGAGAATATGTAAGGACATCTACAAAAGTGTGTGCACAGTTTTGCAGACCTGTATCTTAAAATACAGTTCTGAGTTATCTTTCTGTTGACATCCCAGACTCAGTGGACTCCACGTATAAAACCAGCTCCCTGTTTGATGAATTCTAACAGATCACCACTTTCATTCCATTCCAAGCAGGCTCTCTTCTATAACAGAAATCTGCATCTTTTTCCCCCCATCTTCTTACTGTTACAAATATTTTTCCTTTCTTTTTCTTTGGAAAAATCATGCTGACTCATTTTCTTGTTGCTGTACTTTCTCCAGTTTTGACCGTGACAACTAAAACTACAAGGATGCACAACGTAAATACTTTGAGATTTTTAATTCTGCTACATTATACAGCAGAAAATGTGATGAAAGGACCAAACCTTACTCATCTTCTTCAGAAAGTGAGTAAGCTCATCAAAAATCACTAACAACTTTCAGTACGAGAGCGGAAATTGACTTGAAGTCCTGAGAAAACCAACAGTGAAAGGAAGGTTTACTTTGATTTGCATTCCTAAAAGAACATGAACTAGAATTAGGATATTTCAATTTAGATTATTTTTATTTCTAATCTTTATTCCCCTTTGCTAAAATCTCACTATTTCTATAAGAAAAAGATATCAGAGCAATACAGAAGAGGATGTAATATCTATGAGGCCCTATTAGTTGGAGACTTAATTTGAAGCTTTCTTTTTCAGTAATATTTTTTTAGTAAATAGGTTTTTAAACACATCACAATGTAAAGATGTCCTTACTCGATCTCAGCATTTTTTGAGTTAAAGATCTTAATTTTTAGAGAAATCACATTTCTCAGATACAGGTTGTTCAGATGCAGCCTTTGCTTACTGCGTGCCGGGTAGTGGCAAGTATGCAAGAGAAGGCATCATTCTAGGCACAACTTGTTTTTTGTATTTTTGCTTATTTTTTAATGAAATCTCTGCTACCAGCAGCTGTCAAGTTGAGATGAGGTGATATGGTCTAATACAGTGTGGACTTTATAAGGTTTTATGTTTCCTTGCTACCTCATCTTTTTTTCATAATGACCTTTGTCTTTCTCTCAGTTTTTAAAACATGTGACTTTAACTTTCTCTGCTTCTCTAGCTGAATCTGCTTTTGTTGGCATATCAGTGTATCCTTTTTCTACAGGTACACTTGCAGCTTTCTCTTGTTCACATTACATCACTGTCCTACTCTGATGTCTGCCTAATATTCCAGAACTGATTTGCCCATGACCAACGTGTTTTTTTTGTCCTCATGACTTCTATCCTGCTCAGTTTCTAATGCATTATCTCCACTTCAGCATTTCTTTCCCTTCCCATAATGTTCAGATTTCTCCCCACAGCTCCCTTCCCCAACACTAGAGGATCTGGTTTTGTTTCTTTCTTTCCAAGTCTTTGCATCTTCCCTCTGTTACCTTGCTTAGTCTCATAGCACAAGTGAATTAGGAAAGGAAATAGATGCCTGTTCTAATTGTCCAAGTCAGGGGAGTATTTAAGAGTCTCAGATGCACTAGTGCCAACAGGAGTTGGACTAGGTGATCTCCAGATTATCACCAGAGGTCCTTCTAATCCTAACAATTCCATGATTATGCAAAATCTCAATATATTCAAAGAGGAACAGCATAACATTAAGGTGTCCACTACTTTTCCAAGGAAAACACAGCACAAACAAGATAAATGAACTTTGTTTTCTCTTACATAGCAACACTAACTTCTCAAAATGAAGAGTCCCTGCAACACCTCAGGTAGACCACTTAGAGACTACCATTACTGATGGCCTTAATTAATATAATGCTGTTCCCCTGTGAAATGTTATAGTCTGGTAACATAAACAGCTACTTGCTATTATTCTTTCTAGGCGAGAAAGCAACATATTTCTTTAATAAGTTTTGTAATACAGAACTTGTCATCTTACCCAGTGCAGTGCTGTTCATTTTGAACTAAAGCAGTGAACTGAATAAGCCTTCATCCCATACGCTGACTAACAGTGGTATCTGAGGAACACTCTACCCTCCTGACTATTTAATACTGAGGATGATTTAATGCATTCCCATCCCTAAGCATTTTTCTTCCTATCCAATTAGATTCCTATTCCAGATCCTATTTCATACGCACTACACCAGTCTTTTTGCTGAAGTAAAGACTAAATCTCTGAGACTATTTATTACTCCTGTCCTTCTATTTCTTTTCTTGCTGTATCCTAATTTTCCACCTTTCCTCACAAACACACCAAAAAAAGTTAATGTTTCATATGACTTTCCTCAGCTACAGGAGGGAGGGGATGTGAAGCACATCTGGTAACATGTTTGTCAAACCAAACAAGTAATTTCCAGAGAGTTTCTAACACCTACCAGTTGTTAAGGATATCACAGTATTATCAGAGTTATTTAAAACAGTTTTAGATTAGCCAAATGTCAATCTCGCAGGAACTGCACAACCTTCAGGACATCTTTGTGTATATGACAGACTTCCAGCTGTGAAATGACTGCTTAAAAGACCTGTGTACTTTCTAAATGAGCATGTATCAATTGTTTCCTTTACAGGAGAAAAATATTTAGAAGTTACAAAATAGGTTCAGCTATTCAAATGTATTATATTGGTTTGTATTAGTTTTTCTTTTGAGTCTGAAAGCACACAAGATAAACTTCACTACTGTTTATTTTCAATGTACGTGTTAAAAAGAGCTATGTCTATGCACTGGCTGTTTTTTTTTTAAAGTTCCCACTGACTTTAGTATTTTAAAAGCATGTATTTTGTTTGAGGAACAAATCAGAGGTCACAAGACCAACTTAAGTGACTTTGCACAAAGCCTTACTTGAAAATGGTGACAATTCTGCTAAAACATCCAACCATTTATCTTCTTCTGCTTGGTTTGTTAGTTTGGGCCCCCCTTATAGACCCCAAACCTATAACAGATTTCTTTTATATAATTGATGAAAGAAATTCAATGGGAATTAGGCAGAGCTACAAAAAAAGGTGTAGTTTTTTTTCTAGTTGTGCACAATGGCTTGTGGTAGATAAGATAGATGCAGAAAATTCTGACAAGAACTGTTACAAAGTGTAATCAGAAAGACATGACTCAGGGGGTACATGTATAAATACAAATGCCCCAGTCACCATACTGTGAAAAACCCACATGGAATTAGCAGCACAAATTCCCACTTTTTGGGAAACAGCTATTTAAGCTGGTTGATCTTGCACTGAGGCATGGTCTCAAGCATGTGATAATACATTCTGTCACCATGGAAAGGAATGAACATAATGTAATATCAAAGAATAAATTAAAACATTATATGCTGGCAAAGCTTTCCTTCTTATTTCAACACAGACAAGGTTTTAAAAACATGTAGAAGGTAAACACAAGTTCTCAGACTAGTATGTGTCAATTTTCACCTAATTTTGGTTTAATTTTGTTGAGTCTCTAGTTGAGCTGAGCTAGTTGTCTCTTAACTATTCAATTAGGTATACTCAGTGAAAGACTGGGCAGAAAGCTATTGCTATTTCACCCTTGAAGGGCACAGCTTCCCCCTTGGTCTGTAGTGATACACAGCAAAATCCTGTTTGTCTTACATACTAGCATCCAGTGAAATCAGAAGGATATGTTTTTGGTAAAGGGACCAAGATTTGATCCAAAATTGTACTATAAGGATATAGACATTCTGAAAAATTTGTGGTCATACATCTCTACACCTAAAACAGAAACACAAGTTAATTCTTTTCTTGAAAGTTTCCATTATGTAGTATTTAACAAAGATTTGCACATGAATATGGTTTTAATTAAACATAAGTTGCCTCCTACCCAGAAATTGCTGCTAGTTTTTGATGAGCCTGATAGGCCATCTCACATCCTCGGGTTCGAGTTTTGTGCAATTCCGCATGCAGCGAAGGACAGGTGACTGAGACATCCCCAATAGAAATGACCAGCTCCCGATAGAGAGCCACCTGGGTATTGAACTCCTGGACAAGCTGAAAAACAGAAACGATTTATATACATGAGAATTGATAATTGCATTGGTAAAAACAATCCAGTCTTTTAAAAACATGCCCAATCTAGGGCTTGTTCCTGCTGCTCAGAATTTCATAGCCCACAGGATCAAGAGCACATGATTCAGTAAATGACTAGAGCCTCCATGGCAGCTGCTTCTTCTGTGAGCTATAAATGTTCATCTGTAGGAAAGTAGTGTTTCTGCTTTTAATATCTGAAAGTGTTTTGAGTTATTAGTATTAAATATTAAGCAGACAAAAAAACATCTGTTTTACTAGTAGCATGAGGCTATTTTTTGCTATCATGAAAGGCGAAAATATCTTCCAAAATTATTGCCTTTGCTCCTCCTGCTTCCTGATTAACAGCACGTTCAGGGACTGGAATGTAGCATTTGCTTTTAAATTGGCAATTTTGCTAATTTATTTTTTAATGATTTCTGTTCTGTCACTTTCCCTCAACCCAGATTTCTGACTTAAAACTCATCTGCTGTTACTGGCTGAGAAAGATGTACCAGATAGGCACTTTCCTGTTATAATTCCAGAAAGCACCTTTTCTAAAGTGCATGTGGGAAAAAGAAACAAATGAGCAAACAAACACTACAACCTGTACAGAAATCAAATATTCAGCAGATACATACGGATGTTATTGGATAAATGGGTAATTTCAGAGTGATGGAAAGATCATCATTATTTAGTTCCACTGATCGCGTACATGGAATTGTATTTTAAGGAAATGAAGCATTTGCTGTCTTCTGAAAGAAGTGCACACAAGACCATTTGCTCCACATGGTGGCGGGGGTGGAAGGATTGGAGTAATAAAACAGAATATTTATTTATCTGTGTTTTGACCTCAATTTCCAAACTACATAAAAACAGACGAGTAATTGCTCATAATTTTGCAGTCATCATTATCACCAGAAGTTCAACACACCCCAACATAAAAACATGCTAAGAACCTGGAGTCTATCAGAGCTACTAATTTTTAAAGTCAAGCCCTCAAATTCCCATGCTCAGGAAATAAACGAGTCACTTCTGCAGTTTTACATTCATACCCTTCATGCATCCCACTGCAATTAACTGTATAGCAGATAATTGGTATCAAAAATAGTTTTGGCCATGTTTTCTTAAATTTCATTTTAAGAATAGCAAATAGGTTCCTCTGCTTCAGGAGCAGCAAGTCAATCCAAGTGCATTTCAGTACATCTGCACCCTCCCACACCCAGATCCCAAACAAACCCAAAAGCACACACCAACCAAAGCCCTAGGCACAATATTTGCTAAACAAGTCTTCAACTCTTATCATTCTGTAGCTTAAGAGAATGCATGAAGGCAATGGAGAGGAAAAAAACTGTACTACGTTGTGTCATAGTGGGATTATTCTGCATTAGGAAGAAGAGAAAAGCGCTGCACGCTGCAACTGGTAACTGGTTGCACCAGACGCATTTTGCTAGTTCTCACCTGACATCCCTTGTTAAAACAGACTCATCCAGCCACCTTAGCACTGCCCAGGAAAACAAAACCTGGAACACATTGCTGAATTGAGACAGACAACAAGAAGAACACCACACTTATTATACCTCCTGAATCCTTCCACAACTTGATAACTCACCTATAAAACATCTTATTTCTAATCAGGTAAATCTAAAAACTTCTCTGTAACTAACCACATTATGCTGTTGGAAATGAGAAAAAAAAAGCAGAACCCAGTAAGATCCACTTGTTGGGTATATTTATAGAGCTACTGTGGCAGCTTTTGTTCCTCCATGAACTGGGAATGGCTCCCAATCTTGAAGCATCAGAGTGGATAATCTGCCAGCACATTTTTCAGCACTAGAGGAAAAAAAACTGCCAGAATCCAGCAGGATAGAAGTAGCAGCTCCATTTTCAATGCTACTGGACAGAGCTTTAGCCAGGTATGGATTTGTCAAGAAAAGTAGCAGTGACTTCATTTTTTTTCTACATCTGTCACTAGCTAGAGGGGCAATTTTGGGGCCCAGTGCCAGGCTGACTGCAGCTCAAGGAGCCTGAAAGGGGGCATATGGCACTGATTTGGAAGAAAGTGTCAGGATGCAAGCATTTTGAACGTGACTGGGGAAAAATCTCATACCAGAATGTGACAGTCCATAAATAGCACAGATGCAGGTGTTTCACGTGAGGTTTTACAACTGCAACCAGCTACTCTTGAAAGACTGGTAACAGGTACCATATACATCAGGGACAGAATTTCAGGGCCTCTCTATCCTGATTCAGAAGGATATTAGGGCAAGCATGTGGCTGCTGCACAAGACAGCAAGTAGACAGTGCAGTGATTCATCGGAGGCAACTGTTTACCAATTTAGGCTTCAGTGAACCCAAGTCTGAGTACAGATTTGGACGGCTCTACCAAAAAGCAACTTCAGCTGCTTTGCGGTGTGTGCACTAGGGCGAAGACTCCTGCTCCCGCAGGACTGTCCAGGCGCCCGGCTCTGCTCCCCGCCCCGCAGCCAGCTCCCCGCGGCTCCCGCTTTGGAACCGCGGCGAGTTGGGGTGCAGAGCAGCACCCCGGCGGGGACTGCGGGTTTAAGAACAGTGCAACTGGACGTGATGGGAATAGACAAGGTGGCGGGAGAAGCGACACCGCTGCCTGCGCCGGGAGAGCTCGGAACAGCTACGGCAAGCCCGCCCGGGGTACTCACCACCTTACAGTCGTCCAGGGTTCTCTGGGTTTGGTAGGCGCCTTCGGAGCCGCTGCCCCGGCGGTCGCTGTCGCGGCCGTGCGGCGAGGTCCTGCTGCCCTGGAAGATGGAGGCGGCGGAGCGGGGGCGCTTCCTGCGCCCGCTCGGTGCAGCGCTCATGCACACGCATCCGCCGCGCGGAGCCT
>VYXF01002204.1:237495-253398 GCA_013397295.1 Polioptila caerulea
CATGCCCGGCGCGCCGTGAGGGGCCGGTCAGCGCCGTGAGGGGCCGGTCAGCGCCGCGCCGCGGCGGGACCCGCCGGGCCCAGGCCGGGAGCAGCCGCCCCGCTGGGAGCCACCCCGGCGCGCCCCGGAACCGCGTCTGCCGAAGTTGATACCGGTGTTCAAGAGGCGTGCTTAGGCGTCCCTTTTCTTTCTAAAAACGACTTGGTTCGCTGTCAGATTTTATCAATTTAGTCAAATGTTAGAGAGTATCCCAACGAGGGACGCGAGGATGGTGGAGGATCTGAAAGGGAAGCCCTGTGTGGAGCAGCTGCGGTCACTGGTTTGTTCAGCCTGGAGAAGAGACTGAGGGGTAACCTCATTGTGATCTTCAACATCCTCGTGAGGGGAAGCAAAGGGGCAGGTGCCAATCCCATCACTCTCACAACCATTGACAGGAATTGAGGAAATGGCATGAAGCTGAGTCAGGGGAGGTTTAGATTAGATATCAGATAATTTTTCATCCCGAGGGTGATGAGCACTGGAACAGGCTTGCTAGGGAAGTATCGCAGCACTGAGCCTGTCTGAGTTCAAGAATGTTTGGACAACACTCGCAATTCACGTGGTGGCATTCTTGGGGTGTCCTGCACAGGGCCAGCAGTGGATTCAGTGGTCCTGACAGGTCCTTTCCAACTCAGCATATTCTATGGTACTATGACTTACTTTCTATCTCTAAAAAACTTCCTATTTTGGGGCTCTGACAAAATGTTTGGTGCGTGTGATGCAGCAAGATTGTATTTGTTAATTGTAGGAAAGATTAAATAATAATTGAGTGGAGAAACTCCTTTATGCACCAGCACCACAGTGCAGTTGCAGTTCACCAGGGTGATGCTCACGGTCCTCCCAGGCCGTGGGCACCAGCCCCTCCAGTGCAGAGGGCTGTGGGGCTGTGCTCATTCTGTGTCTGTAGCTCCCTTCCCTGGGGGTTCTCGGGGACTGCACTGCCTCAGCATGAGCGATGGTTCTGCTCCTCTCTGTACCAAGGGAGCTATGGCTGTTTAGCTCGCTTCTGGTATAACTGCATTTATCCAGGACGCTGAATAAGAGCTTTTTTGTGTTTTGGTAATGTTCTTGAATCCAAGACAACATCAAGCACATCACACAGAGTAACCTAGTCTTGCCAGGGAGCTTGAATACGCCATCAATGGCACTGTGGCAGCTTGAGGAATTCTTTTCAGGCTGTGCTGAACATTACTGTAACACAGACAACCTAATATCCACTTTAATCTGGATATGGCCTCTGAATCTACTTTGAAACTCTTTTAAGACTTTTCCTGCTATTCTCACAAAAACGTAAGCTACTGGATATGTGGTTGTATGGATGTATTTGCAACACTTTCAAGCGCTGTCATCACATTAGTTAAAACTAAAATGACCTTGTAATTGTAACTTTACCTTTGTAAACATACTACTAGATTTTCAGAATTCAGTGCACAAAAACTTGCAGTTTGCTAGTTTTTTGACAGTTTGCTAATGTTTGCTGTTTTAAGGACATAACTTTTTTTTTTCATAGTTAATTTAATTCTTTTATAGGAAATAAATGCATGACATTATGCTTTGAGCCAGGACATCAAACGGCTACAATATAGAGAAAAGACATTTCCTAATGACAAGAAAAATATTTTTAATACTGGTAAAAATCAAAATGAACACATCCTCTCCTCACATCTATAGAAGTAAGAAAAAATATATTTGTAAAGGGAAATTAAATATAGCACTATGCCATACCAGTGCTAGTGTTTTATTTGCTGCTTAAGGATCATTTTAGTCAAATGTTGTAGTCTTTTTTCAGTCCATTTCTAGTCTTATTAAGAGCTGCTGCCACGGCTGTAATGAAATAATTCTAATACTATACTGAACAACAGTAACAATAAATCTATCAAAGAGTGCAGCATGTTTGTGCTTTTACGTTACCTGTCTTGGCTGAACCTCTGGTCCCTTGAAATCAGCACCAAAGTCCCACTGGCATTTAGGAAAGATTTTAATTTAGTTCCTGGTGATATATCTGCCCTATATAAAGCTGAGTCACAGCTGAGTTTGTCCATCAGCCAGCACCTGGAACAGTTTTGAAGTTCTAGTGACTTACTTCACTTCACATGGTATGTCCACATTTGGAAGTGGATTTGGTGATTCTTTCTGTAATTTGTAGGACTCCATGTTTTCTTAATTGTAATGGCTGACTTTTGAAATCATCATGGAATGTGGTGAATTTGATGGCACTTCATCAGCATAACCCAAGGTTATATTGGAGAAACATGTGAGTGACAGGTATCAACTCAGTTTGGCATCCCAGGAACAGGGAGGGGGGAAAGAGCTCCAAGCTAAGCCACCAAAGGCTGTTGCAAGGTGGAAGCAATAAGACTCGGTTTGAAAATATGTATCACCAGGAAACAAAATGCTCTCTCTTGAAAGCAGAGGTATTTATGTTGAAAACTTTCCTGAAGATACATTATTCTTCTTGTCTGAATTAGTGTTTCTGTCAACTTTTCTTTCTCTAGCTTCATCTCCTGATGTTTAATGGATTGCAGGAAGCAGGGGCTTGTTGTTCCCTCACGTGATATCCTCTCAAGACCACAGGCAGGTGACCTTGAGTTGAGTTCAGAAAATACATGGCTCATTACAGTCAAATTCTTTGCAGCTCTATAAGTCATAATGAACCAAAAGTGTGCAAGTGGGCTTTCCTCTGCCTGGCCTGTGTGGTAATTTCAAAAAATCAACTGAGAGGATTTTTTTTTAACTTAGCAGTTTCTCTTGTTCCATTTTGTTGCAATCTTTGTCTGATCCATTTATTGCTCTGGTTGTTGACTTCTGATGCTATTTCTCAAGGGTGTGTAGAATGTAGTGGACTAGATGAATTAAGAAAGAGAGACTGATTTTCTGAGAAATGTAAAGAGACGTCCTCATAGGGAAAAAATGGGGAAAGAGATATGTAAAATTTAGGAGGAAAAATGGCCATTTCTCTAGATAAAGATACAAAGAGAGAAGAGGAAACCAAGAAGCAGGTACTGAAGAAAAAAGGGAAGTATTTCTGCGTGGTCTTTGTAAGACAGGAAAGTAAACTATAAATCTAAAAGTTAAATTTAAAATTAAAACAAAAAAAATATAAACTTTACCACATTTCTATAAAATCTATATTTTTAAAGAAATTGAAGTGACTGTCTTTTTAAGTAAGTTTGTTACATTTTAAACAGAGCATAGATTTATACATTGAAAATGTGGGGTGAGATCAGTGTCTGGAGATAAAGTACTTGATTTTTTCACCAGGCTCCCTGTGGAGTAAAACTGTTTAACTATCACAAATAACAATGTAATAATGCATCTGAAAATCACAACTTTATTTCTTTTTCATAAATCATTTCATTAGACTGGGAAGTTAGGGAAAGGAGTACCACAAGAGGGACTATTCCATACTGATTCCATGAAGTCTTTTATGTATCCAAAGTGTCAGTCCTCCTGACTTTAGAGATCTTCCAGCAGAGACAGCTCCCAGAACCCATTCTCTTCAGCCTGTGCTCAGTGCAACGCTTACCAAGCCAAATTATTTTGTAGGAAAGATTACATACATCAGTGTATTTTCAGTGAATACCAGTCTAATACCAAGACATAGAAAAATATAATATTCAGTTTCTTTAGATGTCGGTGTTTTTGACTGCAGGTACATTTTGGATCTACAAATTATTTACATAGATACCCTTCAAATTAAAGAAACATATCTGTGCTGAGAAATTTAGAGTCAGTCAATTCCATAAACACAGGCAGTCTATCAGTTAAACTTGTAAAGAAGACAGGAACAACTTCCTAAGTTCTTTTGTCTTAGAGGCCTCAATCATTTCCAAGTTCACTTAGGAAGCTAATGTCGATGCAGCGGAGATGCTGAGGAAGAGGCTTACTTTGCTTGCTGTCAAGTTTTTAAAAAATATAATCACTAGGGAGACTGTAGCTGTCAGTCCAATACAGGCATGTTGCTGTTGGTTAGGAATGCATGCAACAACATGCTTAAGCTAGCAAAAATGTAAAAATGGCTAAGTCTGCTTTACTTGCCCTTTCTGTAACATAATGTTAAAGCCATCAGCACTTCTATTATTAAGGGAGGGGGGGTGGTGGGGGAAGAGCCTTCTTTAAAAACCCAAACAATAGCACAGAAAGTCTTCAAACTGCAGAAATGAAGAATTGTTTCTGAAATGAACAAGGTTAAGAAGAGTTTCTCATTGTGAAAGTATGAAAGTGAATGATCTACTTTTAGTTCTAGTGTAGTCAATGGAGTAGAGAATGACGACAAATAGTGTAGACAACACAATAAATTAATGCAAATTTGCCTTAATATTACCTATTTTTTTATTATCATAGAAAATTTGACATAAAACAAAGCCACCCACACAAGAAATAGAAGACAAAAATAGACCACTGATAAATCTTCCTGTAAAATTCTGTAAAAAAGCCAAGAAAAAATATCTTTAGTGTCATAAAACACAAACCCCAAAATTATTAAGAAGTATGTATAAGAACTAACAATTAAAAGCTAAGTTTTATGATATTAAAGTTCCTTATGAGTCATAACTCATGAAAAATTTAATAAAAGACTGCAGAATAAAATATTTGAATAAAGTCTTACAATGAATCTGAACATTATTAATTGACTGGTGAAGATTAAACTCAAAGTAAAAGATTGCTATTATTAAAGAATATGAAGACCTGTGAAAAAGAAAACAGCATGGATTTGTGAGGAGCTGTTAGAGAGAGGACTAAGAGAATAGAGCTTTAGCCAAATGGATGTTTAAGTAATTAAAGTCTTTAGATGTATCAGTGCTCCACTACTTAGAAAATGCAATATTTGGCATATAGTGGTTTAGAGAGTACTTGATGGATGCATATGAGAAATATGTGAGATTTGGTTTTTTATATTAAATGTATAAACTGCAGTAATTTATGCATCCTGGGAACATATACTTAATTCAAAAAAACAGGTATGGTCTTTTCAGAATCTGAGAGTAATGCATAAATACCAAATCCAAGTACTCTTCATCTTGCTTATGTCTACAGGAACAAAGCCTGGATCAATACTGAGGCCCTCTATTGCACCTTCAGATACATTATAAAAAGGTCCTGTACTTTATAAAAGTGGAAGAGACGGCAAAATTTGCACTCATTGTCATGTCTATGGCTGTTCTGTAGTGGTTACTAGAAATTAAAGGTCTATATAAGATCTCTGGTTTATTCAGTATAAGAAATGGTTTTGCCACTGTCTGTTCTGCCTCCTGGTCACACAGTCCCGGTGCTCAGGAATGGAACAGCACACAGCATAAACTATGCCAACAAGAGGAATCTTGCTGGTAGGCTACATGTTTAGATTTTTAAAATAAATAGTATTTTTATAAAATGTTTACTGTTCTCTTTCAAGATTTTTAAAAGCAAAAGTCAAATAACATTTAAAAAAGGACCCTATTTTCAGGTAACAAAGGTAAGTCAAGGATAGTAAAACTTTGCTACTTTATCTAATGTAAATATAGCACAAGAATTGTGCTGTTACAAGGAATAATCCAAATGTATGTCTCAGAGCAAGTGACTTTATGAAAATCTGAACACTAAATCAGACTGGACACTCAGCCTTAGTAATTTTGACAAATTTCTATTTATGTTATAAGAAGATGAGAATACAACTCAAAATAAGTTAACTCACTGGAAGCAGTGCTCTGAAATCTCTTCTGCTTGCCATCTGAATTTGGCCTGGCAAAACAGCTTTCACTGTCTCCTCTGCCATCCATGATAACTATTCACTAGCTACATGTTAAAGATCTTGTAGCCCTACAAACTAATTATTTTATATCAATTTCAGTTACTCTGTTATGTCCATTACCTGGTTGGAAGACATTTTTGAAATGATTATTACTCGACTTTAGAATTAATGTGTAATTGAAATGAACAGAAATAGATCACATCATGTTAGGAACTGTCATCTGGGCTATTACGTTGCATGTTAAATACCCATTTGAAAGATTTATCTTAAGAATCACATTTTCATAATTTATTTAAATGAAAGCTTAGATCTCATGGGAAATGATGTTGTTTCCATGTAAGTGTCATTACAGCACACCACCATGACTTTGTACTTTTGGTACAAGGTAATACAGCACAGCTCGTTTTTACATGAAAAAGCAGTTTGGATTGAATCAAATGATCAGTGGGGATTTTAGGGGGCAAAGCTGAGTTCTTACTCCGCCTTATAAGATTTTTGGCCTTGTTGCTCTAAGTAATTGCCCTGAAACGAGGACATTCTTGATAGGAATACATATCACCAAATGCCTTTGTTGTACTTGTCCTTAATCAGTCATCAATCTTCTTTCATTAAGCTCATCAAACTACAGAATTGACTTTTTTTAATTCATGGGTAAAATTTTCAAGAGGCAGAACAAAACCTTTAATTGTTCTTGCTGAATGCTGTGTACTTCTGAGAATCTGGCTGTGCATTGTGACAGACAAGGACAGTAATGACGACCTTTCTTTTTTGTTTGCCTAACTTTTAAATATTACATTATTCTTTCAAAAATACAGGAGAAGTTTGAGAGACAATGATGGTGTTGCCTGGTGTTATTCCAATGACATTCACTTGAAGCAGGGAGAATTATAAGGAAAACTAGAACTGAATAAACTAGAGGATTTCAGAAAAATAGAATATGAAAATAAAATAAAATTTAAAAGCTCCCAAACCCAGCCAACTAACCAAAAACCCCCAAACCAACAAACAACAAAAATACCCACCCAAATCAAAAACAAACAAAACAACCCAAACCACACATATTGTTCATGTGAAAGCAAATGAAAGATTTCCTCTCTGCTCTCCTTCACATTATATTAGTATGGTGGAATGGTGGCTTCTCAGAAAATACTCTCCAGAATTTCCAGTTTTGTTACTTCATAGTATGCACAGTTCTGCAAACTTTACTCAGTTGATGATTGCTTTAATTTTATCTCTACCTGTGTAGAAAGGCTGGCAATCATCATTGTGCTGTGCTGGTTTGCTGGTGCAGGCTTCCAGATTTACCTCGTTGGTTGGTTATTGAGATGTGGAAAAATTAATAAAAAGAAAAGTGTCCTTCTTCTTGTGGTGGCAGATGCATTGCTTGGAACCTGAGAAACGTGGATGGAAGTTCTGCCTGGCAACTTCTCCTCTAATCATTCCTTCCTCCTTTCTTTTTTGCAGGTGATGGAAACAAGAAGTCTTTCTAATAATTCTTCCTTGAGCTTTGTATGATAATTAATTAAACATCCCTATGAGAACCAAAAAATTATTAAACACAAGTATAGATTCAGAAGAGGTAGGGTTTAGGGAGACACACTCCCTAAGACCAATGTCTCTGACAATGTATTTCAAAGGAGAAAAAAAGAAAAAGCAGAGGATCTTAAGCTTTAATGAATCTTCTTTAGACTGAGAAAATGACATAGCATGTGGGAGAGCTTGAAGGGATTCAGAAAGATATAGCACATGTTTTTCTTGAAGTATGTTTTTAAAATCCCGAATGAGGCTGTTGTGCTGTCAGTAAAGAGCTAAGGATCTGAGAATATATGACTATTCTCCTAAAAATACAGGACTGAATTATTGTATAGAGGCAAAGAATTAAGTGCTTGTTTCCAATGTTATTTTATGGACTTGCATTTTCTTTTCTTGTCTTTTTCCCCCCACCCTGTTCTTTTTAACTTTGTCCTATTGTTTGCTTTGAGTTCTTCACAGTTTATGTCATATATTTTTAATTGGCCCATTTTCATCTTCTGTTTTTTTTGAATCTTGCATTATCCTTCTATTCAATGTTTTGTACTTATTTTCCCAGTTTTGTTTCTCACTCATTTCTCTGTTGTCCATACTCACATTTGTTTTTTTCTGTGTGATCAAAGAACAGTTTTGTATTTTGTTCTTCTAAAGAACAAGTGAAACTATAGTTTTGAGGTTAGCTTGTCAGACCTCCAAATATGAGCACAATTCAAAGCTTACCCTACACAGGCTATAACTTATGATGAGAGAGGAAGATTTGTTATACAAATGAACTTTAAAAATTACATTAAAAATTCATATATAGACACAGACTACACTACATGACAGACTTACAGGGCCAGAAGCCTAGTCCTGTCTTTGTTCATCACAGGTGATCCCAGAGGACTGGAGAAATCCTGTGAAATACATTCTATATGTAGGATATATATCTCTCTATATATATTTATAAAAAATATAGATTAATATTTGCCCATATATCATTTCTTCCCCTTGTCTCTGGGGAGAGATACATGTAAGGGAGGAAAAAATAATTCGAACAACAGCTCCATATGTAATCAGTGGGTTACTCTTAATATGAGGCTAGTGTGAGTGGAGTTCAGCAGATGCCTGCTGAGAGTCCAGCTCTCAGTGTTCAGTGTTTCCCATGTTCCCCAGATGGTGGTATTAGGAATATATGTACCAATTTAGATGGCAGAAATGTGAAAGGACAGCTTCTGGGACTCAGCTGAGAATTCATTGTGATCCTGACAAATTGAAGATACCATATTTTTAAAAGTTGTTAAATATTGTAGGGGAAATGTGTAAGTTACTACACTTTGGTAGAAGTTATCCACCATGGGGTAGGTAAGGCCTTGCAGAAATAGAGCAAATTCATGTTTTGCCTGTAGCCTTTTTCTATTTTCCCTTCCCTTTCTATTCATAGAACACCTGCTATTGATATTTGAAAGAGAATGTAGTGTTCTAAACATTGTTCATCTGTTTTGTTTGTAAATATTTTCAGTTATTTTGAGGAAATGCCAAATGAAATCTTTACCAAAACATCAATCAAAAGGAGGCTACAAGTATAGATAAGCAGCATGAAGAGTATGACAAATGGCCCTGGTGGGGTTCTTTTGTTGTTGCTTTTCTTGTAGACTTGCAATAAATATAAAAAGTTTGATTCCCTGAATGCACTTATTGGTTTTAGATTCCCTGCATGCATTTACTGGTTTTAAAGGAGATTTATTAAATTCATCAGCTTTATGTGTAGCAGTAGTTCATTACTCCTACAGATGTATTTCCCATTTGCTGTCTTTAGTAAGGGAATCTAACTGGAATTTTCATAATACCTGTGGTTTTTTGGTTTATTCCAGGTGTGTGGCTTCATATGTGGCTTTCTGATTATTAGTCGTCTCAGACATAATCTTACATTCTTACCTTTAATGAACCTGTGGTATTTTCTTTGTCAATACAGCCTAATTACTTCATGTGGTGGGTGAAATATATTGTTTTTAACTAGTGGCCTCTCAAAATAGCCCTTGTCACAGCAGCACAAGCATACAATTTGTATGGTAGCAGCATCTTGGTAGGTCTTCCAGTCCTCAGGAATAATTACTTCAGGGAAGACCTAAATCCAAGACCACTTGAATCTACGTAAGATTTTTGGTTTGGCCTACAGTCTTCTTTGAAATTAACAAGCAAACCGTATAAAGTGTGGTTTTGTAAAGAAATACTTTTTAATAAGCAGAGTAATTAAATCTTTGTTGAAACAGACTTTGCTTTATTGTAGGCAGAAAGTGTTCAGATTCTCAAATAAGATTGTGACAAATAGTAATCAACAGAACGGGCTGTTGAGAACAGCAGTGCAGTAACCCAGGAAATGATAAAGCACAAGTTATTTTGTTTGGCAATGACATATATAAGTAAACCAAAGGCCCTTTAGAGTTGCTAAACACAAAAGACTTCTTATGAGCCAAAAAGGGAAAGCAAAAATATGTGAAGGATCTATCTTACTGGATTTTTTTGTTTGTTTTGTGTTTCCAGACATATGTGGATTTAGTTGGGCGGAAGGATGATGTTTAGTAATTTTTCAGTTCTTACTAATTTTGCTTACTCTTTTGCAAAGCTCAGGGGCTAGTTAATTTTTAGGAAGTAAATTTAATTCCTTACAATAAATTTTGTTTTCTACTCTTGTTTTACATATATTCCAAAGTATCACACATGAAACCATCATATTTTTCAAAGAAAGGTACTGGAAGTGGTTGTATCCACTTGCCTGTGTACTTACAGCCCACTGTCATAGTAAATAGTGCTTCTGCCAATACTAGTACTGTTTAAAGTTCAGTAAGTATGTTTGGTTTCTGTCCTTAGCAATTATATCCTCTCCTGAAGCAGTGTTTAGAAATTTCTAGGGAAAAAGAACCCCCCACAACCCCCCAACTTTTGTTTATTCTTTAAGTTTGATTTTCAAAGAACTAGCGTTCTGGGAATTGCATCAAAAGATTTTTATATCAATTCAGTGATCACTGAGTATACTTTGAACTTTCAGGTGGGTATGCTTTTCTTAAAGATTTGTTTTAAAAAAGAATGAGCAGCAAATAATAATTAGGGTGGGGTTTTTTTGTTGTTGTTGTTTTGTTTTTTTTTTTAATCAGCTGTTTTCAATGTTTATATCAAAAATACTGGGACATGTTCCCCAGGGAAGTGGTCACAGCATCAAGCCTGACAATTCAAGAAGTGTTTCAACAATGCTGCCAGGCACAGGTGTGACTCTTGGAGTGTCCTGTGCAGGGCCAGGAGTTTGACTCAGTTATCCTCATAGATCCTTTCCAACTCAGCATGTTCTATGATTCTATGAATATTGGGCCAGGAAGCAGCTCCATATTCTTGAATGTAGAGTTTTACAAGATTTTTATCTTGACTTTACATCTGAGCATGAATTTAGGTGGTGGGAAGCTGTAAACACTCTCTCCTATATTCTGTATTATTTTATTTGCGATTAACTATACTATGTTAACATTGTTTTCCTGGGGTTCTCCTGGTTTTTTAAAATGCAGTTTACGTTTATTTTTAGCAGGAATTTTTGAATTAGTTTACCTTTCTCTTTTGGAATAAGATTTATACTTTCTCTTAATGCAATTTCACTTACTTCAGTAAACTTAGACCACAGAAGATTGTAATCTATATTTTATGTATTTGTTTATCTTTAATTCTTAATGGAACATTACTCTATTGAATTGATTACCCTTAAAAAACATGGAATCATAGAATATCCTGAGCTGGAAGGTGCCCAAAAGATCTCACAATGATCACTGAGTTCAATTCCTGACCCTGCACAAAACAACCCCAAAAATCACACTGTGTGATCATGCCTGAGAGCCTTGTCCAAATGCTTCTTAAGCTCTGGCAGGTTTGGTGATGTGACCACTTCCATGAGGAGCCTGTTCTAGTGCCTGAACATCCCCTGGATGAAGAACCTTTTCCTGATATCCAACCTAAACCTCCCCTGACACAACTTCAGGCCATTCCCATGNGGTCTCCCCTCAGTCTCCTCCAGGCTGAACACACCAAGTGACCTCAGCCACTCCTCACAGGCTTCCCCTCAAGGCCCTTCACCACCTTCATGCCCTCCCCTGGACACTCCCTAGGACTGTCCTCCTTACACTGCGGCACCAGAGCTGCCCCCAGCACTCCAGGTGAGGCTGCCCCAGAGCAGAGCACAGCAGGACAATCCCCTCCCTTGCCTGGCTGGCCATGCTGCCCCTGATGCCCCCAGGACAGGGCTGGCCCTCCTGGCTGCCAGGGCACTGCTGGCTCATGTTCAACTTGCCATCAGCCAGGACCCCCAGGTCCTTTTCACAGCACTGCTCTCCAGCCTCTCATTCCTGTCTGTCTGTACATCCAGAGCTGCCTCATCCCAGGGGCAGAACCTGGTCCATGTCCTTGGTAAACTTCATATGGTTTTTGTTTGCCCAGACATGACATCATCAAATGTAGTCTTAAGCTCAACTATGAAAATGGGATTTAGAAATCTTGCAATTTATGCACTTTGATTCTAAAATATTACTTTATCTGCATAATAAATGAAAGCAGATAGTAAAAAAACAGTACCCTATCTGTTACTTGCTGACTTCTTGGGAGAATTTGTTGATAAGAAGATATGAATTATGTGGCATAGGAGTTATATGAATAGTATAAGAATTAATAGAGGAAATTTATTCTTGAGAGCTACTCATTAAACAGTTGGAGACTGTTATTTGGCAGAGTGAAAGAATGAAACATCAAATAATATTCTTTTTTATGGATGAAGGGACTTTCTAATTGAAAAATTAACATTTATATGGATTTCTTTTATTATAATTATGTGTTAGTAGTACATACTTCAATCCCTAGACCTTTACACTTGAATTACATATGTGGTTATTGCTCTTGAGTTTCATTGTGTGTTCTTACTGGGAATAAAATATTTCTTACAAAATATGACTTTAAAACAATCTAATTTCTCTGATATGCAGCATCATACCATTCACAGCCAACCATAGGTACATTCCTATAAGGCCTATGTCTAAAACATACTGTAGTAGCATGTCCAATGTTCTATCCAGAGAATATAACTTTCAGAGATTACCTAGATAGTCTCAGAGGGAACTCTGGAGAACACAAGACAATTTAAATTAGATCACTGGTACTCACAAGGGATGCTAAAAACCAGTAAGCATTACAGTAAAACTTTGTTAGACTGAATATGAAGTTGTCAGCAGTCTCTGATCTTAAACCTGCAGAAGTGTTTCTGTTGTTTACCATAGGCGAATTTGTTTTGAACCTTTAACTGGGAGAACAGTTAAGAAAATTGCTCAGGAAATGCTCGTGGGTGAGGATGGTTCCAAGAATGGATTTAAGCACCAAGCTACAATCTGTTAATTTAATGTACGTGACTATGAGCTGTTTTCACATATTCTCAAGTTCTGTCTAAATTCTTCAGTCTTTTCTATAGGGGATATTAGTGATTAGTGTAATTAGAATCCTTTTACCTTCCTTTTCGCAAAACAAAAACCAAAAAACAACAACAAAAAAAGGTGATTTTGACTTTTCAAAGCTTACAAGTAAAATCCCAAATACCATTTGCAGGTCACAACTGATTCCCTTCATGAGAACAAACTACTCTAGTTTATTAATCTCCAAAGCTGTCTCTTGCCATCCAATCCATCTTTCTTCCTAAGTACAGCAGCGGATAAAACTTTCTTTTTTACTCTTGGGGAAATGCCTTGGGTTTATCATCTTACAGCTGGTCTTCATCACTTCTACTGCCTACTATTCTTATCTGCAGATCACATATATGGGATACAATAAAACAAATGCTAGAATAGAATTCCTCCTGCTTGGATAAACTTGGGTGATGTATTTTGTGTCTTTGCTAGTGTTGCTAAATTTCTCAAAAGCATGAGCATAAGCTAGGTAGCTTCAGAAATGTTGGCACTAATTAAGGGCAAAACTAACGATGCTTTATATGTTTATTCACATTTATGGGACTGAAGAGATAATACCTATTTTTTTTACCTGCTGAAACTTACAAGATGAATCTGTTTTTAAAAACAGATTTCTAGAACTAAGGAATGTTTGTTGTAAGTAAGTATCTTGAAAATCTTGTTATTCATCATCTTTAAGAAGTAGTCCTTTGCTCAGCTGATAGAGAACTAGATGGTTGTATAAATACTGTGAGACCAGAAAGTAATCTAGGAAATTCTATAGCCAGCATCATACTAGAAGGTGCTTATGCTGATGTAGCAATAACTACTTCAAGTCACCATTTAAAACATTTTTGGAACTCTAAAAACATTAGAATATGTTAATATTTAACTTTAGAAATATGTCTTAATTATTTTGTTTGGAGTAGTTATTCCAAAATATCTGAGCAAGACCAAATCCAGAAGTCAGGGATTTGTAACAAAAGGAAGCATTAAAATATAGTTCTATTAAAAGAAATCTCTGAAGAAATTAGGAATTTAAAATTAGCAAAAAAGATTAATAAGTAAATTTTGATTTTTTATCTATCAATATACATACTGAAAATATCATGTTAACACATGAACTAATCACATAGGCTAACTGCTACAGGTTATTGAAGTACAATAATATATTGGTGCATAAATGAACACATAGTCTTACAATGAATAATTTAAAAATTGATATGTATATATATGTTATAGTGTATTGCTGAGTCCCATAAATTAAAGATCTATTTTTCTGTGCATTCTCTGTCCCTATGTTGTTTTTTTGTTTTCTTAATTTCTTTCTTTCCTTTTTTTTTTTTTACATTTTTAAATTGTACGACATACAAGACAGAAATCAGGCTCATGGTCTCTGTACAACAAATACGGTCAGAGTGAAGAATTATGCTAGGTTAAAGTACAGCAGTAATGTAATGAGACAAAAAAGCTTGGTAAAATTCTAGGTCTAGTCTTGAAAGACAGATTTTCACAATTAGTTCAATTACTCAATGATATAAGAAGCAGTTTGAGACCAAATTTCCCACATTTTTATATGCTTGAACTGAATCTGCAGAACAATTGTAATTGCAAATATTCTTGAAACCAAAATGCTACCAAACAATTTAAAAAGTGAAATTATCATCAAATCTTCATATACAATAATTTTTGATGGTATTTCTATCTCTACTTACCTCTTCTTAGCTAGTTACTCTCTTTATACCATTTTTACTGTGGAATTATGATTGAGATTTGGCTTCTCTGTCTTCCCAGGTGTGCAACATTTTACGAAATCAAACAACATGCTTTAACTATAAAGCCATTAATTCAAGATGCCTGCCAAATTTTCTAAGACTTAAATATGTGTATATATTTTTGTGGTACTGACTTCTACATCACGGTTAATTGGACAGCTTTTAATACACATTGCCTTGCATTTAGGATGACCCTAAACTACAGCTAACTTCATGTCTTTCAACTAGATAATGTATTATATAACCAAATATTTATGGAAGAAAAATCTCACTAGAAATTTCGTAATTTTCTGATTTGATTTTGTATTTTGTGTAAACTGAGTATAATTTGCCAAAGATTTTACAATGTATGTTCTTTTTGCTTTCTTTGCTGTTTTAGACCCCCTGGTGGGAGTTGGCAATCCAGTGAAGAAAACTTTTGGAAGTTTTTTAAAGGAGTTTTACAGATATCGAGCTCTGGATGGAAAGTCCGTAGAGTGATCATCCAGTCTGTTCTCCCTGTGTATAAAAAAATTAGTTTTCTTAGATACTTAAAGTATTTCATACAGTTTAATTTTATGCTGATAATGGTATCACAAAACTTGTGTTACAGTTTTGCAAAATACGATTATTACCTCTCACTAAATAATAGAAATATAAAAATGTAGACACCTTCCATTTGGTAGTGTCTTAACACAGATAATCAGTTACAGATTGCTGCCAAAAAAGGTAACATCTGCTCCTTCAAGTAACGTTATAATATTGAATATTTGGTGCAAGTATGGTCACTAATTTTAAGAGCAATGTCTTTTTTGCCCTGAGTCTGACTCTTAACTATTGTTCTGACTGGTTCATTAAGTTGATTTATTCCTTTTTCCTATCCAGTATTTGTCTTCTTAACTTCCAAATTTCCTCAGGTATCAGGAATAGAATTTGATTCCATCCAGATGCAGAACCAGGACACAAAACTATAGGAGACTCAGTAAAAGATCAGGGACTGTAACTGAAGGACAGCAATGTCTACCAACTTGTTATTAAGAAATATTTGGCTAATGTAAGTTTTGATATGTATATATATACATATATATATAATAAATATATAATAAATATATTTGATACATAAGTTTTTATTGTTAGTATTTNTCCTGCAGAAGATTAAAAACATACTGTTGTTCTTAAAACTCTCCTACTTGCCTTCTAGTAAAGTTCACACATGCAAATACTATTTTTGCATATTCAAATCAAGTATAGCTATTTGTAGTCTGAGTCTCTCTAACTTATTTGCAAGCAAAATGTACATGTTAAATCTGGAAGTTATTTAAGAAGGTAGCTCCAAGCAATTTCAACTCACTTTTCAAATGAATAAAAAAAATATGCTAAACCAAAATTTGAATATTTTTATTAC
>VYXF01002204.1:263230-297322 GCA_013397295.1 Polioptila caerulea
CCTGAGTTTTTTTTTTTTTTTTCCCCAGTGTCAGTCTGATGACATTTCCAGAAGAGTTCCTCTGATCAAATTTGTCGGCTTTTTCAGTACATTTTCTGCAGTGTTCATCAGAAATGAAGTTTGTCATGTAGGATTTGTCTGTAATAAAATAATTTTAGTGAAACCAAAACATGGGATTATACATATCCTCAGTCTTCTTCTAGGAACTTTTTTAAATGATAAAAAAATGTAAAAATATGATCAAGTAAAAAGTTAAATGTCCTCAATTATACATTATTACATTTTATGGTTAAACTTCCAGAGTGTAGTGGTGGAAAGTACTTTCAAATAGATCTACATTTTCGTGCCTTACCAGAAATGTAGAAATATTTCAACCAAAGGAGATGTTTGGTAGAAAATTAAAGAGATTATTAACTAAGTAATTTTATTGAGCTAATACTGACAGTATTTATTTTCCAGAATTATATCACAGCAACAAAGAAATCCTAATATATTTAAGACTCTGGAGGTTTAGTTTAGTTTCAGTTACAGAGTAATCAAATATAAGTAAATATAAAATCTGAACTCGCTTTCATAAGAAATTCTGAAAACTTCAGAAATGCCATCAGAATACATTTTGCAGTAATAGAAAAAGTCTGTAAGCCACAAATCCAGTTGCAGGTGTATATGAGAAACTTGATTTTACAGTAATGACTCTCATTGATTCTGCTGGGATCTAGATCACTGCTGAAGTCCATCCTAAATACATATATTTAAGGCTTTGTATCCCAACATAAGAAATCCTAAAGAACCCATTTTGGAGAAATGCGATCTTCAATTCTGCATCCTTCCTGAGAAGGGAGGTCTGGTGTTGGGAATGCCAAACTGAGGCAGACAAAATTAGGAGGTACTGTTTGAAATTTGAATTCAAACCTTTAGCTAAAATAATTCTGAAAAATTAGATTTTAAATTTTAACATTTAAATAGTATGTTTAGATACAAAGTCAGCATATTGATTTTTGACAGTAAAATGACTAATACTGACAAAATACAATTAAACCTTCTGTGACTCTTTCCTTAGTACTCTTCTGTGTACTACAGAGAACTGCAACAACTACAGATTTCAATAAGTAGGAAAAATAATAACCCCTTAAAGATTGAACTAGTTACCAAAGAGACACTAGTTGTATTGACTCAAGATAACAGTGAAAGAAAAGAAAATTATAATTGATTATTCTAGACAGATATGTACAGAAAAGAACAGAAATGGACAAAAATGTGGGCTAAGTTTTTCCAGCATTTTACTGCCTTTTGATATAAAGGGAAAACATGATGTCCTCCTCAGACATTTCTGTTGTATTTACCCGTTATTGAGGAATTCACTTATTCTAGTCCTCAACCAGTCAATTCTTGTGTGATTTCATAGAATTACTCCTAAGAGAGAAACTTCATTCCCTTAATCATTTTACTTGTCTTTTGCTGACATCTCTCTAATAACTCTGTATCTTTTTTGTACAGGGCAGCCCAGAAATGGACATAGCACCCCAAAGATGTCCTCATCAGTGCTGAGCAGAGTGGCAGCATCATCTGTGACCTGCTGGCCACAGTGCCTAATGCAGCTGAGGACACCATTAGCCTTCCTGACACAAGGATGCACGGCTGGCTCATGTGCAATCTGAAGTCTACCAGGACTCACAGGTTCTCTTCTGTAGAGCTGCTTTCCAGCTGGGGGACCTCCTGCATGTATTGAGGCATGGGGCAGGCTGTTCCCAGGTGCAAGACTGCTCTTGTTTAACAGCATGATGTACCTGTCAGTCCATTTCTCCAGCCAGTCAAAGTTCCACTGGACAGCAGCACAACCCTCTGGTGTATTATCCATTTACTCCCATTTTGTCCTCTGCAGCTTGCTGAGGGTATTCTCTGCCCCAAAATCCAGGTCATAAATGAAGATGATGAACAGGATTGGACCCAGGTTTGTTCTCTGGGATACACCACTGGGTACTTGCCTCCAGGTAGACTTTGTGCCACTAATCACAGCACTATGAGCTCGGCTGTTTAGCCAGTTTTAAATCCACCTCCAGTTTTTTAAGGATCCTGTTACTGAGAAGAAGTGAGAGAAGCCTTGGCCTGAACTAAGGTGCAAATGAGACCATATGCCAAAATCAATGGTAAGGATTGTATTTAACAATAAAATAAGAGTGAGAGAGAGGGAGAGAGAGAGAGAGAGAGAGCAGGAGATAGTTACCATCCATGGATCCAGCAGTGCAGCAGTGCCCTTTTGGTCCTTCTTCACCCAGGTAGGTGGGTACCTTGGTGGTAGGTGTTCAGAGGTCAATTAAAGCTTTTCACTATTTATACATTTTTGTAAGCAAAGAAATTAATAGTCATTGGCTACACAGTTCTCTTATTATTAGTTAAATGATTCTCTCACTTCTAATGCCAATCAGTCCCATGCTCACTCTTCCTCTGGACTGTGAGTTGGTGGCTGCAATCCCTGCCTGACAGAATTACCTTTTACCAGCCTGAGCTGATTTCAGCACAGTTGGTGACCTTGATTTCCTTGTGGCTCACAAATTCAGCCATTCATTGATACATTCTTCTTCCTCAGGTTTTTTTACCTCCCCCTAGGCCTGAGATAACACTCAGACAATAACACCACCTTTGTCTTGTCTCAAGTATTCCTTATGATGTCTTAATCCACACTCCAAGTTTCAGGTATCCACAGAGGCATATCTGGAGGAGGAGGCCTCTGGTGATTGCAGATGCCAATTGTCCCGTAAGCTGCTGATCAGGATCTTTATTTGACCAGTGATAAGCATATGAGCAGCATCTTGTTTACACACTTTGTCACAGTGTGAATTTTTGTCTGGATGACCCAGGATGTGCTACCTGGACCTTGCAGGCTTGGAGTTAGGCCATCCTGCCACTCCATTCTGTGCTTAGCTCATGGCAAAGTCTTTCTGTGGTAATTGTGTTTGAGACAGAAAACTGTGATTGTTAAGTCCTTCTACTATTACTGTCTCTCTCAGAACTTTTTGCTAAATAAAAGGCATCTCTAAGGGTAGCTTGGTGTCTTGCTCCAGATCCAGAGCAATCCAAACCATTCTTCCTTACAGCCTCTGCCTGGTTATGGGGCTGAACACCAGCAGATGCTCTTGATGTCCTACCTTTATTTTCTGTTCATCTGTGACCTGGAATTCTCCAGAGGAGCGTGTGCATCTCACAGTTATAATGTTGGCAGGATTGCAAAGAACAAAAGATGCTGAAAACACATCCACAAAAGCAACATTACACACTGTGAAGACAGTTACTTGTCAGATGATAGCTACAATTGCTAATCTTATTCCCAGACTTTCATGTTATCAGCAATAATTTTCTCAAAAAATGACAAAACATACCTAAACTCTGGTTCTTCCTTCTTTTCCATCTCAGTATCACTAACTGAGGTTGTTGTTGACATGTGACAAAAACACAAGGTGTGTATATAGAATACTGGAAAAAGAATAACTTGGATCTGAGCTTCTGTAGGCAGGCACAACCCATGAAAGACTCTGTTGTGCTTCACAGCAGCTGCTCCCCGAGCAACTCTTGTTTGGGAATTTTCTTTTTCAGAACTGTCTCATGAGAGAAGCAAGATGACTGAACCTTTGGCAAGCAGGGGAGCTATAAACATACCCATTGCTGGACAAAAAAAATTCACACTCTTTGAGTAGGCATGAAGTTCCTTTGTCTGTAAAAGTGAAACCTAAGTCTTGTCCTGGATTCTGTTGTCTTCAACAGCTAAATGGTCTTGACGAACAGCACCAGTACTGAGAACTCTTCATTATCAGAATGTGTTAAGATCCAGACCATGCCCCAAGATGATTTTTGACAAAAGCTGCCTGGAAAGGCACTGAAAAAAATAAAGGGCTTCTAATATAAAAAGAATTAATCCCAGTAGTGAAAAATTCAGCAAACCTTTGCTGTACCCCAAGCAGAAACAAAAGAAATATCAAAGAAGACAATGAATGAATGAAAAAAAATTTAAAAATAATTCCATCAAGCAAAATCTAGTGAAATGACTGCAAAATATTAGAAACAATATTATTAATCAAAAACAATTTTATTGTAAACATTTTAATACTGCGGTAGTTAAGAAATACAAGCTTGCTGATCAGGATCAATAGCCTACAAAGGACCTGCTCTTGCTCCAAGAGATATTAACAGCATTTTATTGCAGACTTCAAGGAAAACCTAATTTGAGCCTTTGAATTATTACTGCATTGTTACGAAAGTATGTATCTCAAAAAAACCCAACCTATGACAAAAAATGTGCATCTCCACTTTTAAGTGTTTTCCTATGGAGGATCTCATGTGTTCATTATGTATATTTTTAATAATTTAAAAATAATCTTCCTCTGGAATGAATAACAACCATATAAAGTAAACCAATATTGCCCAAGAAACAGTTTAGGCCTTGAAGAAAGATAGAGTCAAAATATTAGAAATATCCTGCAAAACTGTGAAACCTACTAACTTTAGAAAAATGTAGCCTGTCTCAGTCATCAATTCTTGTTGAAAATGTACAAAAGAGGCCAACAGATTGGACTTTTGCTCTTCTTTGTGGCCCTTTTTCAAATAAAACCATGGTAACATGCTATTAAAAATGATGTAACTTTTTCTTATATAACTACTTAGCATCTATATTACATTTCTTATGTCTGGATATATTTTTGAATATTTGATGAAGGATATTGCTTTATCAGACATCTTGGTTAAAAAAAATTAAATAACATTATTATTGGAATTTTAGACTATGTCACTTAAAGTAATTTTTTATTACATATTTTTTTTTATTTTCGGTTTTTTTGAGATCAAAAGGTAGAAGCAATTTTGTCCTAACAGATGAGTTGGTCCCTCCCTTTTCTGACATATGAGCAGTAATTTCTTAAGTTTAGAGAGGCGAAAAAGCCCTGCAGTTAGAATGCCAGTCCTGGCATATATGAGAGAACTGTTTAAAGTCACAGATAATATTTTAGCATACACACCCACACATCTGCATGTAACCAAACAGGAGCCCATGACTTACATCCTCTAGCTTTTAAAAGACTTTCACCAAATGTTTTATTACAGCCTTAAAGCTTTTAAAACATTATGCTTAGTGCCACTAATAATAGAGCCAGTCACTTTCAGGCAAAGTAACTAAGTAGATTATTATTATCACATAAATGCATTTTTGTCAAAACCACAACTATGTGGTGATGGTGAGTTTCAGTTCTTACATCTCTTTAAATCTGCATAAATTAAAAAAGATGGCAAAGATTATTTAGTCTAATCAGTGTATAGTTATATTTGTGTATAGTTATATTTGTGATTTTTAATTGTACTCTTATGTTCTTGGAAAGATTGTTTTATGCAGCTTGTAAGAAAACTAAATATTAGTTGATTTATCACTGGTTTTCAGATTAAGTGAAAGTTTCTGGTCCTGATCCCTTCATAGCCTGCAAGAGGCTGACCATACTGGAGCTGCTCCAGTAAAGGAATATAAGCTCATGCTTAATAAAACTCTGATTTCATTCCATCACTTTTGGCAGATGGCAACTTCCACAACACATTTCTCCTTGTTCTCTGCTAGAAGAGGGGAGTACACCACCTACTGAAAAACCACAGGTCTCCCACACAAATTCTGATACTAGAGGGACAATATACCTACACTCACATGCTTTTCTAGATGAAAGTACAGCATAATTTGAAGAGTCACACTGCTAGAAATAAAAATTTCCTTGTACCTTCCTGAAAAGTAAAGCCCTAAACTACCTTGGGCCATTCTTCAGCACCTAATTCCCACATTCATTTCTAGTATCTTTTACTACAATTCAATAGATGCTTTTTCACTTTCACTTGAAAATACTGTGTAAAGCAGCAAGTCTGGAATGATTGTTGAACTGGCTGCAGTTTGGTATTGAAACTTGTCAATCTATATATAGAATAACTATAAAGTACTTTAGAATTGTTTCACAAGAAAGGTGCAAATAAATACTGTGCCCTCTTATGTACTATCCCATGAGACATAAAGTCCTGGAGAGCCCACATTTAAAATTATCCTCAATTATTACAGCAATTTAATAACAATACTGATTTCTCACACTGGAGAATGCTTCTGTCTCCAGTATTTATTTGGGTGAGTGTCTCACAGCATCATAGCTGTGAGACAGGTACATCAGGTAAAAAAGGCACAGTGCTACACTGGGAATCTGCACAAAAATGGTCCTCTTATTGTGCAGAATTTGTGGCTGTTAGTTGATTCCCTTTGCTATTTGCTGAAAAGATGAACTGGCAGCACACTGCAGTATAATTTTCCTTTTTGGTTAATAGGCTCAAAATATCCAAGGTGGAATGTTGACAGGTCTATCAGTTGTCAAAATTTTCCAGGATTTGGATCATGCCACTGAAATAGCTTTGATGAATGTCTGTATAATGCATGGTACAGCATTGCTCCTGCCCCCAAAAGATCTGAGTAAAAATGGGAAGCATCTTTACTGCTATTTGTAGGACACAGACCTCCCCTAAAAATTGGGAATACTTCTACAGAGTAATCATTTTATAAATTAGGGGTAAATTCTTTTCCCATCAAAATGTCCCAAAGGCAAAACTCCCACTGAATGAAGTATGATGTGGATTTCACATTACATTTGTAACCAAACTCAAGTGCTTTGTCACATATAGCAGAAGTATCAAACAGCTTCACAGCATGCTTGATGTAGTCCATTCCAATTCTGAATGATAAAAATGCAGTATCAAACATTTGACCTTTTTCATTATTTTTCTATTCACAATTTTTTGGTTCATATGACTGTCATTTTCCTTAACTATTATTTCTACAGCCTAAATAGGGAAAAAGAAATAACAAAGGAAACAGAAAATTATAAATCCTATTATCCAGTTGACTGAATAAATGTAGATGATCACCATGTCCATATCAAACCGCCATCCACGGCTATCATCCTCGAAGTCCAGATAGTCCATCCTGTGAGCAGCATGTGGGAAATGCCTCCTTGTTACAGTATTTGAGTGCCTTCGAAAACCTGCTGAAAAACAGACTAGGAGATAAAAATCTTTTTAAAGGGAACCAGATTGACTAGCAAAAAAAAATTAACACTCCTTCCTCCAGTTATCAAAAAGACAAATAGAAGCAGGAAATCTCACACCTCACTGCTAAGTTTCATCACTTTGTTGGACAAGAAGCTATCTGTGGAATTAATTTTGTAAGATTTAAAAAGTAACACTGTGTTCCTTAAAAAGTAACTCTGTGTTCCATGTCTAGAAAATATGTTTGTTTGTTCAGCTTTGGAATTCTCTGCCATAATAAAGTAATGCTACCTGCTTATGCTATCCAGATCTATGAACACCTCTCTTTTGGTGCCTTCTTTCACTGAGTTTGACTTGGTAATCTAGAAGTGAAAGGCTCCATATACTGCAATCAATCTTTTCAGATTAGTTAAGCTGGGTTCCCTAAGTCTACTCATCTGAATTCTTCAGTAATCAAAACTCCAGATCTGTACATATAGAGTTCAACAGCTGAAACACATTTGAATTCCTATTTCAAGAATCTGAGATTCTTTTGCAAAACTGCCTTCTAAATAAATTGTGCTTGCTTTAATATGATCTTCATTATATTTAATATAATGCTTACCAAGTTAAAATTCAATTTTTAAATCACTGTTTGTATGCTGATAATGCCTTAAAAATAATATAGGCAGATGCAAACAAATCAAGTAGAAGTGAAAATCCTGTGACCGCAAGATGGCCTGAGTGTGGAGTCCTGCCAACAGGTCTGTCCTCTTCATTGTTCCCCAGACTTCTCCATGAAGCAAGAGAGGTACTGTAGAAGCATAGCTCTTCCCTATGTCCAGACAGGAGGATAGAGAAGAGTCTGTGCAGCTGTGTCAGACAGTAGGCTGCGGCACAAAAAAGAGCCTGAGAGCTGTGGTGCAATGGCAGAAAATCTGTCCCATTCTTATAAAGGACAGTGGTACTCTGGATTTTCCCTCTGTTTTGATGTAATAAGCAATTTTTATGATGAATTCTGTATTCTTTAATAAATTCTGACAACAAAAACTTCACCTTCAGATGCTGTATCTCCAGCTAGAGTGGAAATAAACCTTGTTTCTTAGCCATCTGCAGATAAAAGCTGAGAGCTGTAGAGTTCCTCAAAAACTGAACAGCAACAGGGAGGAGGGGTTTGAATTATGAAACAGAAGACCTGAGGGAGCATCAAATGCCTTCTAATGTATTTTCTACTTCTTAAAAAAAAATCTATCATACATAATTTCAGTCCTCAAATAATACAGTCCCCAAATAATTTATGCACAGGCACATATTTGTGAAGAAATGTATTTTATTCAACTTTCTTTCTCATGGCTGCATTGCTATACTCCGAACAAGAACTTCTACTCAAATCACATGAATATGCATGCACAGTGCTAGCAGAGTCTGGCAGACTGTTAGTGGGAACCTGTTACTAGATAACAAAAACAATGTTGTGTGCAAATCACGCTTTTACATGCACCAAAGTGTGCAAACCAAAAAGGATTTTCACTACAGCATCATTAGGCATATCTGTTGAACTTGCAACCTTCTGTTGATGTACTAGCAAAACACAAAACTACAAAAAAATTAAAATATTCTCCTGATTTTATAAATTGACCTATGTTTTTTAAAATTTGAAAATAGAAGATATCAGAAAATTTTACTCTAAATCTCTCCCTAAATGAATACTATGCAAGCTACAAAAACCATTTACAAGTGCTCATGTAAAATTAAAAATGACATATGAACAAGTGTTCTGAGGTTATCAGATACACCAAAGCACATAATTTTGGCAGTCTCTTCTTTCTGCAGCAGATAAGATAGAGCTATTGAAAGGCTGTGAGAAAAAAATGCAAGTACAGACTGAGACCTTCCCATATGTGCCCTTGCAGCACCTGGCAGCTTAGTGCGCTAGATCTTTGGAAGCTGTTTTCAGAACAATGTGTTAAAACAGCATTACGTGTCTCTGCATGCTTTTGAAGCAGATCTCACATCGACTCCATTTACTGCACTCTGTGTCCCTTGGTGGAGTAGTTTTGGAGTAAATGAATTGTTTTCCTTTCAGGTAAAACTAGAAACAGGAGATGAGCTCTAAGAGCTCAGAAGTGTTCCAGTAATATGATTCAGCCACTAATGGGCATTTAGCCCTCGGGACTGCAAGTTGCCTCACTTGCAAATGTGGACAACTGACCTCACAGCATCAATTTTTGTGCTCTGTTATGGGTGATATAATTGCTAATGCAAGAATGCCTCTGGGAGACAGTGAATAATCTTTGCTAAAACACCTTTATGCCATTCATAATTTTACAGATCTCTTATATCTGTCCTAATATGTGTTCCAAACAAAAGAACTTCTGAATTTCCTTTGTGCAGAAAAAGCTTCTATATGTCAGACTATCTTTTCCACATATGCTTGACCCTGTTTTATCTATCTCTGAGATGATGTAATCTAAAATTATATGCAAAATTAGAGCTGTGGGATCACCACAAATCTAGATAATGACATAATATTTTCCATTTTGTTATGATTTTAATAATTCCTGCTTACCTTTTTACTGTGGCTGTACTTGAAATGTTTTCAGAAAATTAATCCCAGTATTATCCAAATGTCTTTTTAAAAATGGCAATAGCTAATTTACAGCACATCACGGTGACTATTATGCATTATGGAGATGCATAGTGCCTCTGTGGGCACCTGCTCCACCACCTGACTGTCCTTATAGTGAAAGCGTTTTCCTTACTTGCAATCTGAACTTTTCATATCCCTTAATGTTCATCCTCTTGCCATGCATCACTGTGAACAGCTGGTCTGTCCTCTTGGTGGTCTCCTTATAGGAATGATAAGGTTGACTGAAGATCCTGCTCTACCTTTGGGGAACCTACCCTTCCCCAAACTGAAGAAGCCAGTTCCCTCAGCCTCTCCTTCCGGGTCAGGTTCCCCAGGCCTCTGAGCATCCCAGCTAAACCTGGGTTGCTCTGCTAAACCTGCTCCACTTTACTGCCATCTTTCCTGTACAAGGGAGGAAGGCAAAACTGCAGTTTACATGTGGTGTGTTGAGGAGTAGGGGATAAAAGCTTCATCTACAGGTTTTCATACATCATAGTCATGTTCACATAGCCCAGGATGCTGCTGACCTTCTTCACTGTCAGGGCACACTTCCAGCTCAAGCACAGCTTGCTCTCCATCAGGATGCCCAGGCTCTTTCCAGAGATCTGTCCCCAGGCTTTCAATGCCAAAACTGTCTCATTGCCAGGGGCTCTTCCTTCCCAGGTGCAGGTCTCAAAATTTGTCCTTGTAGAATTTCAGAGTCCTTCCAGAACATTTCTACAGCTTGTCTAGGTATCTCTGAATGGTAGCCCTGTGCTGACTCTCTCATTCTGTCCTTTGTTATTCTCTGCAGGCCTGATAAAAATGTATTCTGTTGCCTTCTCTAGGTCACTAATCAAAAGAACTGTTAGCTGTCAAGTTCATATTTACTATCATTGGTGAAGTGAATAATTTAATATCACTATAAATTTTACCAGCTTTATAAAGCTGGTAAATCCCATATGGATGTTCTGAACTACACAGACCACTGTGGCATTCCAACAAGGTCTCAATTTGGTTTTACACTGTATTTTCCATCTCCTACTTGGGTCTGTTTTTCTTTTTAGCTGCCTGGCAAAAGGGTCTTTGTCTGATGAAGCACCTGCATTTCTCCAACTTCTTGCTCTAATAGCAGCCCCACCACTGAGTCTACTAATTTGTTGTCACCTGCAGACTTGATGACAGCATGGAGGAAAAGAAGAAAGTTTCCAAGTATTCCATAATTTTTCAAGTACACAGGTCTTTTTATGTTGCTTTCGTGCTTTCACAAATGATGTATCATCCTAAATTCATTGCATAAATGCCAGCGTTCTCCCATACGCACATCAAGAGGCATTATATTCTGGTTATGCTAATGTAATAGCTAAATTGCATGATTTGCTAGTTAAGATGAGCTGTGAGATTTGTATTTCCAAGAAAGAAAAATCATATATTGCCAGAGAGGTTCATGAGAGAATAGCAGTTATCCTGTGTGAATGAATGTCCTATTGACTTCTCTTCTCTTGCCCCAAGCTCTAACTCTAACTCAAAGTCTCCACTGAAACTCAAGTTCCCAAAGTATCCAGTTCCCTCCCCAAACCAAGGCCATTCAATGCAACCACCATCCTCAGATCCAGAGATTCACTTCTTCTGCGTGAAAAGCTTGAACCTCACCACCCTCTTGCCTCAGTATTTCTGCTCTACACACCTGTTGTCTCAGAAGTGTTTTTTCCAGAGACGTCAAATTAAAAACTCCTCTTCCTCCAGGATGCACACTAGAACCTTCAGCTTTCCTATGTTAGAACTTCTACTATCACCTTCCAAGACTTTTCCACAGCAAAATCATCTTTCACAACCTCCCTTACCATCCTGCTCTTACCTTCCTCTCACTTTCTCTCTTCTCTCTTTGCATATTTCTCTGCTCTTGCCCTTCTGATTTCACCTGTGGGCTCTCCCTGTCTGCCAGAACCTCATATCCATGACTAAATTTACATGACAGCCTAAACACCTCTTCTTTTCTTTCCCATCCCCAAAATCCAAGTCCTTCTTTCTAGAAAATCTGGATATAGAGTGTACTTAAGATGTAAAAATATACTTTCCTGAAACCATTTCTACATTCACTATGTTGTCTGTCTTGCCAGCTGTAGACTTTTGCTGGGCTTTTGGTCTAAGTGTTGACAGTGACAGTCTCAGAGAGGTAAATTGTATTTTGTATTTATAATTTGTGTATGCTTAAAATGTGATTTATTGAACTCACTGTGCATATGACACAGTGCCCTCTGCACATGAACAAATCAGTTGCATGCAGGCAGCTTTAGCGAGGAACACATAGTAACTGCTTTTTAAAGGTATCGAAGGACCCTGTCTAAAAGAGTCTAAATAAGCAACCAGTTACTGTGAAAATCTGAAAAAGGCATATACTGAAGCCTTTCATATGGGACACAAGACTTGATTCCATAAGGGACACTCTGTTCTATAAGGCAGAGTTGGGAACCCCTGTTACACCTAGATGTCTGTTTTGTGACTTTCTTAAGGCATTTAATGTGAGAAGAACAACATGCTACAGACAAAACTATGCAGAAATCCTAAGATGTGGAAGTGTCACTGATGTACAATTCATTTGTCAAAGCAAAAATCTTGTAAAAACTTCAGTCCTACAGAATCAAGCACCAGGCAAACAATGCTTCTTGCTGTCTACTATGAGCAAAACTATTGGCATTTATATCCAAGAACAGTCTCTCCTCTTAAAACTTTATAAATCCTACATGGATCTGGGAAGAGAATATACCAAAATGAACCAAAAATATAGAAATGGAAAAGATAAAAAACCCCCAAACAAAATAATTCATAGAAGTTCCTGTAGCAATGACAGTTCTTTAAAATATTTATTTCATACTGCTCTAACTTCCCATATTATTTTCAAAATTATAAGTACAATTTTTTATTTTTTGGTATCTAATCTCAGAGTTTTTCTACAGAGATATGTAAACAAAATAAACCCAGAATTTAAGGTTATTAACTACAAATCAATACATAAAAGCCATACTTGAATTTAGCATTTCTTTGGACCATTTATGGTCAATCCCTTAAATTAAAATCTCTCAGGCCTTTAGGACAGAGTGGAGGCAACTTGTAATTTGAAGCTTTTCCTCTGTGAAATACTGTAAATTGCATTCCATCACAATTGCAATTATTTTCGCTTGACAAAGAGATTTGACAGTTTTACTCTGGATTGGAAATAAATATATTTTTGAAAAATATTTTTCCATTCAAATACAGATTTCAGTGAGAGTTATTTATAAGTGAAGTTTTTTGCACATTCCTACTATTAGTTTGAATTCTAAAAAAAATAGTGCCTCTTTACCAGTTAACAATGACAATTCAGAATACTAAGCAAATAAAGAAATAAAAAGGCGGAAGGTAGTTACCTCTTCCTATTTTATAGATAAATATTTCAGCTTTTACCAATTAAAATATGAACCCCTGAAGTTAGCTTGTATATCATGACAAATAAGCAGATTGTTGGAAAAGGAAAGCTTAGTGCCAAAATGCATAAAGCCACATTAAATGCCTACACGTTTTATATTGGCTATTCTTCATAACTAAAAATCTCACTCATTTACTAAATAAGAAATATATTTACTGATTTTATGAAAATTGTTCAATAACTACTATGTCCAGTCCCTCCCACAAATTCAAAGAAAAAGTAGAACAATGCCTAATTTATGTCTTGGACTGCTTATTTTCCTGAAAATAAAGGAATCAAGAAACGAGAGGACTATGGGAGGGCATAATGACCTTAGAAAACAAGCTCAGTCTGTGATTATTATCACAGAAAACATAATCATCTGTGATTATTCTATAATTATCAATACTCACAAATAGCAGCCACTTGGCTATCTTAACTGCTAGGATACATACTAAAAACGGAGTAATGAATCCACATGTCACAGTGTAAAAGTCACTTGACTTTGGAAGACTTGAAGGAATTTTGGAAGATTGTCAGCAAGCTTTTTTTTTTTTTTTTTGAAGAAACTAGATGAATTACCTGTTTGCGATTTCCTTCTTCCCCTAAACCATAAACCAGAAAGCACCAAAAGGTCAGGATATTATGTAACAGCTGAGGACTGATATCAAGGAATGAAACTGCATAGTCTCATGCATGTCATAGAGATCTAAATGCAAAGGTTTCATACGTTCTAGATCATAAAATATCTTCCTTTGATTTTTCAGGTAAGACTTGTACATGTATACGGATGATGGACAAATCACAGTTATGGCAATTTTCATACATTTGCCTTTAAGACAGGGAGTTGTAATCACTTTTGTTAACATTCCTTAGTAAACAAATTGTATCTTAACAGCAAATTTAACGTGTGGAAAACTTCTCTCTTTGCCATGACAATGCAGACCACGAAACCCAGGAAATTTCAAACAGCATGAGGTATTTAACTTTCTGTGGTATGTGCATCAATAATCTATATGAAAAAATAATTTTAAAAATTATTTAGAATATTCTAAGTCAATGAGTGTTCGTCTTATTTTTAATCTTTCTGTTTCTCTTCCACTCTCTCTTCATCTAACCTCTTACTCCTCATCAACACCATTCATCTCTCTCCTGCTGTTCTTACATTTTACCACGAAACATTCCTGTACATCATGTTGTATTTGTCATCTTCCCAGATGACCAAGTACTGTATTTCAGCTGCCAGCAACTCTTGCTAAGTTAGCACAAAGGCCTTCACTTGTTTGTGTCAAATTGCTGTAATGGCATCGGCTCCCTCCAGTTTCATTCTTCCCTCCCTATGTACTTACATCCCTTTAGGCTCTGTTTGTACAGACTGCTACCTCACAATACATAGAGAGGCAAACACTATTGATATTTATAAGCAGACTTACTACATAATAAGATACGACTGAATTAATATAGAATAGCACAAAAAAACATGTCATATTTTTTCTTGTCTTTACTGTGAATGCTACTTGGCATGCTGATTAATTCACTCTAGATTCTTATTTTGTGACCTGCATGATTGCTGTATTTTGCCAAAACATAATATTTGACACTAATGACAATTTAACAAAAACTTTTCAGTTCTGTAACTACTGTTACAACTCTTTCAGTGCTTAATGCTTTAATGTTTTAAGGCAATGTTAGTGCTAACAGTAGATAATAGTAATGCAAATACTATCTTAAAAATAAATTCATTAATTGGCCCTACTTCTCTTAAGACAGAGACAGTGTGCCAGCAGAGATCAGGGGGAATACGCATAATAGGTGTACCTCACCACAGCCCTCTGTTTTTTGCATTTAGAAAAAACATTTAGCTTATTTGCAAATCTTGCAACATGACTCCCTTAATTTCTCTGGAAAAACTGGTGAGCCAGTTTACTATCTTGGAGCCATGCTACTGTCTTTAAAAAAAGGCATGTTCAGCTTTAGCTACTGTCAATGTCCAAACATCTGAGCAAACAAAAGAAATATTCCTCCATATAATGAAAAATCCAAAGTACAAGATTGTATCTTTAGAAATCTGGCACAGCTTTTCTGAACGGAAAGTTTTCTGATGCTGACAGTACTTAACCAGTTTTTAGGAAGTTAGCCAAGATTTCACAGAAAGAGCTGTCTTAAAAGCCTTCATAAATGTTCCAGAGAAAATTAAAAATAAATTTTCACAAAGCAAGGTTATTAAAAAGTTAGCAAGAAAGAAGTTATTTGAAAAAAAAGGAAAATGTTTATGAACTGTTAAAAATTCCTTCCTTTAATCCTTGATTAGACATGTAATGGTCTGATGCCATTTCAAACATTCAATTTTATCTACTCAATGAGTATATTCACCAAAGCTCCTGAATTTACTCTGCTGTTTGCACATCTCTGGCTTCTTTAAGAAGGTATGCCTTCTTAATTTTATCACCTTTTCTTGCTTATTATGCTCACACATCACCCAGAGTGCTTTCATGGGTCCTCTTTTGTCCTTCATCAAGTTAAAATGTCAGCTTCTGTTTTTACTTTAAAGGGTCTCCACAACTCTGTTTTGCCAAAAAAAATGTTGCCTAACTTTATACAACTATGCTGTGCAAGCACTATTTTCTTCCAAAAATCTTGCCAGGTTTCAGCCCAATAAATGCTCCAGGATCAAAGTGAACTTGTGCTTATGTTTGGAATGGGCACAGAGCTATATGTCACTGGTACAGGTGTATGAAGTAGTAATCACAGGCATGTTAGGCAGCAAAAACATTGTACAGGGTTGTCCTGCTTTCCTCCCTACCAACTCCTTGACAGCCATGAAGCCAACCAATACATCTACCATCTATTATCAATCAAAAATTATTATTTTTATAGCAAAGAGGGTTTCTGTGAGATATCAAATCAATGGACTGAACACCAGCCAAACTTAACTTTTGAGTTAAGATATCTTTATACCAGCAGAGTTGAAACTCTTTATTGGCTACAAGAGTACAAACTGCTCTCCTTTGCAGTGCGTTTCAGTGCTGGGGAAGAACGCATGGCATAAAATTTACTAAGCATAACAGTTAACAGCTAAAGCTAACAGCTAATTAAGAATATAATATAACAATTTTTTCCCCTATTCTACTTGGCATAGTTGGCAAGGATTATTCCGCACTTCCACTAAAACACATAAAAAACACTTGCTAATACCTGTCATTGGTGAAGAAAAAACACATCTTTGCTTCCACTTGTTCACAGAGACCAATCTGAACCTGAACTAATCACAGCAGAATTTTACACAAAACATAAATATTAAAACCAAGAGATATTTTATGCTCTGAACAAATTCTGTATGAAAGACTAACGCTTCAAAAAACTAGTAATTCAAGGTTTACCTGATGTAGTTAAACTAAGATTAGGTATTGTTTTCAATTGTCCCTAGAGAGCAAACAGTAAATATTTATGTGATCTTATTTAATAAACAAATAAAATAAAATAAAACTCTTTTATGATGGCTTAAATAAAATTGTAATGGAAGACACTATTTTATCGAACTGTAGAACATCTCATAAAACAGGCATAGTGAGTAGTCTAAAAGTCTTCCTACCCTATGATTCTTTCTCTGACAAGTGAAACTATGAGGAATTGGTTGGGATTGAAAAAACGTAAGAACAAGACAAGCATATTGCAATACTTTTCCCTCTCAGTCCCAGGGACATGCATTTCTAGGATCTCTGCAGACAAATGTGGTATCTTTAAGTTTAACAGGAATAATAATCTGTCATTATTTGAACTCATCCTTTGGGGTAATGATAATTTTATTTAATGTCTTTTAGTTTTTTGCAGAGTTCTAGTTCTTTTATTATGAGACAGTGAATAACAGCAGCACACACACTTCTGTCACGCCTTTCGTGATCTTAATTATCACAATCATCCCCCCTCTTTTAGTAATCTCTTTCTTTGTGTGAAGCATTCTAGTCTATTTACATATTTCTCATCAGGAAACAATTTAAAACTGACTTTTATCTTCTCTGTACTCTTCCCGCTAACTACCTTGTTTTGCAATGAAAGGAAAACAATGTAAACATTGCTGAAGAACACTAGGTACTAAGAAAGTCTCCCACCACTGCTTACACTTAGTTTTAATTTTTATTATCCCAAATATTTCAGTACTCTAAGCAAATGTTACATCTTCATATCTTGTAAAAAATATGCTAGATGATACAATATAGGTCCATATAGGACCCACATGGTATTTCTTCAGTAAGGAAACCTATTGATACATTTCTATTCTTTGTTTGGTAGACTTTAGCTGGCTATTAATGCTTAAAAGGACTTTCCCTCTTATCCTGAGCATAGCTATATTTTACCAAGCATCTTTAGAAAAGGACCTTCTTAAAAGCTTTTAGGAACTGCAAGCTGCAGAATCCAAACCATGATACCTCTAACTCCCCTACAAATTCATTTGGGTGTCTCTGGTAGAGCTGTGGGACCATGGCTTCTTAAGAGGTCCAAGATAATCTTTAAGTTTGTCTCACTGAACAGGATAAAAACTTGATTGCCTAAGCAGAACTAAGGATGCCAATCTAACATCCATTCAGGGACACGTCAAATGGGGAAAGGCTACAGTATGCTTTTTTGCCATGGCCATTCTATCACAATCCTTGGTGTTGCATAATTACAGCTATCAATATTCCTGGTACACCAGTCTTAAAATATCATGGTTAAATGAAAACAAGCAATCCTGATGACACATACAAATTAGATAGAATTTGATTGCCTTCAGTGCATTGATGAACCAATAGAGATAAATCAGCAACCATAATTTCTGGGCAGTAAATTACCCTCCCACACAGGCTAGTGCTGGAGGCAGTCCTTAGGATGGGAAAAAGGTTTAAGAACATCCTTTTCAATAAAAATGTGGCTCTGAAGGAGTCCCTAAAGAAAAGCCTCTGCAAAACAGCTAAAAAGATAAACAAGGCTATTGATACACAATGTTTTGTACTAACACTGTTGGCAAAATAGCAGGGAAGGAAGTGGCAGCCCTGAAGCTGAAATTTAAGACATCTCTGTGGAAATGGTCTTATATTTTTAACCTTCCGCTTCTATCTTCCTTTCAGATTGAACTTCTGCTTGGTGAGGTGCAGAAGGAGAGGCATAAAGGCTAGCTAGAGCACAGCTGCTCCATGGGACTATGGAATACAGAAGTCTTGTATTTTTTAACAGCAGGAGCTGGAAGAACTTGTGGACAAGGAAAATGGGTGCAAGAGTTAGGGTCCAAGTGCTGACAAATCAGCAAAATGACAAAGTGGTCATTAGTGGAGCTGACCTAAGACACTCAACCAGCAGGCTTGGATTTTGTCTTTTCTGTATCATCGTACTCCAAGCTTAATAGATACTCTGAGACAACATCTTCCAGTGAAGTGTGTCTTAGGCAGAAAATTTACTTTCTGTGACGACTGTAGATTGTAAATGCATTTTATGATAAATAGATGCATGCAAATCAACTTTTTGTGATTTCACAAGCTCCACTGAAGAATCCTATGAGAAGACACCAAGGGAGCTGGGCCTGTTTAGTCTAGAGAGGAGCAGACTGAAAGGGAAGCAAAATAACACACATAAATTTCCCAATGATGGGTGCCAAGAGGATGATGCCAGACTTTGCAGTGGTGTCCAGAGACTGGGAAAGAAGCAGTGGCAATAAACTAAAACACAAGAAGTTCCACCTCAACACGAGGCAGAACTTTACGTTGAGGGTGGCAAAGCACTGGAACAGGCTGCCCAGGGAGTGTAGAGTCTCCCTCTCTGAAGACATTCAAAACTCAACTGGATGAGCTCCTGTGTCATGTGCTCTGGGTGACCCTGATGGGATGGAATAGTAGAGCTTGGGAAAAATAGTCCAAAATAAGATTATTCAGGAGGCCTTCTGCCAGCATTACTCTTTATAGCTAAAATTAAATGCTGCACCTTCTGTTTTCAGTAACACCTCTCTTGTTGTCTTCTCAGTAGATCACAGTATCTGAACCTGAAAACCAGTATCACTTTTTTTGGTTCTTTTAAACAAGGAAGTATGAACTTCAAACCCATAAATGTTCTGTTTTTAACATCCTGCCTTTGTTGCCTATCAAACTGAAATCACAATAACAAGAATCTTGAACCAAGAAAGTAAATTTTAGTATTGTACCCCAATTTTACAGATATAAGGAAATGTACCAATGAGAATTATTAAAAGTTTTCTGTAAAGGAAATTGTTCACCATTTTCTCTAGAGAATGATAACATAAAAGGACTTAGCAGACGGGACCTAATCTTTTTAGTAAGTACCTAAAGAGATGAGATCAAGAAAGAATCTGCACAGATTTCATAGTATGCAGCACTGGGGGAATGTTTTCTAGATTAAACACTTGAAAAGATAGAAATAAATATTCTATTTTTAACTAGACTTTCAATTTAATCGCCATATTCTAAATAAAAACATCAGCAACAGCAACAGTTGGAGGGGATTCCTATTAGCCTAGGAATAATTATGATTTCAAATAGTCACCAAGGGCTGTAACTCAGAGGTTTCATAATCCCCTTCTCCTGTTCTGAACAACTACCTCTACTTTTCTTGAGCCATCTCTACAACCTTATTCTATATGCAGGCAGCCAGCATCTATCTACAGCACTACCATAATTATCCTGACTACTTTATTCTCCATCTCTTCAATGTATTTCTATCTCAGATTTATGCAAAAGCTTTTGAAATAACACTTCAGGGCCCACTGTACTAAATGTCTCAGTAATTTTTATTTTTTGCTTTTGATTGCACCAAAATCACTGTCAAATTAAGTATCATATTTGGCATTTATATTATTCTAATTACTTATTTTAGCCCACATTTCTGTATCAAATTACTTTTGGAGACCTACCCTTAGTTGAACTTCCTGTGACTGCACAGCACTTACAGAATGCAATTCCACTTTAATGGCATACAAAAGCCACAGTTAAGTTATTCAACAATGAATATATGATAATAGGATCCAGTTGAGTGTATTTGCAATTTAACTCTCCTGTTCAAACTACACTATTTATCTGTTTTAAAATAGATTTAAGGAAGCCATTAATTGAGATGTTATTTCTATTTTGAAACTACATTTTTTCAAGTTGCCAGTACTCAAAAGAATAACTAATATAATATCGTTATCTCATAAGAAAAAGAAGATATTTTAGAGAAATAATTAAAAATAGCTCATTATCTTCTCCATGTATTAAAAATCTGAATGGGAAAAACTTCTTGAACAGTGTTTCCATTTTGTCATTAACCCATCCTTGACCAAATACAGCATACCATATAGAGAGCAATACCATAAGTAATGTTTATGGAACAAATGGGAATCCTGTTGATTATTTCATTGGAAAAAAATACAGTGCAATACAAGGGCAAACTATTCGGGAGAAATTTTCATCAGCTTAAAACCCAAAAATGTGCTGCAGTGCTGAGGTTTCTTTCTTTTTGTATAAGAACTGAAAAGCTATGGTTGGTTGTGTTATTAAAGATAATTCTACATTTCCCATGGAAAATCTCATATGAAAGAAGACTCACATATAATGTATTTGGCACAGTGAATCAGTTCAGGGAAAAAAGTAAGGAAAAAAAGGAAGTGCTTGATTTTATCTAGCACCCCTGCAATGTTCAGAAAGTCTAAATCAGTTAACCTGACAAAATTTTATATATAATCTAGACTTCCTAACAGCCATCTTTCTCTCCTCATATCCCAATCCAGTTCTGAGGTCTGATTTTATCTAGCATCTCTAATGAGTGATTTACTGGTTAAGGTTTATTATTTTTGTATTTGTGGTATTATAATGATATTGTGGAAGAGGTTTTGTCACAATGAAAGCTGGAATCATACAAAAAGAGCTCCTAGATTCTCATTGAACACTGGATCTGCTGGATATGAAGGTGAAAGAGCATATGCACTTCTAACGTGGCTACAGAATTTCTTCTTTGACAGTGCAGTGTTGTATTGCAGTATTTGACAGTGCATTGTTGTATTGCAGTATTTGACAGTGCACTCCTATATAGAGGTGGTTACTTTCACACTCAAATTTGCAAGATTTCATTGCTTTCTAAGCACTGTAATCATATCCCTTTTCACTCCAGTCACTCTGTACTCACCCTATTCCTCTTCCCATTCTTTATATTTGACTTAACATCTTATTAGGCTATTAGGCTCTTAATTAAAATAAAACTAATTAATTAATTAAAGTACCCTCTTTATCTCTTCAGATCTTGGTGGTATCCAGGTTTGCATTTTCAATGGAACTTATATGGTGTCAGAAGACTTTTGCTGCCACTATTCTCAGTATTTTATGCCTGTTAAGTTCCTAGCAGCCTCCAGAGCCAGAGAACACAAACAATTATGAAAACCAAATATGGAACTTTAGGTGTTGCCAAGCACAATTTAGATACAGGCCCAAATAAACAGTCCAGGAAGAACATATTATATATTTGTATTTTGAAAGCACACAAACCTGCAGTAGTTTTTATTGAAATAAAACGTCAGAAGAGAGACATTGCAGCAACTCTTTCATTAAGGAATGCAAAGAAAAAGTTTCAGACAGCTTTGTGGGTTGTGTGTCTTACTAACTAGATCTAACCATGTTCCCATTTAGTGTAGGACTTCCAGGCTACCCTTTGGAGACACATAATTCCAGCATTCAAAACTACCTTTGTTGAACAGTATGGCAAATTTTCAGGTGGCACAATACTGAAACTGTATGAACTCTCCAGATCTTTTATTTCTAATTATTTATGCTTTGTACAATGCTTAACATTCTGAAATATGTTTATGAAAGGCATAATTCATATAAGACTACAAAACATAAAGGATCTATGTCACATACATAATATATATTAAAATAAACCAATAAGCCCAGCATTAACATCCATACTACATTAACTCCTGTTAGAGAATATAAATAGCCATCTTAGTTTGTCCTGCCAACAGTTTCTTCTCTGAGTAATACCAAAGATAATCTACCAGTCTTCAAACTTCTCAAGTCTGCTATTTTTGATAGCCAGGAACATTTCTTGATATTTTCAGCATCAAATTGTGACCTTACATGACATGATTTTATAAGGAGAGTACCAGAATTTATCAAATTTCACCTTTACAAAGGCCTGGGTAGACTTATAAAAGGAATATAAAATGGAAGTCCTGTTTTATTTTTTCCACATACTTTTAGAACCAATCTGTTCTTACAAACAGGAAAACTCTATCTGCCAACAAGACTCAGCACTAGGAAAAGTACATACAAAGTAACTACACAAATAAATGCACATGAGGCCTGGTGAAGAAAGGCCATTAGACTGTAAACAGGGAAATATGGGTAAACAGTGAATCCTGCATTTTGGTGGTCTAACTTAAATGTTATTCAGTTAATAATCAGTTAATTATGAAAACGTTTAAGTGCTAAAGTAGCAACAAGAGGACTAAGCTTTCTTCATACAATGAAGAGAAAATGTAACTAAACATTCATACCCATTACTCCACTTCTTATGTATTATGTATGGAATAATATATAATATTAAACACTTTTTCTTTGACTTTTTTCATAAAAGATTGATTCTGGGGTTTTTTGGGGGGTTTTTTGTAGAAGTCTTTATTGACCACACTCACAACTAGTAACTTTTTTCCTACAATAATTTTCTTTATTCCACTATGAGGACAAAAATTTTTTCTAAGGAGGAAGCTACATACAATCATCCTGATAAAGTGCACGGAATTAAAGATTCAAAAATAAATGAAAAGGTACATACACAATTGTCTTTTTACAGTTTGCAGTTTATCTTCAGATTCAGAGCACTGTGTATGAATCACCTACAAGAATTAAACTCATCTCTACTTCAAGAATCATCTGTTTGCCAATGGCATGTATCAACCAGAGTCATTATTTCCAAATACCACACTTGAGACTGAATGATATTTAAGCAAAAATTAAAATTCTTACCTTCAAAAACTCTGAATGCTTTCTTGCAGCTTGGCAGAGGCCATTTAGCAGAATTGGATTTTTGAAAATTTTCCTTTAGATTCAAATATTCCATAGGGAAAAAAGATCTGGTAGAGTTATTCAGATCTACAATAATTAAGGGGAAAGAATACATACATCAATGCACTAAAAAACGTGATAATTTGCATAAAATTATACAAAATAAAAATGTCATATCTACTGTGTAATTCTTCTTCTAACATTTAATTTATTTTTTTTAATCACATTTACCCAAGCATTTCCATATATAGTAACAGCAAGTCTTAAACATTCTGCTTCTTTGGAAAAAAAAATAGAAAAGATGATGCAAAGTTCTGGAAAAATGATATATTTAAGAAATCAAGCTATTTAACTTACAAAATTATGATGACCTCTCGAGTAAAAATTATATACATAAAAATGACTGTGTTATTAATGCTCAGTTCATATTGCTTTTTGTTTAACATTACCACTCAGTAATAGTCAGTAATGCAATGGAAGGGGAAGAGTCTGAAATTCATTTGAGATCTTAAAAAATACTTTGGATTAACAGGAACTAAGAAAACATTTGTAGGATGATTCATGACACATTGGAGGAGTTGGCATCATGCACTAAGCTCAAGAAATCAACATCTTCTCAGGGTATAATTTGGGGAAATACCTATATGATTGCAACTCAAGACTGCCAGACTAATATATCCATAGCAATGAAATGGAAAACAATTTAAAAACAACAATATTTTCCTACCATACAATTGATCTGCTGATAACAAACAGGGTTGCTAAGATAGTAGTAAACAGGAAAAACTTCAACTCCCTGCCCATCAAACCCCTGCACAATTTGTGTCTCCAAACCAAGACGGCTCCAGATAAATATTTATAGTTGCTGGTACCATAATTCTTTCTATACCTTAAAAGTAAGAAAAGACATTCATATGTTTTTTGAGAAGGCTTGTGTTTTATTACTTTATGTGATCTAATGTAATGGAACATACTTTTCCAATAATAAATATTTTATGAAAGGATAAAATCTTTTTCTCTGGCAAATTTAAGAAAGCTAAGCTTTTTGCGAGCAGGCTCCAAAAAGAAGGAAAAATTCCTTTGGTTTCAGTAGCTTTTTCTGTGTAAGAGGAAGACATTAGCAGATTTGAAGTAAAAACCCCATGCTGGTCTGATTCTAAAAATTACCCTTTATTTCACCATGTCACAATGCAGGTGGAATGAGACTACACAATAGATAAAGAGCACAGCATCTTCAAATCCTCTACCTCGTTATGTGAAAATAGAGCTACTGCACATATAAACTGCTATCACTGAAGGAAAAAAAGGCCTTTTTGCTCCAAAATGTAGAATGAACAAACTGTCTATTTTTCACTAGTGTTTTTTAAATTTTTATGAAAGAGCTTTATATGCTACTGAACATATTTGGATTAAGTACTATTCAGATTCAGGCTTCTGATGAGACTCTGCTTGCCTCTCACAGTATAGACAGAGAACATAATTTCCTGCTACAGACTATAGAAATCAACACAAAAGTTCTTCCAATTTTATTCAAATTTAAATATTGAAACCTCTGCTGAGGCATCTAAATCCTGCTTTTCAGAACAGGCAGTGGTGACAAGTCTTACTGGCTTCTAGAAGGCTGCTTGGCTAGGCTTGCAATGAAAGATCCCCTCAGGCTGGCCAGGTCACCTGTCCTTCTGCACATACATGACCCTCTTTTCCTGCTCACGTGCCTGGACCTCCCCTGCACAACCACTACCCTCAATATGCATTTCTCCAAAGTGGCGGATCTATTGCACACGCGAGTCAGATCTGGCCCTTCTTGTAAACAACAAAAAAGAAACTTTATATAAATGGTAGTGCAGAAGATCACTCTTTCCCAGTAAGTGAAACATTTAAAAGATACTTGGTAACTCAGAAAGTTACTTGGTGGAATCAAGAGCTGTTTCCTTAGGTGTATTCTGGGCATGCTATCATCTGATCCGATGTGAGTTTATCCTGGGAGAAGGGCTTCTTAGAAAGCCTTTAAGAAAGATGGGAATGTATAGCAAACACCATCAGAGCAGAGCAGTCCTGTCTGGATGCTTAAGAGATCCTGTAAAAAAAGCTTAGTGGATGAAGGCAACTGGCCAGAGGAATTACCCTTGTGAGTCAAATATGGCTTTGTAGTTCTCAGTTAAACACTGTTTTTCTCCATATTTGATGGATAACTGGCTTTTTTTTTTTTTTTTTTTNCTCTGATTTTTTTTTTTTTTTTTTTTTTTTTTTTACACATTACATGCATCCTTCTGTTGCAGTTACATTTGGTCTGCAAAACTGTACAAGCTAAAAAGTGAACTTCTGAATATAACCTTAATTGTTTTTCTTTTTCACATATCTTTGTAAAATAAATGCTCATATACAAATGGAAAGCTGCAGAAAGCATCCAAACTAAATTAGTGAGAGAAATAAGACATCCCAGCTGCAGCATTAGAGAAGTACATAAAGACTACAAGAAACTTGGTTTTGCTGCCTGCACAAACCTACAGCAGCAGTGACTTTAATGTATAACTTTTAGAAGGCTTAATAACTCTTCTGAGTGAAAAAAAAAATACTGTGCTTTACATTGCTCTGGTACCATCCATCTTCTTAATGCACTGATTTTACTGATTTCTCTAAGGATACGGTATCATCATCAATACCCCTTAGTTAATTTAAAAGTTGTTTAGCATGTTATGCACTGGAAAATTTCAAAATATTTTTCTTAATATACGTAATAAAACAAAGCTAGTTGCAAACAAAATAGTTGCAGATTCCTCTCACCTGAAGTTCTTAATACAAAACATATTATATACTGTTATGGTCCACTATTTATAGTAGACTCTATTTACATATCTATGACACCTTAGTCACATAAATCCTTTTCCTTAAAAAAGCAACATACCTATTTAATATTTTAACAGAGTGGGTAAGGTTGTATGGGATGTCTTGAGAACAGCAAGTCCAACCTGCTCAAGCACAGGTGCCTAGAGCCATGTCCAGCTGGGTTTTAATGGGTATTCCACAACCTCTCTGACCAGCCTGTTTGACATCCCCACATGAAAAAAAGTGCTTTCTTGTGGGATCCCATGTGTTCAATTTGTGCTGAATGCCTCTTGGGCTGGCAGTGAGCACCACTTAGAAGAATCTGGCTCCTTCTTCTTCATTCCCTCCCACCAGGCATTTTTACACATTGTATTTTCAGTACTTAAAGGCTACAAATAATCCTGGTAATATTTCACTTAAATGATTGTAACATGTTGAAAAGTTTTGCAAATACATTTTAGGAAGCATCTTTATTCTCCTTTTGTGCTCTCCCAGTAGCAATTTTCTGCAGCAAATCTGCTAAATTGCTTTTTAAAAATCTAAATAGCCCTAGAAAACCCTAACTCTCTATCAGTGAAACACACTTCATCTGTACATCAAATTGAAGGGAGCATCAAACATTAGGGAAATGAAATGAGAAGAGCTTGAAATATCTATACACCAGACAAGCAGGGGGTTGAGAGTTCTCAGGCTGCAGCTTTCCATCCATTTTCTCTGCTGCAGTGCAGTCAAGGCAGGGATAGCCAGTCTCTATCCCTGGCTACCAGCAGCTGCTCAGTGAATCATCTTGGGGCAATATGTTCATCTGAAAAATGCCTCCTTCCCACCCAAATGAGTTCTTATTTATCCCAGTCAGTTCCTCAAACTGACCTGCCATCAAATCATACAAAGTTATGCCTGTACAAAGGTAGAGTCTGTGCACAACCAGAAACAGAAGGTGGGCAGCCCTGCTGATCAATGTGAAATCATACTTCAGTCTGCATCCCTAACCTGTCATCATCACAGCACTCACAACAGCTAAAAGAGGATCTCTGCAAAATCTCTGTAGCATCTAAAATGAAACCAACACTCCTGCATGGCTGAGTCATTTCCATTACTTTGTGATCTGTCTATATACAGTTTTAAGTGCTGTAAATGACCTAACTCCAGATACCACAGTGCAATTTTATCAATGGTACTTGAATCTACCACATAAGTTTTGGACATAAAAGACTGACTCACACTGTTGCAGATATTCTATCTGCAGGACTACTTACCCTCCTCTATTTCTATATCCAATCTGACATCAAACATCCCCTACCCCCTATTTTCCTGCTGTTAAGAGTAAGGGACTCTAGACATGAGGGTGTAAGAGGGCACGATGGAAGAACTCAGGAAGATTGTCAAGGGTTCTGGTAGCCTTTATTTTCACTTGTGTCCAAATTTAATGTCATAAATGAAAAAAAAACATTTTTTTTGTGTGCCATTAAATGAGCAATTAAAAAAATTTTTTCTAGTAGGATAGTTTGAAAAATGTTTATTATGTTTGGAGCTTGTTATTATTCAGGAAGAAGAAACAAAAGAAATCTACCAGAATTCTACCAGAAAACTATAAGAATCTCAATTCTAAAATAAAAAGTTTGTAAGTACACGTTCCAAATAGTTTCTTGAAATTGAGAAGAACCTACATGGAATGTTCTTAGGAGGAGTTAAATGGAAAGAAAATCTCACAGTGGATTAACATTACCAAAATTTGCTCTGAATCCATGCAGGAAGAAAAAGTACAAATATTTTTCTATGTGTAAAAACTTTCATTTTTGTACCTGTTTGGAAAAAGACTCTGGCAATTGTAGTGCGACACAGTGGACATGGAGTGCTGGCAGGATTGTCTTTGGCAAGCATCCTTAAGCAAGGTTCACAAAAGATATGGTGGCATGGATAGCACATGTGAGGATTGAAATAAACATCCAGACACACAGCACAGAGATAGCTTTCTTTATCTCCTCTGAGTTCATGCTCATCTCCTGTATGCAGGTTATCATTTGCAGGCTGCAAGAAGAAAAAGAGAATATATTTTCACATTCAGCTCATAACTGTTTTTGATAAACTAATTTTCCAGGTCATTTTCAGTAATGCTTAAGAAGATACTACACACAGGTGATATTCTTATATTTAATATAGGTTACTTTTAACAAGATGATGAAACATAAAACAGGAATGTCAGAAAAAGTCCTCTGTGGGAGAGACAAAAAAACACAAGACAGTAAAAGAAGGAAGTAACAAAACCAAAAAGGTTGAGTAAAACTGAATTAGAATCAGATTTCTTCTTTTTAAATTAATTTTAGCAATTTATATGTATCTGCATAACAAAAATCATAGAAACATAAAATGGTGTGGCTTGAATGGGACCTTAAAGATCATCTAGTTCCTACCCTCCTGCCATGTGCACGACGCCTTTCACTCGACCAGGCTGATCAGAGCTCCATCCAACCTGGCTTCCTTATTGGAACATTTCCAATAATGGCACACCCACAACTTCTCTTGGCAACCTGTTCCAGTGCCGCACCACCGTCACAGTAAAGAATTTTTACCTAATATCAAACCTAAACTTACCCTATTGTAGTCTGAAGTCATCCCCTCTTGTTCTATCACTACATGCCCTTGTAAATGGTCTCTCTTCATCTCTCTCGTAGGCACCCTTCAGGTGCTGAAAGACCACAATTAGGTCACCATTAAGCCTTCTCTTTTCCAATCAAATACTCAACAAAGCAAAATATACTTTGAACAAACCAAATGCTCAGTCTTTTCTCGTAGGAGAGGTGCTCCATCCCTCTGACCATTTTTGTGGCCTCCTCTGTGCTCACTCCAGCAGCTCCATGTCCTTCCTGTGCTGGGAGCCCAGAGCTGGTGGGTGCAGCCCTGCAGGTGGGGTCTCACCAGAGCAGAGCAGAGGGGCAGAATCCCCTCCCTGGCCCTGCTGCCCCCTCTGCTCTGGATGCAGCCCAGGACACGTTTGGCTCTCTGGGCTGGGAGTGCCCCTGGCTGGGTCATGTCCAGCCTCTCAGCCCCCAGCACCCCCAGGTGCTTCTCTCAGGACTCTTCTCTTGATCCCTTCATGACTCAGCCTGTCCTGATACCCGGGCTTGCTCCAACCAGGTGTAGCATATTTTGCTTGGTCTTATTAAAGCCTCATGAGATACCTGTACACCCACTTTTTGAGCTTGAACTTCTCTGGATGGCATCCCATCCTTTGGGTGTGAAAATACCTTTACTTTGCCTAGAAAGGCAAAACAAAAATCTCTAAAATAAACTGTGAATTGTTCCGTCTTTGAAAAGTAATTTGTGAAGGGCATGTTCCAACAAGAATGAGTTTGAAACAAGCCACAACTTTATTACTGCAAAGCACAATATAAACCTTAGAGTAGAAAGTGTAGGAACTCCTACCATCTTTGGTAACTGCTTGCTTTTGTCAGCACATGTGCTTCTTATTTCCTTGCACTGCTGTATTTGCAGGAAGACAGCTGGACTTCCCAAATGGCGCTCATCCCATATGAATGCAACAACTTGTGTGCGTTGCCATATTCCTGCTTTTCTTTTGTAAGATGACTAAACCTTTCCAAGTAATCTGAAGATCTGGCATTAAGGGTACCCCAGATTTTTGGCTGTTGTAATTTAGGAATAGTACTCCTCAATTTAGTGCTCCCACTGAGACTCTCCAAACCATGTGCCACTCACTTGCTCCTCCTCCCCTCTGCAGAGGGCTTGAATGCAGCATTGGAGGCACAAAAGGTGAAGATCACAGGTTGAGATAAGAACAATTTACGTGGAATGGCAATGAGATAAGAAAATGAACAGTAACAGAAACAATACTAAAGGCAGAGAGTATGAGAAAAAACCTTGTTATTGCTCACTGTGGAAACCCCTGAGAGCAGAAAAATACCCCACTGCTTCCTCTGGCTCAGAACCAGTGCCGCCAACTGGCCCCTCCAGCTTGGACCCGATACTATCCAACTGCTTCCTCCAGCTCAGAACCCACACCATGCTTCCTTAACTGGAAGGAAGCCCTGCTCTTTGGAAGAGACTCCCTGACCCCAGCAATGAAATAACGTAGAATAGAACAATCCCCCTAGGTTTTAGCCATGCCCCCTCCTAGCTACCGCAAAAGTTAACCCTATTCTGATTGGAATGAGGATATTGGCTTAAAGAAGCAACTAATTTTTTCATCTTTATGGGAGACAGGAGAAATTTACTATGCTCTACCTCTTTTATCCATCTTCTTTGTTTCTGTTTCTGGTTTTCTCTTACACAGCTCACAGAACTGAATATAGTCCAGCAACCGAGAGATCCACCAGGAAAAACCAAGACAGGAGCATATCAAGACACTGCTGTCAAAACTCTTCTCTCATGCCCCTTACTCTGAACTTCTGATGCTTGTCTCCCCTGTGCAGCTGCAGTGGGAAGTGACAGAGAAGCTTGGGTGGGTGCCTGGAACCCAGCCAGGGTCAGTCCACCACACTATGTATTATAGCGGGCACTTTTTATGCTCAGAGGCCATGACAAATTACTACTGCCTGAAACTGGTACCAAAAGTTAATGACAATTGTTAATATTGTGGTGACTGTAGATATGGGAATCTCTAGATGCTTCAGAGAAGATTACATTTATGGCTTATACTGGTTTGGATTGATGTGTCTCTCGTTACTCCCACAGAGTATCTCTCTCTATGGGAGATACTGAACTCAGCACACAGTGAATAAGTCCTTAACTGTATGGGTACTGCGGATTGCAGTTGCCATAAAAATACAGAGCAGAAGTATTTAGCCAGGATTGATCAGTTCTGGACAAACACTTGTCTTGTCATTCTACCTTGGCCTTTGCATTGCACTTTCCAGGATATTATGTGGCAAGGAGGACTTGTAAATTCTGAGCTGTGGTGCCAAAAATGTGTGGAGATAGTTTCAATTTACCACTGTCTCAAAATGCAAGCTCTTGCACAACCATTAATGTCAGTAACTGTGTGCCTCTTACCTTAGCACTTACTACTCCAGTTTGATTTTCTTCACTTGACAAGGCCACTGAAAACTTCAGTGTGTACTGAAATTTACTACAGAGACAACTATGGTGTACTAATAAGCAGGACGTTAGGTCTAACTGCACTAACATTCACAGAAGCTAGTCACAGGAACAGCTTGGGACCATTACTTTCAGCTCCATGCTATAGAAAAGGCTCTTAAGGCAACATTAAATACTAGTAACTGTCAGTATACTACAAATACTATAACTATCAGTAAAATTGTTTAACCCAGACTGTCTCTACACTCACAGCACAGAAAACCCACACCAGAAGAGAATGGCAAAGGGTAACAGAACTGATTACAGCTAAGTAATTTTAGAATGAAGGAAGCTTCATAATACCATTTCTTTGGAAAAAAGTGAAAAAATAATTTGGCAGTGAAAGTGAGGAAGTAATCTCAGGTAATTACATGGCCAATGACTTCAGCAGAAATCAGGAACCACTAATACACTGTGAAAGTAACAACCTCCTCCAACCCTGCCACATGGGCTCGGCAGTGCTGGGTTAGTGTTTGCACTTGTTCTTAAAGGTCTTTTCTAACTTAAATAACCCTATGACCCTAAGTAATGTCAAAATCAAAATCTAGCACAAAAGCAAAATACAAGGAACAGAAAGCTTTTGCTTACTGGTTTTGATGAGCACTGTTAGGAAAGAAAATATACCACGTGCCTAGAGAAGCTGACTGCAAGATAAGATAAATGGCAATTAAGCAACTAAGAGAGCTAGAGGCAAAACTGCTGAGGACTCACAGGTAATGGTTGGTTCTGAGACAGGTTTGCAATCATGGTAAGATGCATGGACAGAGGTAGCTCAGAACCAATTGCAATTAGAAAGATCAAAATTATTCTAATGTGCAAACAAGACCTTGTTAGGAGTAATTTTCTTAGTGGAATAGACATCTTTTCTACAGGTTTGTGCCCCTTTTCAAAAGAGCTATGTAGGCAGATGGCATTTTTCAGTACTGCAAAGCTAAAACCAAAGCAACTTCCTTATGCAAGAAGCTAATGCACAACAATTTAAACAGTAATTATTTTTTTGATTTGCAATTAAGTGGTACCTTATATATTACTAGAGCCAGGGCTTTAGTGTATGAAAACTTTACAAGAGTAAACTAGAATGGTTTTCTTACAGGATTATAGTACAAACAAAATTGAGAAAGGACATGCAAACATCAAGGACAGTGAAAGATTGTCAAATAATAACAGAAAAGGCTTGAAAGCAAAACTATTACTCCAAAGAAATGAAGGAAAGGTAAGAGCTTTTCATCTTCCCACATTGATTGGGAACTGCTAATACAGCTTTGATAGTAACCCCTGATACTGGTTGGACATCTGAAGGACATTTGCAAAAGAAAAGAGAAGAACAGTAAATCAACTTCTGCTTGAGAAGTCTAATTAAGCATGTTAAGTAACAAGCAGTCTAATACAGCAGTGGTTGAGAAGAGGCATGAAGATATAAAATATGGATATTGGAGCTTGTGAGAAGTCACTACTACTGGACTACAAGGAAGTATTTGATTCACTTTCACATTCAGAAAGAACACATGCACCACTGAATACCACGATATCTTATGCATGATTTACCTGTAATCATGTGAAAGACCTCGACCAAATGGTCATGCACACTTGCAAGAAAAGATTTTGCATGAATGTTATCAGTAAAAGGAAGTTCAGAGAAAAACCTGGAAGTATGATCAGAACAGTGGTAAAACCAAATAAGGTATATATGACATTTGACAAAGTTGCTCCAATATGAAAAAAAAAAACTTGCAAACCCCTTCATTTTAAACTGACCTATTCAGAATTCTTTGTAAGCTCAAATGTCCAGAGCTGAAAGGAGTGATGACTGAGGAAAAATCAGTTCTATAGTTCACATGATTATCTTGCAAAGAAAACTGCCTCTAGGATGATCTGCAGCTCTAAACCAGACTTAAAGACTTCAATAATAATGCAGAATCGAAATCATACACCTCTGGTCTGAAAAAGTGATAAAGAATGAATATTGATAATGTTTTACACAAAAACAGAAGAAAAAGAAACAAATGTTTATTGATTGTTAGTGGACAAAAATATCAATAGATTTACATTGTCCCACAGCAGCTTTCAAACCTCTTAGTCAATTACAAACACATCTGGCACGAGGGTTATTATGTCAGGTACATTGCTTCCTGAAAGTTTCAGAAAACTGACAGGTATATTTGGTACAGACACTGAAATGACTGTCACTGTTATAAGAAAATATTTAAGTGTTCCGTTGCTTCAAACAGAATTTATCTGGCCTTATTTCTGTAGAATAAATTAGTGACTTTTAATAGCATTTCAAAAGTAAACTCAGAAAAAAAAAAGAACCCAATATTAAAATGCAGAAAAACCCTACTATACTAGAAGAACTACTTCCAAATCAGGCCATAAGGTGTGCCAGGGTTTGTATGCCTTTGAACTCTCTGTTTCAGTTGACTTGTATAATGAATACAAAAGAACATATTTCCAGGTGTTTGGCAAAACTAAGCTTGAAACATAAAAGTCATAACAGGGGAGAGAGATCAATGCCCATGGCTTAAACATCTTTACAAATCAATAACTGAGTCTAAACTCCCTGCACTCTAAATTTCTCCCCATACAACATTTCAGAAAATTCAAAGGCAAGCCAAACACTTCAAAGAAGAGCCAAGCTGCCTAAGCAGCTCTGTGTAGCTACCTTTTGCCATGGCATCTGTTCAGAATCACAGAACCACAGGATGAGTCAGGTTGGCAGAGACCACAGTGGTTCATTTCAGTCAACCTCCCTACTCCAGCAGGGTCATCCCAGAGCACATGGCACAGGATTTTTTCGAGACAGTTCTTGAGTATCTCCAGTGAGGGAGACTCACAACCTCTCCAGACAACCTGTTCCAGTGCTTGCTTCCCTGCACAGTGAAGAAGTTCTTCCTCATGTTCAGATGGAACTTCCTGGGCATCAGTTTGTGTCCATTGCTTCTTGTTCCATTACTCAGCACCACTGAGAAGAGCCTGGATCCATCCTATTGACACCCTCCTGTCAGACACCTGTGTACAGGGATAAGGCTGAACAGGACCTGTTCCTCAACCTTTCCGTGTAAGAGAGATGCTCCAGCTCT
>VYXF01002213.1:48841-70095 GCA_013397295.1 Polioptila caerulea
GGAAGAGATGGTCAGGCTGTGGCATCCCAAGTCCTGGTTGAGGGGGGGTGGTCTTTGCTGCAGGAAGGCAGCCCAGGAATCACCCCCCGATTGCTCTCCCTGTCCGGTCACCCCCAAAGGCTGGGACAGAACCTTCTGGGGTCCCCCCAGCATCCTAAAGCTCTGACCTTGCCACTCCTGAGGCCACAGTCACGTCCCTCTATGCCAGGGGCCAGCCCTGATGCATTTGTGACGCTCCCAGCACGAGGTTTAGGGGCAGCCCTGGGCCCCCCAGTGCTGCGCTGGGGGGTCGGGGATGTTCCTGCCACTGTGCAGGGATGGGACCTGTTTGTTTTCTTTTTGTCCGTATTTTTTTCCCTGCAGCTGCCGGGTGAGGCCCATCCGCCGCCCACAACAGGAACCGGGGGCACCGGGGGCAGCAGGGCACAGCCCAGCCCAGCCCGGATTCCCTGGAACAGGGAGATCCGCAGTCGCCGCCGGGCTGAGAGCGGCCGCAGCCCGTGGCAGCAGTGGCAGCCCGAGCCCGGTCACACGGCGGGGGCCCGGTCACACGGTGAGGTCCCCCCGCGGGTGGGGACCACAGGGCCCCTCCGCAGCCCCCGCCGCCTGCCCGAGCGCCGGGCCCCGCTCCTGCGGCCGGGGGCAGCAGCCGGGCCGGGCCGGGGGCCCCTTGCGCAGGAGGTGGGCGAGCTCGGCCAGGCTGAGCAGCGCCGAGACCAGCCCCACCACGAAGTAGAAGTGGATGAAGACGGTTTTCTCGGTGGGGCGGGAGACGAAGCAGTCGACGCGGTGCGGGCAGGGCCGGCGGCGGCACACGAAGAGCGGCTGCACCCTGAAGCCGTAGAGCAGCGCCTGGCCCAGCAGGAAGCCCAGCTCGGCGGCGATCCGGGCCACCACGCTGCCCACGTAGAAGGGCTGCAGGCGGCGGGCGCGCTGGCCGGGAGCCCCCCCGCGCCCCGGCTTGGCCGCCTGGTGCACGGCGAAGATGACGAAGAGGGCGGCGGGCGCCGAGAGCACAACGACGTGGAAGACGAGGAAGCGATAGTGGGAGATGGGGAAGGCGGCGTCGTAGCACACGGGTTTGCAGCCCGGCTGCTGCGTGTTACACACGAACTCCTCCTGCTCGTCCTCGAAGACGTCGCTGCCCACGGTGGCCAGGACCAGGATGCGGAAGAGGAGCATCACCACCAGCCAGAAGCGGCCCACCATGGGCGAGTGCTCCTGCACGGCGTCCAGCAGCGAACTCAGGAAGCCCCACTCGCCCATGGCCGCGCTGCGGGAGCGGGGTCAGCGCTGGGGGGACGCAGTGCCCACCAGGCCGGACCCTGGCGGCAGCACGGCCCCTCCAGCTCCCCATCCTCCCGCCATTCCCACAGCTCCCCGCTCACGGGACTGTCCCCAGGCACTGCCAGCTCAGCTCAGCCCTGTCAGGAGTGTCCCCAGGCACCCGCTGTGCCCAGGACTCGCTCCCCAAGGATGGGTCTAAAAACACCAACAGGGGCAAGACCAGCAGATTCCCCATCCCTCGTCCCCCTCCACAGCTCGGCCTGGCTGAGCTGTGGCCCCCCACAACAGCCTCGTACCTGCGGAGGCTGCGGTCCACGGTGTGCCAGCGCTGCTGGCGCCGGCTGTCCAGTTGGATGGCGGACTGTCCAGTCTCTTTGTCCAGCTGCGATGGGATAATGGTCCCACAGCCACGCCTGGAGTCCTTTTAAAGGGACAGAGCACCCGCAGGGGCGCCTGGAGGGAGGGAAGGGCTCGGCACTGCTGGTGGGGCTCAAGGACAAAAGCTGCCCTGCCCAGGGCCAGCAGCTGCCCAGGGCACAGGTTGGGAGAGGGATGGTGGCCCCCCCAGTGCAGAAATGTCCTCAGACTTTGCCCTTCCCAAACCCACATGGCCTCAGGGTCCCCAGGCCACAGCACTCGGCCCCCAAAAGGCCCCCTCCCACTGGCATCACCCCCCTGACCCACCAGAGCCTGGGTACACTCAGCCCTGTTGCCTCAGCTCCAGCCCTGCAGTGCCTGGGGGGGATGCTCACAGCTGGCACCCTGCCAGGGCTGTTGGGGGTCCCATGGATTTTCCCTAGCTCTGGCATGTGTAGACTAATACCCTACAAAATCCGGTGTGGCATGGCCAGGGCTCCTGCCAGCCCCTCAAATCCCTTCCAGTAACAGGAGCAGAGCCCTGGACAACACAGGTCACCCTCAGACCCCCCTCACTCCTCAGGGACGTGCAATGCCCAGGGTGGGTCAGTGCCTGATGCCCCAGAGCCCAGCTCCCATCCAACATTCTCAGCATCCCATCCAAGGTTTTGGGATGGGAAACCCCTGGTACGGACTCCGTGTTCCACTCTGTGTTCCCAGAGCTCTACATCCACATTTGGGCCCTGCCAGAGTTCTGAGAGCTGCCCCACAACCCACCCGTGGCTGTCATGGGTCGTGTTCTGAGCAAGAGCGGCCGTAAATAGCCCGGCCCTCGGAGGGGACGCGCTGGAGACGCTCTCCAGAGCCAGTGGAAAATCTGACAGTGCTTTCCACACTTGACTGGCTTCCAGCAAAGCACCGATAGCGCGGGGGGCCCTGGGGTTTCATGGAATCATGGAATGGTTTGGATGGGAGGGGAGCTTAGAGCTCCATCCCCTTCCATAGGCAGGAACACCTTCCACCAGACCAGGCTGCTCCAACCTGGCCTCGGACGCTTCCAGGGATGGGGCAACCACAGCTGCTCTGGGCAAGCAGCTCCCCCCGTGCTGGGGACCACAGGGGTGTTCACAAGAATTCAGCTGTGGAGCCACAGTGGCCACAGCCAGTGGGGAAGTGGCCAATCAGCCCAGCACCCCCAGAGTTTGTGCCAAGCCCTTTGCTCTGACAGAGGAAGGGCTTAGCACAAGCTCTGCAGTTGTTATTTCCCAAAAGCCACACAAATTCAGTGAAGAAAATAAGTAAAACCACTTTTATTAGACAAATATTTAAACGAAAAAACTCAGGACAACAAGAAAAAACATAGAAAATATTTACATAGTGAAGGAATAGTGCTGGAAAAATGACTCCAGGTCATGTGTTGGGTGGTGGAACTAAACATTCATGTATTTTAGTACTACAAGATATTTCAAGAGGGATGCATAAATTTTAAAGGGTTTGGCATGTTCTAAAGTCAACTTTAACACTAAAATGACCACAAAGTGTCAAATAATGGGGAAGAGGGAAGTGCGGCAGCACTCGCTGGGCACGTGGCTCCAGTGTTCACCAAAAAGGGGATGTTCCTGTTCATACAAATCTAATTTGCTAATTTTATCGATAAAAAATGAGCTGTGTCCACCTGAAATGAACATTTTTGGAGCAGCTCATGTTTGGTAAAGATTTCCTAGGCTTGAAGTGGTCTTTGGTGGGAGCTCTGGAGTGCTGCTGAAGGCTCGTTGTGGAGTTTAAAATTTTCCTACAACTCAGAATATATCATCCTCAGAGGACTCTTCCAGGTACTGGACAGGTTTTTTGAGGCGGCCAGGCCTGGCACGGGGCTGAGCTACAGAGCTTTCGTCATCTGAGTCAACGGTGAAGGTGTGGTCTAGCTTGGATTTCTGCAGGAAAAGCAGGAAAGGAATCATGGATCTGAGCACCCACAGGGAACACAATGAGCATCCCCACTGTGCCATGGGGATGGTGAGTGTTTGAGGTGGTGGGAGCAGACCAAGGATCCAGGGTGTCTGACTCCTGTGAGGGAAAGGTCCTTGTCCCAGAGGGTGCTCAGGCACTGCCCAGGCTCCCCAGGGAATGGTCACAGCCCCAAGGCTGACAGAGCTCCAGGAGCACTTGGACAACGCTCTCAGGCACAGGGTGGGATTGCTGGGGTGTCCTGTACAGGGCTGGGAGTTGGATTCTATAATCCCTGTGGGTCCCTTCCAGCTCAGAATATTCCATGATTCTATGACTCCCCTCTTCCCCATTCCCCACACCCAGGTAAAGGTTCAACCTCCACCAGCTTTTCCTGCCAGAAGAACCCACCCCACGCTCCGCGGTTCCCTCGGCGCTGATGGCGTTTGCACAAACCTTTGATGCAACAGATTTGGCAGGCTTCGAGCCAAAATCCGAGTCGGAATCCGAATCCAAAGAGCTTGGCTGCCTCTTCATAACCTTCCTCCCCTTGGCGTTGCCACCCTCGGCGCGCAGGGGTCCCTCCTTCGCCGCTGGCTTGGCTTTGGGTGCAGCCTTTTTCTTGGCCAGGATATCCATGATGGAGGGCTGGTTGTCTGGAACAGAACACGGCGTTAAACCCCCGCTTCGCTCCTCTCTCGTTCCCAGTTTGGGAATTACTTCCAACAGAAACAGGCTCTGCGCTGCCGCGGGGTCAGCGCACAGGTCGTCTCCGTTTGAAGCTGGGTTTTCTAGAAAGATCCCTCTTCCACAGATGGTGAGGAATGAGGTTGTTTATCTGCTCAGTTCCGCTACATTTAGAGGATCAAATTAAAGCGTCCCCAAAGCAATTTACAGACTATTTCAGATTGAAAAGTCCTGATCTCTCAAGGCTCTGTAACCCATCTCAGACCTTCAAAATCCTGCACAGGGAGGAAGGAATTTCCCAAACACTCATTCATTCCTTCTTACCTATATTTTCACTTTTTAAAAGAGCATCTTGAAGCATAACTTCCAGTTCAGCTCATTTCAGGCCATTTCTGAGTGATAACATGCTTTCTCAATTTAGGAGTGGAAGTAACACTGTTTCCCTGCTGGGATCAACACCGAGTTGATTCCACTTGGAATAAACAGTGTCAAAGTCTGGCAGATGAGTTTAAAAAACCCCGATTCAAATGCTGGAGATGGATGAGATGGATCCAGCACTGAATAGATCAAACTACCCCCAAAAGCTTGCCTGCTCCAAGGCAGCTTTATTCCCAAAAAGACACGAAGTAGGACATTGACTGCAAGACACAAATTCCACTCGGATTATCCCTGCCAAGTATTACATAGCACTGTAGGAAGCATTCACTTTTCCTGTTCCCAAACTAAAATTCCCTCCCTCCAAGCATGTCCAACATGAACTAGAACATGATATGTTTGGAAACAGACCTCAAACATGACAACCAGAGAACCTCTGCCACAAACCTCAGATCTTTGCTGAAATGCAAACTCCAGTTGCCCAGGCCCTGGAAGGCCAAGTGAAATCACTCGGACTGTTTCCCACAGGAATTATAATTGTTCTCTAAAACTGACGTTGCTGAGCTGCCCTTACCCTTGGTGGCTCCAGCCTTCTTGGCTGCTGCAGGTTTTTTGGGCACGGCCTTGGTGCTTGGCACTGGGATGGATGGAGCTGGGGGAGCCTGGCTCACCTTGTCCTCAGGGACATCTTGGACTGGAACGGGATAAGGAAAGCAGAAAGTCAGCCTGAAACAGCCAAGTTATCCCCTCTGCTCTTCCCTGTGCACTGCTGAGGGATTAGAGAGCAATCCACATGGTTTAGAGGTCTCACACTCACCAGGGACAGCACTTGGCACTGCATTTTGCTTGGGAGCTTTTGCTGCTTTTTCAGTGGTTTCCCTGGAAAACAAACCCCCAAGTTTTTAATTCAGTTTACGATGCACTAAATAGGGGCATTAAAAAAAAATTCGCTTTTAATTTCTGTGTAGCATTAAGCAAAACTAATTTCCAGTGATTATGGAAAAATACTCACTTGGGAGCAGGTTTGGGCTTGGGAGGAGCCTTTTTCTTAGAGTTTGTGTCCGACTCAGAGTTGCTTTCACTGTCATCCTGGAATTTAGACTCCTCATCCGAGCTGGACTGATTCGAGTCCGAAATGACCATAGGCTTGACTTTGGCTGATGGAAGGACACAGATGTGTTATTTTACACATTTGGCAATATGCAGCTCTGTTTCTTTTTCAATATTTTAGCTAGTTATTAAAAAATAAAGATCTGAATAAAAACAAGCAGATGCTGAGACTGCCAGGGAGAAGACTCCAAATGACAAGTGTGTTCTGTCATTTGGAGCCTTCCAACCTCACCCACAACACATTTAATTTGCCAAGACAGTTGTGTAATTAAACCAAATAGCCATATTTCTCTAGTTGCCCATTTCTGCTTTCCCTTGAAAATGTGCACAAATGGTAGAAACATTCAATAGTTTCAGGCAGTAAAATAAAGAAGCCTTTTAAAGATGATTTCTAAATGTGATCTGAAGCTCTGGGAGGTCCCTAAATAGTCTGTTCTATTTTCTCCTCCACAAGGAGGACCATGCCTCTCCTGCATCCATGTCCTCACTCACCTGCTGCCTGGCGAACCACTCGCTCTCTCTGAGGAGGTGCTTCAAAATCAGACTCTGAATCAGAGCCTGAGTCAGACCAAGGGTTTCGTTTCTTGGTTTTCTTTATTGGCTTGAAAGGCAGAGTGGCTTGTCTCTTAACTCCTGAAAAATATTGGAAGGCAGGATGAACCAGCAAACTTCCATGTGTAGTTCAGGCTCAGCAGTTAAAGCTCAGCTTAAGGATACACTGAATTCAGAGGATTCTGGCTTAAACAAAGAGAAATAGGAATCTATCCTGCTTGACTGTTATTCAGGATCATCTTCTCACCTAGTTTTTCCAAAACTACTGATCCTAGGTGTTGCTCACCACCTTCAGGAAGAGGGCAGATAACCAAACTGACAACCCTTTTCCTCTTTTCCTTGGAGGGAATAACATCAAAGCATTTACCTTGCTCAGTCTTCAGCTTCCGCGCTAATCTCTGCTTCAGGCCTGCATTCTCCTTCTCTCCGGATGTGTTTTCATCCTGATTCTCATCAAATTCAGTTTTTTCACTCTGCAGATGCAAGCAGATACCAAACAGTGAGTCAGCTCACAGAGAAGAGGCACACAGGGTAATGGAGGAAGGAGCTGCTTATTTTAGCCATGTAAAAGCTAGTGGTACAAGAAATCTGAGTCTGTGAAATAAACTGTGTGTAGAATTGATTACAGACAGGATCTGTAAATTGGACAGGATCTGCCCCCAAATCAGGTGACTTAAAAGGCAAAATCCAACATGAACAAAAACAGGAACTGTGGCCCCACTCCTGAGCACTCTGGTCCAGCTGCTGAGTGCTGGCTCTAGGGGGGGATGGGGATGCAGGACTGGACAGGGTGGGATAAAAACAAAAGCGAGAGTTATTTGGAAAAACTGTTGGCTGGAATCATGTGGAGGGAAAGAGTGACCTGTGTGGCTTCCAGGGCCAAACAGGTGAGGAGATGGGTTATTATCTCTGTTGGAAATGGCTGAATGGCACAATTTCAACTAGTCCTGTAAAAGGAGTCCAACCTTTTTTATATCCTTGATATGGAAAACAATGGTGGCCTTAAAGTGGGTGAAAGCATTGCTGGGAATGTAAAGGCTGTTTTGGAGAAGGGAATGTACTGGCTGTGCTTTCTGCCTGCTAGAGGGTTTAACAAATTCCCAAGACACCTGGAACAACCTTACTTGCATCCGCCCCCTTTTCTGAGCTACCAGCCCATCCCTGGCACTGCAATGTGCCAAAAATTTCCCTCTAAGCCATCTCTTGATATGAGAGTGTGTTCTCCTTCAGACTGAGTCACCTCTATTCCCTGTGTTTCCCAAATCCTGAGGTCCTGTCCCTCTCCCTGAGCAACTGCTTCAACAGGAAAAGCCCAGCTAACAAGGACTCCTATTTCTTTCGGGCTGTATTGAAGAGGATGGTATAGGAAGATTGAGCATTTTGAATTTTCCTTTTTACCTTTACTTTCTTTTTGGTTTTCTTCTCTGCCTCTGCCTTCATCTCAGCAGTGATCCGAGGAACAACCCTGATGCCATGAGGGGATGGCATTACTTCTGCCAGCTGGGCTTTCTTCACCTTTGCTTTTCCTCCTTTCACCTTCAAAGGTTTGCCAACAATCCCGGCACTCTCATCCTGTGCCTGCTTGGCCTCCACTACCTGCAGAGGGGAGCATAAAATAACACAGAAAAATACAAAAGTCAATAAAGGGCTGGTGGATAAGATGAGGGAGTTGATTGTCTGCACTGAACATTGACATACATCGAGTTCTTCAATGAAGGCAGCAAGGTCTTCCTTCCACAGGTCAGAGGGACTCTTGCACTTAAGGTTTTCCAGCTCCTTTTCCTAAAGGGAATCACAGATCATAATCATTAGTCACACATCTCAATCCACCAGCCAAAAATAAACTGTATTAACACATACTATATTATAAATATAATGCTTTTATAAGGAAAGGAAGGCACATACTTTGTTATCCCTCTGCCTGCAGAGTTCATCTTTCTTCTCCTTGGTCAGATACCACAGGGGCATGTTCAGCAGGTAGTTGAAATCTGGGCCAGAGGCTGCACCTGATTCTTTGTCACTCTCTTCCTCCTCCTCCTCCTTCTCTTCATCCTAAATGTGGATTTGAAACAAACATGGTCAAGAAAAACCCTGACACACACAGGTAGGGTTACTGATCAAACACAGAAGCTTTTGAATTCTGCTGATTGAAAAGCAACTTGGGCCTCTCTAAGGATTATGAAGCCTCAGAGCTTGGGGCCAGTTTGGGCATATCCAGAGGATGACTGAGCCATTACCTTGTTTTGAGCCTCCTTCCAAGCCTTCACCGGATCAGACTCGTACCCTCTCTTGATAAGAACTTGAATCAGCTCTTTCTTGGGTTTGTTTTCTGCAAACAGACATTTCAGGATTGTCACTCAGTGCTCACCAACAGTCTCTTTTAGGAGCAAGAGATGAGCTTTACAGTTTGGATACTGTGGTTGTAGCTGATCAGCATCCTACAGAGCTCCAAACCAGCCTTTCCACATCACAGCCAGGACATGTGGAAGAGCCTGAACAACACCTGAAAAGCTCCTATTTAGCAGGTGATTTGTCTGGGAAGCATTGCTCCTGTACCAGCCTGTACCAGCCAAACCCATGTTAATATTTTTCTTTGTTTCCATACATGCATTTCCCCTGCTTTAAGTAGATTTTGAACTTGGGGAAAAAAAGGTATGATGGTATAAAACAGGTTTCATCATGACAGGCAGGTGGAGAAAGAAACCCTTGATAGCTTGGTATAGCTTGCACCTCATTAGACATCACTCGGGAAATTTATGCTCTAAGTGCTCAAGCACTGGAAATGCTTCAGCTGGAATTTGCTCCTTTTTAAGGTATCAGAAGCCATCAACCATGAGACACAAATACAAATGAAACCAGCTCTGGCAGCCTTGGAACTACTTATTACAAAAACCCAAGAAAATGCATTTCAGGGGAATTATTTCTCTTCCTGAGTTCAGTCAGACAGACCCGGGCTGCTGGGATTACTGGGCTGCCTTCAGACACAAACCACAAAGCATCTTATGACACGTTGTCTGGCTGCATCCTCCGTGAAGGCAGCGGAACACAGCCCAGCTTTTACACCGAGGGAGAAAAGTTGATTGAAAAATGGGTGTGTTGGGAACAAAGATCTGCTTCTTTTTCTAGCTCATGATTCTCAGATGCTGCTGCTTGAGTATCATCGAAGTTTGAACTCCCAGCCCACGGAGAACACGATTTGGAATATTTTTGCAGAGGTTCACAAAGATAATGGAGAGAGATACAGATTCTTAAGAACGCATTTAACAGCAAACACTGCCCCTTTCTAAACCCACAAATAATTAACTCTTACTCCTACCAAGTCAGAAATAAATTGGAATGATTGCTAAACTGTTAAAAAATTCTCTCAAAAATTCTCAAACACAGAGCAGGAAAGCTGCATAAGTATCCCAGTGTCATTATTATGTGTATAATACACAGACCAAGGATACTCTGTGAAGCATTTTCCTCTCAGATGTCACCGGAACAGAGATAAGCCCTGGTGTGGTTTGTAAAAGCCAGCCTGGGGCTGAGGGGGTGCTGACAGAGCTCAAGAGATCACCCAGTTCTCCCAGTTACAATCCCAGTCACCACGAACAACATACCAATCACAATTTTGCCATCTATTTTCTCCAGGATGAAGCGAGCCTGGTTGCTCAGCTTTGCAGACTCAGCACCCAGCATCCCAATAAGCCATTCCTTCCTCAAACTGTAATATCGGAGCCGGAGTTCAAAGAACTCCTTAAGAATATCCTGGGGAGAGTCATATTTCTTGAGAAAGCCGACATGGTCAAAAAGAACCTGGAGGAAAATGAAAGAACACGGGTGTTATGACGATAAAACTGATTCCAAATGCACCGTAAGGTACCTGTAACACCAAATTAACCAACAAATTATCAAATCTCAGTGTTGTTCTAGAAACTACTTCAGTTTGTGAGCACAGCAGCAGAGACAATTTTAGATTTTCAGTGTTCTTGAATACACACAGTAGAGTTAAGGTTACTTGAATTTTAGAGCTCTGTGCAGGACAAACATCTCGCATCAAAGCTTCACACATTGTCAGGAACCAGACGTTCAGTGCCCCTGCTGCTGGCTCAAAGAGCTCTGCAAACTGTGATTTCAGATCATTTTGCCTCCTTCAGGCAAACCATCCACTCTGGGCCCACTCCTAAGCCAGGCTCTTGACCTTTGAAAGCTGATTTAAAACCAGTAACAGCAGAAAAATCGAAGTGAATAGGTTACTGCCAAAGAGGATTTTTGTTTCACGCAACGACTGCAGCTGTCCACAGAGTCTGAGTTAAACCAAGAAATTCCTTCAGCAAAATCTGTCACGTACCATGGAGTTGCATGTTAAACTTGTTTGGAGTTTGAAGACCTTATGCAGCCCCACAGCTTCGGCTTCTGCTAGTTTATCTTCAGTCATCTTCACCACAAACCTCACCGTGGTGTCTGTGTGATATTCTTTGTAGTCTGTGATTAGAGGGGGGGTCTTCTCAGTCCCGTTCAACATTGGCTCCAGAACCTGCTCTTTATATGTCTGAGGAAAGAAACAAAGTCAGACCCCAAGCCCACTACTCACTTTTGTTTTAAAGAGTAAAATACACACTGCCAGAGCAGATTCCCTGTTTGTTACCTGTGTCCATGTTCTCACAGGCAGCTCAGTGATCTCGATGGTTGTAGAATCAAGGATGGACACTTCACCACTTATCACGTACTGATTAGGCCCCAGCTCGTCTATGGTGCCTTTGAAATTCTTGTAACTGGGAAGCTGAGGAGAAAAAATACTGAATTCAGCTTTGTGTGGCTGCCTCTTTTTTTTAAGCATGCCCATCAAATGCTCAATATGACCTCAATAAACTAACAAGCAAGACATTTGTTTTTTAATGACATTATTTACCATTGGCAGTGGCTCTTCTCCATCCATCAGCCGACGGATGTTGTTCACAACTTCCCTGATATCGAAGTTGGGGATCTTACAGGCCCAGCCAGTACCAATCCCTTCAGCCCCATTGACCAGCACCATTGGAATGATGGGCATGTACCACTCTGGCTCCACACGCTGGTTGTCATCATAGAGGAACCTCAGGATGTTGTCATCCATTGGTGGGAACACCAAGCGTGCCAGGGGACTGGAATGGAGAAGGGAATTTAAGCCCAAATTCTTGTTACAGAACATGATTGCCATGCAAAAAGAAATTTCCCTAATTTTTACTATCCCACACAATTTCTCCCTTTGGTTCTGCTTCCGTTTCCATATTCTCTGTGCTGATAGCCACATTTCCATAATGAAATCTAGCATCTGAATTTCACTTCAGTTGTTGCTACTCTGAGCTTGTAAGTACAGCTTGAAGTTTTAAAGGGAAAAATACAACCTGCTCTTCATTCTAATTGCTGTAAAATTGAGTCCTTTAAGACAGTAGAGATCTCTGGAATGCTGACCTGAGCATGGTGAAGATGTATCGAGGGCTGGCAGAGTCTTTCCCTCCGTGCAGCCTTGTGCCAAACTGACCGATGGGCTGGAGCAAGTTGAGGTTGTTGCTGCCCACAAAGTTCTGAGCCAAGTTAATGATGGTCATCATCAGGGCAGCCTGCAATAAAGGAGGTGCAATGCAGAATGGTTCAGAGGATGGACAAAATAAAGCAACATTCACACCAAGAACTTAATTGATACAGAGGATAAACTCAATTGATGAAATACTGGAGGAAACTCCAGGAAAATGCATCCCAACCTCTGAAATGTTCTAGTGACCCATGTCTCCATCTATTGCTGACCCATGTCTCTATCTATTGCAGTCTACCTGCTCTGAAACTTCCAGTGAAAGATTCTGTCAGTCTCCACACAGAACCTTGTGAACCTTGACTTGTCCTGACACAGGCAGAAAGGTCATTAACATCTGCCTAAGTCCATCACAAATTAAGTTCCACTTGTTCCACTTTTTGAATGAACTATGCTCCCATGAAGTCCAGACAGGACAGGCAGAGTGACCAATGTCAGATTAAATTAATACTGAAAAAATTAATAGTGGAAACAGCTGAACAGTCACTTCTCTTTGATATACACACTCGCACATCTAATTCTGCTTTAGAGGCATTGTAACTCACACCAACAGAAGGGCCTTTTGCCTTTCCTTTAAAGTGTTTTGCATAGCCAGGCAGGTTCTTACCTCACCATGATGGTATGAGGACATCTCAGCGACAGAACCAGCCAGCTGAGCAACCTTCACCTCCCGCTTATCGTTTCGTTTGAAACAGGTGAACAAAACTTTCCTCTGACCTGGCTTCAAACCTGTATGAAAAAAGAAAAGACCTCATGGTTAGAACATGTGATGTGATGTGATGCACTTGGAAACTGCTCTCTAGAGAGACAAGAACTATTTCTACACCTAAAGATTCTGCAGCAGCTGAGTAAGATACTGGCAATGATACACTACAAAATGGACAAGACATTCCATCCAAAGAAAAACTTAGCAGAAAACAGACTTCAGGATACTGACCCTGAAACCTCAGCAGGGTCCCTGGCTCTGATGTGACATCAAAAAGCCATTTCCTCAGTCCTGGGGATACACCATGCAGAATCACGACTTAGAAATCACTTACCATCAACCAGTGATGGGATTGATCTCTCATTATCTGAGTTTGAGAACAGCACTAACTCCTTGTTGATGAAGTCATTGTATGTCAGGTAGTCAGTGTTCTTCCCATACAGGTATTCCTAAGAAAAACAGAGAGAAGATTGCCTTCATTTTAACAGGGCCTAATCAGTTTCTTGGCTAGTTTCACTGAAATGGGAACTCCTTGTAAGACCAGCTAAATCCAGCTCACATGCTGACACCCTTTGCATGGCAAAGGGAAACACTTCCCAGGATGCATTACTGCTCCCATTTTGGGGAAAATAAAGACTTCATTTGCCTCTGCTTGAGGTATCATTTTCCTACTGATACAGTAACTTGAAAGATGAGAGTTAAAAATGAAATTGGCAGCTGGATAATTGACAATGAGGCTACACTGATGAGAGAAGAAGCTGCTCTGCAAAATCCTGACACATTTTCAACGTCCTGTAATCTGGACCTGACTCACTGACTGAGCTGCGTGCAGCTCTGGCGTGTTGGGATGAAGCTGAGAACAGCCCCAGGCAGAGACTGGAAACCAGTTTCCTTATAAACATAAACCTTTTACCTCTGGCAGACCGTGCAGCTTCCGTTGTCTTCTATCCTCCATGAAATTAGTCAGCCACTCCTTTCGCTCTTCTATCTTCTTCTTGCTAAAGGCCTGGATGTTACAAAATGAAAAGTAACTCAATTCCAGAACATTCTGTCGTTGTGCACTATTGGATCACTTGAGAAAAAGGAAGAGCTTAGCCAGGAGAACAACATGCTAAACAGGCTGATTTAAGAGCCCAAGAAAGGCAATAAAAGGTTTCTGTAGCTAAATGTATTAAGAGCATAATTTCCACCACTCTGTGGAAGACAAGAGTAGTTAGGTTTAAATTCATAGATTTTTAATATTTTAGGGAAAAACTCAATTTTTTGGCATTGCCTAACAATTCTGAATATTTAAGAATCAAAGACGAGCTAAGGTGAAGTTCAGAGAAATGAGGACTTTTAATCCACCGTTTTGCACTGGGGGAGGAAGGGGAGATCCAACTTGGAGAAAACTGCAGTAGAATAAACAGAAAAATGTTCAAGGAATATATACTGTACTGCCTGAAAATGTCAATTGGTTTGTAGTGATTAGTTTGTTCCGAGCTATATTTAAAGCCCATCATTAAAAGGGTACTCTTGCCCTGAGGTTGAGGGGCAGATTCGCTGCTCCTGGTTCAACTAAAGCTGTAGCCTTGGTAACACAGAGATTGTCTCCAGCCCAAAGGCCTCGAAGAGCATTTTAAGAGAAAACAGAGAGCACTCTCCAAGGTGAAATACCAAAGGTAGTAAGTCAGCAATTAAATCAAGTGTTAGTTACCAGGGTGATCGCAGCATCATCTTCAGGCCCAGAATATTTGAAGCCAATTCGGTGTTTTGCCATATCTGCAAAGTATTCTTTGGCCTCCTTTGACGTGCTGGTACCCAAACCTGCAGGGACAGGAGAGGTAATCCTAATGACTTTTTGCCTAAATTAAGTTCCAAGTCAAATAAATATTTTGCTATGCCCAGTTTTTGTGATGTATCATATGAACATACAGTGTGAAGATGACTTCCTGAAAACTTAAATTACTTCAAAACGAGATGTACCACAAAAGTCACAAGAATTACAATCAAGTGAGCAGTGGTATGCAGTAGTTTTGGATTTTGTCTGTAATTCCTGTAGATATCTAAAATCTAATTGGAATATCACAGGAGGGTAGATATTTGGAGGGCACCCAGTCCAAATCCTTTCTGCAAAGCAGGATTGACTGTATTGAATCATCAGTGCTCTGACTTGGATCAGTTCCACATATTAAGTTTTTACAAACCTTTGTAGTACTTGATTTTCCATGAGTTGTAGTTCTGTGTACTGGTTTTCCATTCTTCAAACTCAGGAATGCTGTAGAATGCAATTTCTTCTTTGTTTTTAGAGGCCTGCAATGGACAAACATTTTAACTGTGAAATGAAAGGCATTTTTGGACAATGGATCTTCAGTCATTCACCTCATCCTCCCCCAGCCCTCACCTTTATGATGGGAGTAATGAATTCCTCCAAAAAATTGTGTCTTAGAAGAGATGGCCAATTGTGATGGATGAAGTTAATCAGCAAACCTTTGATGTGTGATCCATCCTGATCCTGAAATATAAAAGAAAAAAACAAACCATATTTTATCATGGAATGATGGAAATGATAACTGTTGTCTTAATAGTAAATGACTCTGTAATTCCAGCTATTAACTTTCACCTCTAAAAAGGTGGCCATGTGTTAATTGCTGAAAATTAAGAGAAACAGAAAAGGTAGATTCTTGGTGAAAAAAGGCATCAAGGACTGGTCAAGGACTTTGAATCAGCAGGCTGGAAAGACAGTGTTTAGCTGTTTGATGTAACTCACCCTTTTACTTTTTTGTGGCTGAAAATTATGACCCACAAAAATGTAAAATAGGAAAAATAAACACAGAGAATTGGGTACAACAGTTGCAGCAGTTAGAGAAATATTTTCTTTCTATCTCTTTATTTAAGTGTTAATTGTTATCCTCTCCCAACTTTCAATTTTAATGAACCTAACCTGATCTGTCATGATCATAATCTTTCCATAGCGAAGACTTCTTAAAGATTCTTGATCTTCATAATTCTTTTTATATTGCAAACCCACAATCTTGATGATGTTGTTGATTTCAGCATTTTCCATAATCTGAAAGAGATCACACAGAATAAAAACTTGTCTTTCAGACTCAAAATGTAGCTCAAGAAAGTATAAAGCTATCCCTAAGTAAAGCACTGTCTGAATTCTGTCCTGCTGGTGTTTTTTGCTGTTTAGAGACTTGTAATTTCTAACGGATAAATTACTCTAAGTAATTCCAAACATTTTCCAATCCAGAACACGAACATTATCCCCTCAGGCAAATCACTGAATAGGACTTAATCAATATTCCTACTTAACCAGTGAGACAGGTTCAAGATAAGGGAAGACTCAGGTGTTTAAGACACTGCTCCTTGGAGTTCCAGTGCTCCAGGTGCAGCTGCACCGACTCATTGCACAAATCACACCACACCTTCCAACACGTAACTGTAACCATTTTCCAACCAACCTGCTTATGAGAAGCTTCCCTGACATTGAGGATTTTCCCACGAAGAGGAAAAACTCCATATTTGTCTCTACCGACCACTCCCAGACCAGAGACAGCCAGAGTTTTGGCTGAGTCTCCCTCAGTCAGGATCAGTGTACAATCTAGAGAATTCTTGCTGCCTAAAAGAGAAGAAAATCGAGTCAGTTTTCTACTTAAGGAATGAAATCCAAGGCTGCACATTCAGGATTGAACAAGTATAAATAATCTTTTAACGTAGGCTTTTTGGCACTGCACACAGTAAATGGGGATAATCATAGTAAATGGGACTGCAAAATGGGAGTAAAACTATAATGACAGGTTATCTCTTCTCACTTTTCCTTAAGAGACAAATCTTTTGTTTAACAAACAAGTTTTCACTGTTTTTGAATGAACTGGTTACAAAGGATGTCAAACACTTACCAGCATCGTTGGCATCATCCAGTTTAGGAACACCCTTAATCTTGGAGTGTTTCACAGCTGAACATTTCTTATTCAGCTGGTTCTGTGCTTTAAATTTTACCCAATTTAGGATACTTTCAACAATGCCACAGCCAACTGCCTGCAATACAAAATCCAATCCGAAGTTGTGGGAAAAGCCTCAACAGTGACAGAAACTTTTGTTACATATTTTTTACAAACATCTTGACTGTCTGTGTACATCAGGACTTACACCCTTAATGAATTTTTCACTCAGTTTACAGGTAGAGCCGAAGTTCTTTGCCTGCAGAGTCATGTTCTCCTTAGTCTGAGAGTCAAAGGTTGGGTTTTCAATTAAGGCATTCACAAAAATCCACATGTGGTTCTTCACCTGTAGTTAAATACAACAAGGATCACACACTGTACAGGCTCAGCTCACTTGTCAATCACACAGTGAGGGAGCACTCAGAACCGCAGGGTTTGGAATTTTTGCAGATATTTTGTTAATTTTGAACAGCTAATAAACACTCATGAACAGTGTTAGATGATTTGGGATGTCAAGGAATTGGCATCTCCTCCACCTCAATAGGTGCTACCTAACAGATACTGAGGTTTAGTGCATCAACACTGGCATACAGCAACTGCAAAACACATTGCTTAAGCAAAGGGAAGTTAATTGGCTTAAACTGGACAATATGAGACTTGTATAATTAGCAATCTTACATATATTGTGTGTACAATGGAAATGTGTTATTAATTAATGCAGTTATGCATTGAGCTGAAGTTACAATTTGCAGCAATGCTCAAGTTGTGTTTCTCACCTGGAAAGGCTTCACTCCAACTCCGTTTTTGTTCTTCTTTTTCACAACATCAATGAGTTTGGTCACGAGCTGGTCAGCCACATAATCGACGTGTCTGCCACCCTGAGGAGAATGGGACAAGAACCTGGGATGAGGCCACGAAAACCCACAAATCTATAAGTATCTATTTAAAACTTGAAGCACATTATTTCCAACATTACTTTTCACTAAGGTATGTACACTAACAAATAGCCAGGAATATTAATGTTTAATATGGCGCTGGCTTGACTAAACACACTAAGGAGTTACCTTTGTGGTGGCAATGCTGTTAACAAAGCTGACTTGCTGGAAGCCTTTTTCACTCAAAGTCAAGCACACTTCCCATCGGGAATTGACTTCCTCGTGGATAACTTTAAGTGCATTCCCAGTTTCATCGACCTTATCCTTCAGATAGAGGTCCACATAGCTGCGGAATCCTTTCACCTGCACGCAGATGAGAGCAGACAACTGGTTGATAACAGCTCCTATAAATACTTAATTCACATCCCCCTGCAAAGCAGGTGCAGAAATCCCTCCTGCACGTGCTCCTTTGCTCTGTGTGATGACAGGAATGGCCTCAACAGAATCTCCCTGGTTAAATGCCATCAAAAAATGCAGATATTTGTGTTTCTTTTCAATGCTCACTTACAGGCAGCCTCTGTCCATTCAGGAAAACTTTGACATCTTTTGTGGATCCAGCAATATCATAGGCTCTTCGAGACATCAGTGCTACAATGTCCTTATCCAGAATGGTCATTTTGAATTTGGACAGATCAGGTTGGAAAGTGACACAGGTGAAATCATCTCCATCAAAGTATTTCAGCTTCATTTCTCCAGCCTTTCCCATGTTGTCTGTCCAGGTCTGAGGAAAGGAGCTTTGGTGAGTTGCAAGTCAAACACTCACAAATAACAAACACACCTTAGTTTTTAAAAGCAATAAGATGGTTTATGCATTTTAGATACCTTTAAATTAAACAACAACTCTGGTTAAAAACCAGATTCTGATGCTGTCTGCAAATTTCATTATTCCTTTGAATTATATATTGTGGATCAAATTTACTCTAATCACAGTGAACTGACTGCAAGGTGTGCCTAGAGTTTTGAAATAAAACCTGAGGGTCTCATTTGAAAACCTCAGGTACAAACTCCCTGGAAAGAAAAATGCTCCTACCTGCTTGAATAACTTCTTGTATTCACGACATCCAGTTTCCACAGTAAATTTTGTGCTGAATATGTTGCACAGTTTTGCTCCATAACCATTTCTCCCCCCTGGAATTAGAAGGAACACAGACTTGTGTTATTATCCTTGTCTAAAACCATCTAAAAGAATGCAAGACTAACTGGAGTTTGTCAATGTCAGCCCAATCCAAAGATAACTGTCAACAAGCAACAATATTCTACAAGCTCAGGACGCAACTACAAACTTTGATTCCAACAGGGTTTAAGAGGTTATTCAAAGATCATTCTCCCTGTTCCCATGTTTGCACTGTTATTATGATTAAACAGAGCACAGAGATTTCCCTGATAGATTCAGAATGCAATTTTCATAGAATCCCAGAGTGGTTTGGGTCGGAAGGGACCTTAAAGTCCATCCAGTCCCACTCTCTGCCATGGGCAGGGACACTTTCCACTAGGCCAGGTTGCTTCAAGCCCTGTCCAACCTGGCCTTGGACATTTCCAGGGATAGGGCAGCCACAGCTTCTCTGAGCAACCTGTGCCAGGGCCTCCCCACCCTCAAAGGGAGGAATTTCTTCTGTATATCTCACCCAAGTTTCCTCTCTTACAGTTTTCACACTGTACCAAGGACCCCCTTCCTGCCTTTTCTAGTTCAGGTCACACACTCAGATCTGCTCAGAGATATTAGTGCATATCTGAGCCTTCCCCACCTGTGACTTTCTTCTCATTGTCATCGTAGTTGCTGGATGTCAGCAGCTGTCCAAAGATCAGAGCAGGCACGTAGACCTTCTCCACTTTGTGTTCAACAACTGGGATACCTTTCCCGTTGTTCCACACACTGATTGTGTTATTCTCTCTGGGGAGGGAAAGAAAAGTCTGTTTTTAAGGCTGCAAATGGCTTAGCTGGAAAAAAAGTCACCGAAAGGCTCTGGGGAAAGGCACCATTTCACCAGGAACAAATCTGTGCTCAGCAAGTGCAGCAGCTGCCAGCAGAGGGGGGACAGGCAACACAGAAATGCCCAGATCTGCACATGCTGGCTCTGACATGGACCCACACACAAAACCCTCTGCCTGTGCTCAATCAGAATGAAAAGGGAGAGGAAGAGGTGGAAAACAACAGCAAGAGAAGAGCAGCTGTTTCCCCAGTCAGCCCTCTGTAAGAGACCAGGGGGCTAAGCAGAGAGAAAGGCAGAAAGGCTTTCACAACTGGGGAGTTAAATTTGAATTAAAGGGGGGCTATCTCAGATCAGCCCCATGGCAGAGCCCTGCAGTGCCTCCTCAGCTTTGCAGAACAGCTAAAAGCAACAAACAACAATGAAACCTAAAACCAAACTTACACATCAATTGTGACTTTAATGCACGACATGTTTTTATCCCTCTGCTTGTTGTCTGCGGCATTGACTAGAAAGGAAAGAGAATATTGGTTTTTTATTACATTCTCAATCAAGGGAAAACTATGAACTATGAAGTGTTCCAGTAGAATGAACACAGAAACTCACCACGGTGTTACTAATAATTATCTCAGCATGAAAATATTTTGCAAATTACAAAGAGGAGTACAAGTTATCATGGAATTATGAAGGATGGAAATGACCTCTGAATTCCTCCAGTGCAACTATTAACATAAAAGGGAGAATTTTGGGCAGAACAAAATCAGGTTTGTAATTGGATTTTTAAAATTTTTCCTTTCGTTTGTTTCCCATGAATGGCTTGCTATTAAGTAGTGTTAATAAGTTCTTTATAATTTATATTTAGTTCTAGTTTCTTCCATTCAACCCCGGTTAATAACCCATCACTCACTGACTCAATGGATCTGTCAGCTTACCCAGAATCTCATCAAAGATTTTGTACAAGCCAGGCACAAAGGTCACATCTCTGCAGTTGAGGCCAACCCCTTCATCATAAACCCACATTTGCTGGAAATAAAAAAAGAAGGAATTTGTAAGTGCCCAGGTACAGCCCCTCTTCTGTGCCCTCCTTTGTAAAGCAGATGTTTTGTGCTTTGTCAACAGCTGCTAATGACTCCCCGCCTGTCCCGGGGTGCTCAGCCCCGTCTCCCCTGCTCCTACCGGGGTGACGAGCTCCACCGAGCCGATATAAGTGTCTGGCCGGAGCAGGATGTGCTCCAGCTGCGTCTTTTTCTGGTAGATGTGCTCCACTGTGAGCTTCTTGGGGCCATCGGTCTTTTTCACAAGGATGTTCTCGTTGGCGGGCTGTGGGGGGAGAGGCAGCGGCGGTGAGGGGGGTGAACAAGGGGAACACGACGGGGCCGGGCCGGGGAGTGGGAGAGGATCGGGGTTTGAGGGGGAGGCGAAGAGAACCGGAATCGCAGCGAAGCGGGAAATTTGAAGAGAGGGAAAGCTGGAGAAAGGGCCGAGAGAAGGGGAGACCCTGAAGGAAGCCCAAGGGGAGCTGCGAAGGACCCGGGAAGACTCTGAGGGGGTCCGGGGAGAACTTGCGGGTGCCCGACGGGGACTGAGGGGAGCTCGAGACTCTGAGAGGGCGGTGTGGCGAAGGGTCACGAAGCCCCGCAGGGTCGGGGGCAGCGGTCGCAGGACACACCCGGAGGGGCGACGGGGACTCCGAGAGCTCCATGGCGATGGCAGCGGCAGCGGCGATAGCGGCTGAGGCGATGATGGCGGCGCCAACGTCCCCTTCAAACCTCCGCTCGTCCCGCCGAAACGCGCAGCCAATCCCCGCTCGCGGCTCCCTGCGCTCCGCCAATCACACTGCGGGGGCGGGCACAGGGCTAGCGCTCTGCCCGCCCCCATCAATCAGAGGCC
>VYXF01002213.1:80973-118456 GCA_013397295.1 Polioptila caerulea
CAGTGCCCGCCGTGCTCGGAGGAGCGGCTGGCGCGGTGCAAGGCTCCGCAGGGCTGCGCGGAGCTGGTGCGGGAGCCGGGCTGCGGGTGCTGCGCGACCTGCGCGCTGCCCCGCGGCACCGCCTGCGGCGTCTACACCGCGCGCTGCGGTGCGGGGCTGCGCTGCTACCCTCCCCGCGGCGAGCCCCGGCCCCTCCGCACCCTCATGCACGGCCAGGGCATCTGCACAGACCTGGCCGACGTCGAGGCCATCCAGGAGAGCCTCCAGCCCCCAGGTGAGGCGGCGGAGGGGCGGCAGAGGGTGGGTGCCCAGGGTGGGTACCCTGGGTGGGTGCCTGGGGGTTCTTGTCCCTCACAGGGGCAGTGGCATAACCCCTGTTGGCACCAACCCCCTCCCTGCTCACTCGGCAAGAGCTATGGCCACAGGATTGGACTCATCAGGGACCTTCCCATACTTAGAGGAGCTGATAAAAATGATGAAGAGTGACTTTTACCCGGATAGATTGTGACAGGGCAAGGGGAAGGATTTTAAACTAAAAAAGGAAGATTTAGATTAGATGTTAGGACGAAATTCCTCCCTGTGAGGGTGGTGAGGCTCTGGCACAGGTTGCCCAGAGTATTTCCAGATGCCCAATCCCTGGAAGTGTTCAAGGCCAGGTGGGATGAGGTTTGGAGCAACCTCGCTGGTGGAAGGTGTCCCCGCCCATGGCAGGAGGGTGGAACTGGGTGGTCTTTGAGGCCCCTTCGAGCCCAAACAATGCCATAACTCTAAGAGGCAGGTTGGGATGGGGACAGCACAGGATGGGAATGCAGGGAGCATGTTCCAGGGAGGGAGCAGAGCTAGGCTGCAGGAGACCTGGTACAAGTGGCTCACGTTTGTGCCATCTTTACCCACCGTGGGCACAGCAGTGGCACAGCCATTGGCACCACATGTGCTGGAGAGGTGAACCTTCACCTGCTGTGCCCTGGCTGCAACGTGCCCCTGGACCATGGGACAGCCCAGTGTCCCGCGAGCACCTGCAGCCCTTGGGGACACATCCCAGCTGCCAGGGAAGCTCCCGTTGCACAGTGACCCCTGCGCTGCCCCTTCCCTGGGATGCTGCGGGCAGATCTGGCTGTACTGGTGGGAAGAAACAGGAAAGAGGTCACCGGGCACCTGCTTCCCTGCAGGCAGGTCCTGCGGGTGCTGTGCGGGAGCTGAGTCTGTCTGTGCCGGGCAGGGCAGCGGGGTGCAGGCAGGGCTGGAGCAGCTGCTGCCGGCGTGCTGTGTCTGCCTTGCAGGTGGTGATCGTGGCTTCTGCTACGCCCCTGGTGCTCAGGCAGGATCTGGGGTGTGAGAGCAGGGCAGACAGTGGGAGCTCACCCCAGAGCTATGCAAGTCACACCATGGGAATGAAGCTGCTCCCAGGGAATGTGTGTGGGGACCATTGGTGGTCCCCATTGGCATCGTGCAGGCTGTGACCAGGACCATTTTCCCTGAAGCTGGGGAATATAATGCCAAAACTATCGACAAACTGGTCTGGCCTGACCCTGGGTCCCCAAGTGGGGTCACTTGGAGCTCCCTGAGGGGCAGAGGGGACTGGAGCAGTATTTGTCCCTGCCCATCCAGGGGGCTGGATCCCATTTCCACTCCCTCCTTGCATGTCTGATCCATGGCAGCTCCTCTGGTGTCCCCACTGTGATCAGTGCCATTCATGGATAGGCCCCTCCAGCCACCCCCCTGCAGGGACAGGAGCTGACTGGGAGCGCTTGGAGCCCCCCTGTCCTGCCTGTCTGTCCTCATCCCACATCCTGCAGGAGCTGTCTGGGCTCCCTGGCCCGGGGCTGCGCCGTGCTGCCAAGCCCTGTTGGTTTTGGCTGTGCCCTGTGTAATGCAACATTTTTTCCCAGAGCCTTTAGGAAACAGACTTGCATTTTTTCCCTTCCTTCCCGCGGTGTTTTGGCTTGGCTGGGGATGGGTGGGTGGCTGGCTATGGGAGCTGGGTCGCCCGCCGGGCACTGTGCTGGCCAGCAGCGTCACAGGCAGCAGGCTGGGTGAGAGGAGCCGTAGGAGCCCCTGTGTCTCGGACAGCCCATCAGGATGTGGGCAGGACACCCACAGCAAACTGCTCGGTGCAGTCCCGGTGGTACATCCCGCCGTGGGTCCCTGACCTGTTCTGCAGCCTGGGAACAGTGTGAGTGCGGGGCTGGGGGCTGCAGGCTCCCTCTCCCCTCACAGCCCTGCCTGGCACAGCGAGGGCACTCTGGCATGGCCAGTGCCTCTGATGTGTCCCCGTGGGATCAGCAGAAGGGAATTAAATGCCTGTTGAGGGGCAGGGAATACGGAGCAGGTGCCCCCGGCTGCGCCCGGGGCCGAGCGGGTGCCGGCGGCGGGGAAGCGGTTAACGCGCAGCTCGTACAGTAAACATTTTGTCTGGGGGCTCTGTCCGGGGGGCTCCGCATTCCAGGGAAGAGGCTGGGATCAGGGGGCTGGGCTGAGGCTGGGCTTTCTGAACAGTTGGACATGGCTCCCGGCTCCATAGCCAGGAAGAGCCTCTCTGCTCACCCAGGACCTGCGGCACTCACGGGATGTGACTCTTAGGAAGAGAGGGAGCAGTGGCTGCTTGCCTGACTCAAGACTGCCTTCCATGGCAGCGGGTCTGGACACCTTGTGCAGGACCCTGCCACCCACTCCTGGCCCTGCTAGCTCAGGGCTGGCTTTGGGATCCCACTCCTCAGCCAGAGCCCTGTGCAGGGGCCGGCTCCAGCCGTGGCTTTCCGTCACAGCCGGTGGGTGAGCCCGTGTGTGGCAGCCAGGAGGAGGTGAGGACATATTCCCCAGCATACACGATGAGTGATTTAGTGTTGGGTAAATGATTATGTCTGGGAAAACCTGACCCATGGGAGCTGCATTCACCCCGTGTGGTCCCTGTAAGCTGGGACAGATCCTGTTTCCTTTCTATGTGCAGTGACTGGGGGAGTGGTGGTGACTGAGCCATGGCTGGACAGTGCACAGGCAGGGAGGACAGGCTGGGTTCCACCAGGCAAGGCTCAGCCGTGTCCCATCTGTCCCCTAGGGTGGGGGCTCATCCACGCTTGGGTTTCTCCAGGCTGAATGTTGCTTCTGGCAAGGTTCTGGTCCTGCTGGGGAGTCACCTGCATCTGCATCCCTCAGTCCCTCTCCTGCACCCTGACCTCCCCTCCCTCAGTCTCACATTGGGCACTGAGTTGGGAGGTGCTCAGCTGTGTTTGAGCACGGCACTGTGTCCCGGGAAGGGGACAGGTCAAGTTCCCAGCTGGCATCCCGGGCCAAGGGGCAGTAGGTGCCTGTGCCCCTGCCACCCTCATCCTGGCCTCTCTGGTTCTGCCAGAGCCAGCACTTGGCAAAAAGAGCATGGCCCTCCCAATGCTGGCGCCTGCCAAGTTGAGAGCCCAGGAAGCCAAGAGCCAGCACCGCCATGGTCCTGCCAGGACCACCCACAGGTGACACCGGGGGTGCTGGACAGGGACATGGAGGGTGCCGGGGCTCACTGTGGCTCGTGCCATGTTGGCCACAGGCACATGGATGTTCCTTCTGGCCTTCGAGGCATATGAAGTACTTCGTGCTGGGGCTGGTGGCACAGGGGGGAGCGGGGCTGGAGCTCTGGGGTCAATGACACTTGTCTGTCCCCATGGACACACACATGAGGTCCCAGGGCTTTGCTGGCTGCCCCAGGCTCTGCTCCCACGGGATCCGCGTGGTGGAGCCGGAGCCCTTCACCGCTCCCTCGGGCTCAGCGCTCTGAATCACAAGTTCGGCACGTGATCAACCTCATTTGCAGCTCCCGTTAATTGAAGGCGATGCTGAATGACTCGTTTGTGTCCCCTGTCCACAGGCCGGGCAGGAATCCTCCTCGTCCCGGGACAGGCGGCTGTTTTATGTGTCTGGCGAGGGCAGCACCCCCTCCCATCCCCTTGGCATCCGCTTCCATTCCAAAGTGAGCAGAGAGGCTTTCCTCGGCCAAATCGGGACCTCCCTACCCTCCATCCTTCCAGGGTGGTGGTGCCCATGCATAGGTGGCACATCAGGGCAGTGTGGGGCGTGGCAGCTCTGGGCTCCTCACGCGCTGCTTTTCCCAAGTCTTTGTGCTGAGGGTGAGTTTTCTGGTCCAGTCGGATTTCCAGAGGGGCGAGAGGTTCCTTGAGCTGCTGTGTGTCACTTAGCTGGGGCACAGTAACCCCAAGGACAGCAGCGATCCGCAGGGCAGGGAGGGATGCTGGAGCTGCTGTGAGAGCCGGGGACCGCGGGGCCCGAGCGCTGTCAGGAGCCGCCTCGCTGCCCGGAGGCACCGGCGTTTCATGTGACCTTATGAAAATGTTATTGGCATCTGGTTTTATTTAAGCCGGGAGATTCGATGCTCTGGAGGCGGCTTGAGGGGGGGAGAGGAGGGGGGTTTGGCTGTGCCGGCGATCGGTGAGGGCTTCCCCTGCGGGGGCAGCGCCGGTGCCTCCCGGTCCTGCCTTTCCATGGCGTGGGAGCAGCGCATGGAGGTGCCGGAAATTTGGCATGGTGGTCCCCACCGGTGCCAAATCTGCCCAGCTCTTCCTGTGTGTTTCCCCACAGGGATACAGGGGAAGGAAGGAGCATCCCTGCCAGAACCCCCGAGCCCCCGGCGGGGCTCTGCCACCAGCGCCCGCATTGCGCCACAGCCTCATGGTTGGTGCCACCGGGGCTGGCGCTGGCACCGCTCTGTGCAGGGTCCTGGAGGCTTTGGGTTTGTGTTTCAAATTTCAAGGGCATGAGCTATTTCCTGGAAAAAATGGACAGATTAAGCAAAAAGCAAATAACACCCACGAGGGAGGGGGCTTTGACTGGGGCTTCGCTCTGGACTTTAACCAGGCCCCCAGGAGCTGGGCCAGGAGCCCTGCACTGCAGGGACTATGGCAAGAGGTGCCAGTGGGAGATCAGGACCCGGGTGCCGTGGGGGCAGAGTGGGCAGGAAGCTGCGGCTCCGACCCCTCTGCCTGCCTGTGGGAAGGGCCAGTGCCAGGCGTCACCCAGCAGCCCCTGTCTTGGCACTGTGAGCCCCTGGGTGTGACCCCTGGCAGTGATCATTCCCTGCCTGATTTGGGAAGGTTTTCCCTGATGCCAGCTGCAATATTGATTTGTTTAAGCCCAACCCCACGATAACCTCAGCCTCTTCCCTGCACCACCCAGGTGGGCTGGGGGCAAAACACTTCTCTGTGCCTGAGACAGCTCTGATTGCAGAAGGAACCCTGGCTCCTGGGGTGTCCCCCCTCCACAGAGTCTTCACGGGCCCCAAAGCAGAGGAACCGGCAGCTTTTTGAAAACTAAAGTCACGCCGAGCGCTCGTCTCATGACGCTCTGTCCAGCTGCCAACATCTGGGCCGGCAGCTTGGCTGCGCTCCTGGCGCAGGCGGGGATGCCAAGTGCTGCCTTTTGGGATCGGCCCCGCGGGAGATTGACTTTCTTATTCCAGGAATTTCTTCTTTCATGTCTTGGCGGGGGCCGTGCCCCGCAGCAGAGCGTGGCTCCACTCCCGGCCGTGGCGCCCGGTGCCGCCCTGGGCCTGGTGGGGGCTCAGCACCGCCCTGGTGCCCCCACTGCCACTGCAGCTCCTCGGAGGCAGATTTTGGGGGGCACCGAGGGTGTCCTGGGGCTCGTTGTCAGTGTGTCCCAGGGTTAGCTTCCAGGCCTGTAGCTCCAGTGCTGTGGTGAGCAGCCGGTGCCTGGTGACACGTGGCTGGCAAGGGCACAGCCAGACTCAGCACACTGGAGCCACTGCCCAGCACTCGCAGCATGCATTTGTGACTCTACAATAACAAACGCATGGCAACAAGTTGTTAGTCATGGCTAATGAGTAGTAAAACTCCCAGGAGTCTTTCCCAGTGCTGCAGGGAGCTCAGCCCAGTGCAGTGGCAGGGGCAGGACGGACCCAGGGCTGTGAGTGATGCCTATGGGGACCAGAGACAGTGATGTGGGGCCTGCCATAAACCACTGCATGTTGTTCCTTGGGGTGCAAGTGGCACTGTGGAGACTGGGGCTCGGCCACCCCCAGGGCTGCCTGTGGCACTGAGACCCCTTGGTCTGTGTCTCTGCAGAGAAGGAGGAGATCGACCACCCCAACAACAGCTTCAGCCCCTGCAGCATCCATGACCGCAAGTGCCTGCAGAAGCAGCAGGCGAAGAGGGTCAACAACGGCAACAAGATGCGCAGCAGCGGGAGCCCTCACCACCGCGAGGACACGCGGGTCATGGTGAGCACCAGGAGGGCTGGGGAGGGCAGGGTGGGTGCTCCAGGGTTGGGGTCCTGGGGCTCTGGGCCAGGAGCATGTGCCAGCCCTGTGACCAGCTCAGCCCCCCCTTTCCCCAGGCACAGGGCTCGTGCCAGAGCGAGCTGCACCGGGCGCTGGAGAGGCTGGCGGCCTCGCAGACCCGCACACACGAGGACCTGTATGTCATCCCCATCCCCAACTGCGACCGCAACGGCAACTTCCACCCCAAGCAGGTAGGATGGGCTCTGACCTATCACGGGACACTGGGAAGGGCATTTTGTAGAGCCAGGGTGAGGCTGGGATGGGGGACATGGAGGGAGGCGATGATGACAAGGCACAGCAGAGCCTGCATTGCACCAGCCATGCATCCCACCTTTGGTGGGAATCATCCTTTGGGTGCTGGGGGCCCTTTACAAAAGCCCCAGATGGGATGGGGATGATAAAGCCCCAGAGAGAGCTCCTGGTTGCCAGGCAGCCCATGGGAGTGGCCGTGGGGTCCAGGCTGGGTGTCCTTGACCAAACCCATCCCCACAGTGTCACCCGGCGCTGGACGGGCAGCGGGGCAAGTGCTGGTGTGTGGACCGCAAGACGGGGGTGAAGCTGCCGGGCTTCCTGGAGCTGAAGGGGGACTTGGACTGTCACCAGCTGGCGGACAGCATGTGAGCATGACCGAGGCGGCCCCGCGCCGTGCAGGGCCAGGATCCCCGCCGGGGCTGCCGAGGAGAGGAGAGGGGATGTGACTGCTGAGCAGTGTCCTGGTGCCGGGGGACCCCGGGATGCGCCTGGGATCGCACCGCGCTCTGCGCCACGGGCTGCCCACGGCACCACCACCCACGCCATGACCACTATCAGCCACTGCCAGGGGTCCCGGGATGCGCCAGCAGCACCTCCAGCCCACACGGACACAGCTGGGACGATGCTGCCCTGGGACTGGGGTCGGGCTGCCTGGGTGGAGTGGGTGGGGGGCACCATTGGTGCTGCTGCTGCTGCCCTGTGGTGCCCCTGGTTTTCAGCCTGGCCCCACAGGCAACCTCGGACACCTGGCACCTCGGGGTGTAGCATCGCATTTGCAGTTCAGTGCCCTCCATGCCAGACCTCTGCACGGGTGGCAGCAGCAGAAGTGCCTCGTCCTGCCCTCCCTGGTGGCAAGAGGCTGCCCAAGCAAGGACGGGGGGACCTGGAGAGACCCCCCCCATCTGCATCCCACCCCGAGCGTGTGTGTGTGAAGGGCAGTATGGCTGCACAGAGCAATAAGAGACCTTCCCCCTCCCTGCTGCAGCCCCCAGCCCCACAGCCCAGGAACTCCTCCCCACGGCCCAGCCCCATCCCACTCCCTGTGCAGGGACAAAGCCTCCCATCCATCCAGTCTCCCCCTCCTCCATCCTGGGGTGAGGGGGTCAGGATCCCCAGGCAAGCAGCGTTGAGGGGAGGGTGGAGGGGTGAAGGATGCCCAGGAAACACATCCCAGGGGGAAGAGCTTCCTTTGGTTTGAGTTTTTTCTTTCTCCCCTGAATTTTTTAGTATTTGAAAAACGTTGTTGGTGGGATCTAATAAGTGTGTGGCCCCAAGGCTGGAATTCTCCATCCCCAGGGGCTGGGGCACTGTGGTGATGGTTCCTGTCTTCTCTTCTTGGCCAATGTGACAAAACCGGGATGGGTTCTGGAATGTCTCCATGATGGGATCTGCAGATTTCACCAGCGCAAAGTTCTCAGCTGAGAAATTGTCACTGGTTTTGTACCTGGTTTTTCTTCAATCTGGGATGGAAGTTTTTCACATAAAAATGCCATGGAAACTGTGCCAAAGACAGAGGGGACTTCCCCAGTCCCCTCCTGACCCACCCTCTGGCTCCATGGCCTCAGTGGTAGGTTTTGGTTTTCCATGTGGATTTGTCCTGTCCAAGGCCCCCCGATGGGAATGAAGTTTCAGTTTTAGTGAAACACCCTCTGCCCTCCTGATCCCCTGCCTGCCCTGTGCCCTGCCACATCCCTGCCTGCCCTGGCTGCCCGTGGCCCTGCTCACACACAACTCCTAAACTGAGTCAATTTGCCAGGACAGTCCTCGGTGGGGAGGGGGTTTCCTGCCCCTGCCACCCCTCAGCCCCTCAGGGCCACCAAGGAGGGGATTCCTGGGGCCAGTCCCACTGCCAGTCCCCTGCAGCAGCACCACAACAGGACACAGTGCAGTGGCAGTGCCAGCCTGGTGGCCTCGGCCACTCGGCCGCTCCCCGTGTACCCCAGGGCGGGTCCAGCAGGGCCTTTCCTGCTTTGGGGGTTCCTGGCAACGCCGATGCACCCGGGCATGTTCTGTGTCCTGCTCCGAGGGCTCCAGCGTTTCGTAGCGTCTCTCCTGTAGTTTAGGGCTGTATTTACACACGACCATGTACCCGTGTCCCCCACCCCCAGCGCGTCCCCTGGCGCCCAAGGGGTCCCTGTCCGTCCCTCCCGGGCCAAGCCCGTCACGTCAGATTCCCGTGTAGCACCGACCTTTTACAGTACACTTGAACCTTTGTATCCTCAAAAAAGGTAATTACTGTATTTAATTTCCCGTTATTTGATGTGTTTCTATCGAGTGTGTTTTATCTTTGATGGCTCTAAATTATGGGAGAGGAGGGAGGCAGAGCAGGAGCGAGGGGGAATCCCACTCTTGTGGGGACAGGCTCTGGTCACCACCTCTGCCCAAGGACCTGGTCTCCTCGTCCTGTGTTGGGCTTGGGGTTCAGCAGCCCTGGAAACCCAGGAACCCACACGCCTTTGAAGAACTTCACTGAGCAGGGATGGGGTGGGAAGCAAATGATTTCTTACTTCCTCGTGGCTCCCAGCTCAGTGTCTCCAGTGGTGCCACCAGAGGATCATCACCGTCGGCCCCACGCAGCGCCAGGGCCAGAGACGGCGCCAGGCTGGGGAGGGGACCCTGGACCCGCTTCAAAGTTCAGGGCAGGACAGGGACAGGCACCGGCTGCTCCAGGGACACGGGTTCATGGCCAGGCAGTGCCGCCGGCCTTGACGAGCCGCAGCCCGAGGCACATGTGCAGGTGCCTGCTGGTGCCAGGGGTTCATTGGGCATCTCCGGCCCCGCTCGGTGGTTTGGGAGGGTGTCAGGATGCAGACGGGAGATGCCCAGGCACAGGAATTGTGACAGCCCTGCACTTCCCGGTCATGGCTTGGCTCTCTCCCAGAGTCTGCAGCCAGGGCTGCCCAGGGTCATGGCCCAGGAGTTCGCTGAGTCCCTGTTTGGTGGCTCCCGGGGCCGGCAGTGCCGTCCCGGGCTGGCGCCAGCCTGGTTCTCCGGTTACCGGAGCCGGGCGGCCGGCGGGGCTGGTGTTGTGCAAACACCAACATAGACAGCCCAGAAATCTGCTGGCACGGCGGATTGGCCTCTGGACCAGGGCCGAGGCCAGTGCCCCTTGAGCCCAGCCCCGTGCCCTGGCCCTGTGCTGATGCCTACCAGGGCTGGCCGGGCTCGGGGGGGGCAGCACGACCCCCCAAAGCACCATGTGGAGCCAAAGCCTTTGCCTGTCCCTGTTCTCAGTTGCTAATCCTGACCAGCAACACGATCACCACAACAGAGTCCAGCTCTGGGGGTCCTGGGGCTGTCCCAGGGTCTCCGGGCTGAGGTCCTACGGCCCGAGCTGCCTGTGACCTTGGGGGGCCGCAGCCCCCTGGTCCCTGTGGCACAATGGGGACAGCAGAGGCACCTGGATCCCTGGGCACCAGCTCCCAAACCCACCCTGCCATGCTGGGTTGTGGCTGAGCAGCAGAGCTCAGGGCAGAGGGGCCGGGGGCACAAAGCTGCTCCTCTCTCCCCTTGGAGCCCCATGTGCTCTCCCCGCAGTGACCCCAATATTTGGTTTGGTCATTGTCAAGAGGGACTCTGCCATGAGTGCATCTGTTCAGTTGTTCTGGAGCAGACCATCTCCGTTGCTGCCACCCCTGTGGTGTCTGTGGCAGGATAAATGTTCTACTGCTTTATTGAAAATACCCCTGAGAGGGTTTGTTAACATGGGGGCCACAATTAAACCAACGCAGAGGCTCCAAGTGAGAACTAAGGCGGAGGAAAGTGTGATGGCCTCAGAGGCACTTTCTGCTCTGAGCTACAGCATGAGCTGACCCTTCAGCTGCTGCAGATCACGGCAGCACCGTCTTCCTCAAGGCCCTGCCAATTTACGTCATCCAAGAATCCGGCCCAAATTCAGGCAAGTCATTTCCAAAAACCCAATGTTTCACTGTCATGAAAATGTCACCATTTATTTCCCAGCTCTCTGCAATGCTGGGAGGTCGAGCCCGCCCGCAACCCTGCGCTGCGTAAAAGGGCAAGAGAATTTCCCAGCACCAGGAAAAAATGCGCTGCTCAGTCATTCCTGCCTGTGGATGCTGCTTGCTCCTTGAAAAAAGCAGGTTTCCAGCAGGACTTAGTCATTTCATACACTTTGATTTGCAAAGCTGCCTCTTTGTGCTGCTCAGGGGGTGATTCCTCCCCTAGATTTTCCCTCCCGCAGCACTGGGGTGTCAGGGCTGAGTCCCCAATGGTGGGAGCTCTGCACAGCTCCATGACCTCCCTCAGCCCAGACACCCCAAGAACAGGGGGCCTCATGGCTGGACACCCCAGCCAGAGCATTGTGGTCCTTCAGAGCAGATGGTCCAGCTGTGGGGCAGTGGTTCCATAGAGAGCACAGCTCCCGTCCCTCCCGGGCAGCTCTTGTCCCTTCCCCAGGGCAGCCAGTGCCCCACGGAGAGGCTCGGAGGAGCATCTCACCCCACCAGAGCTCAAAGTCTTTAGCTGAGACTCCTGATATGATGGTGCATAACAAAAAAGTCTAAATACATGCTGTTGCCAAAATGCAACCCAGAAGCAGCAGAAGGGGAGCAGAAGCTCAGCAGTGTGTGGGCAGCTGCTGGCCCTGAGTGTCCCAGGGCTGTCCCTATGGGCTGGGCAGGAGCTGGCGGAGCAGGTCGATGACAAGGGACACTGGCTGCACGGTGTCGTACTCTGCAAACAGGTGACAGAGGTTCTCCGAGTCTGTCTGGCTTTTGGCCACGAACCCAAAGATTCTTTGAGGAAAAAAAAAGAGGCTTATTCAGTTTGCATCCAGGAATCTGAAGGAATAGACTGAAACCAGCCCAGCCACAAAGCCAAATCCCAGTTCCAGCAATTCCACCTTGGCCCGCTCCCCAATCACGTTTCCTTGGAAGCCAAGCAGCCGGGAGGAGCATTTTTGGCAAGGCTTCCCCAGCTGTGAAAAGATTCTTGAGCACAAGGTAGAGCCAGATATAAACTCACTTCCTGAGCCCAGCACAAATCCCTGGGAAGGCTGTGGGATTTGGACGGGGGGTTCTGCACGAGGGGATGTGGAGAACTGGGCTCAGCCGAACCTCTCATCCAAGCCTACAGAGCAACCCCCTCCAAAATGCCTCATCCTGCCACCATGGTAACTTCTATCACGTCCCCTCCTCATTTTTAAGCTCATTCTTTGCTGCTCTGCAATGCAGCCACTTCCCAAAGCAGCATAACTCCCCCAGATTCCAGCCCCACACTCCATGCGGGAGGTCCCTGCTCTTACCTGGAGGACTTGCAGTACTTCTGCCACCTGGGGGAAGAATAGAATTGGAGTTGCTCAAAGGCTGATGTTTAACTCATTCCATCAGCTGCAAAGCCAAGGGTTATGTTTAGATCCACCCCAGCATGATGTGCCCAGGGCAGTTTTATGGGATTTGGGATTTGAAGTGGTGCAGAGGCACTGGGAACCACAGGGGAGGGAGCACAGCGGGTGGCTCCGTCAGGTACAGCTGCCCAAAACTCACTTTCTGTTCTCAGGGTCCATCCCACAGAACCTGATGGCAGCCAAGGGGTAGTATCGCCTGAAAAACACCCTGGAAGAGGACAGGGAATTGTTAGGAGAGGGAAGAGCCTGGGCAAGGACATGAATTTGCAAATCCAAATTTGGGATGTGCTTGTGGGAGACTGAGGGTCTCAAGGCATCCCAAAATCCCAACCCTGGGTGCAGCTGGTTCCTGTATCCCACCCCCAAGCACAGCACCCCTTGTTAAAGGATCAAGTCCAGCCCTGGATTGTGACATTGTCCAAGCAGGGCAGGTTTTCCTGAGGCTGGGAGGTGAGGAAGGAGCTGCCTCTCCATGAACCACCCCCCAGAGCCACCCCCTTGGCCCATGCTGGCCTCTTACTTCCTCTGGACATCGGTCAGTGTGATGCCCTGCTCCGACACCCTGAAGTGCACCAGGGTGGGGGTGGGCAGTGTCTCCAGCTCCAAGGTGGAGGAGATGCCTTTCAGGATGGCCGGGGCTCCCGTCAGCGTCTCCACGTTCACCGAGTTGAGGTACAGGACGTTGCACACTGCAGGGACAGCACAGGGCCCGGCTCAGCACGGATGTGACACGGGCCAGACCCAGGGCTGGGTCCCAGGGGTCATCCTGCAGATCCCTCACATGGACCCGGGTCAGGTTTGTTTTGACGAAAATTAAAAGATTTGGTGACTCAGAAATTCTTCACTAATTTAGTTTGGTTTACTTTAATTCTTTGCACTAATTGTTGTAAAAGTCAAAGTATTTAATTTCCCGTTTCTAAATGTCACATTAGCTGGGGGTTTTTTTTCTGTTTATTACATATTTCCTTTAATGAAAAGCAGAAATACCCCAAGCCAACGAAGGGCTGAAGGCCAACCTAAAACATGACATTTCAGGCTGATTGAGCTGTTTAAAGGGCTGTTCTGGGTCAAACTAAACTTTCCAGCTTGCCAACTGATTTTTCAGAATTTCCAGCAAAACAAAGCAGTCCCCAGGTCCCCAGCCTGCGTTGTGACCCCTCCGTGTGCCCTTCGTTCTTTGCCCTCACCAGGAGCCCACCCAGGCTGAGGTGCACAGACCCTTCCCCATCCTGCTCTGTCATTCCCACATGCTCCCCATAAGGTCCCTCAGCAATTTCACCATCCCCTGACTGCCCATCCCTCTCCTGGAGCCCCAGCTGTTCCACCCCCATCAAAGCCCATCAGGAGAAAGGAAAAAAAAAATAATCAGGAACTCTTTAAAACTATGGAAACTGGGGGTCTTTTATCAGCCTCATGACCTCAAGAACTGTGTTTTGAAGCATCTTGAAGACCCAAAGTCTCCTTTCCTTAAAAATATCAGGTTCCCTTGCAGCCCAGGGGAAAATCTGCAGAAATCCTACAGTTATCTCCAGCCCCATGGGGAAGCTGGAGGGGGATGTCACACCAGCACCCACCACTACGCAGGGGTGATCTGCTGCTGTCACAGTGTGCCCAAGGCTCCAGCTCTCACCAGCTGGGCCATCCCCAGGGCCAGCAGGCAGCTCCTGTCCTCACCTGCAGTTTTCCTGGCCAAGGACAGTGCAGACTGGGGAGCGCAGTCAGGGCTGTCCTCTCCATCAGCGAGATCTGCACAAAGGACAAGCAGGAGCAGTGATGCCACAGGCTGGGCTGAGCTGGTCACCTCTTTGGCCGTTCCTTATCTCACAAGAGGCTCAAAGGCCCAGGACCACTCTAATTGCAGGGGTTTAGAGCAGTAATTAACTTAATTGTCCTTCATTTCCCTCTCCAGGCTCTGTTCACCTCTGATCTCCCACTCCTACTTCCCTTGCCCTCTCCCCAGTCCCAGCGGAAGGGAGTCACCGCCGTCCCATCCCCAGGTCAGCTCTGCAGGTCCCTGCTCCACCTGCAGCCAGGGGAGCAGCCCCTCGCAGGCACCCGGGGGGGCTCAGACCCCTCCCCACAGCAGGGCCGTGCCCACCTCCCCGGCTCGGGGCATCCCCCCTGTCCCATCACTGTCACCTACCTCGGGTGGGGATGCTGAGCTTGCAGGGCAGTGCCAGTGGGGTGATGGAGTGCTGGTAGACGAAGGCAGAGAGGCTCCCTGCAACCAGAACTGTGAGTTGGGGGGGGGGCTGTTGCCTAGAACCCTCCACCCACACACCTCCACCCTGCAACAGCATCCCAGGGATCTCATGTTCCTGCTTTGGAGCCACTACCACGGTCTCACTGCCAGGGAAGTGCAGGCAGCAGCTGGGGCTGGGGGGCTCCTGTGCTGGCAAGTGTGCAACACATTCACCTGGTCCTGGCTGGTGCTTCCAGGGGCTTTAGGAACAGCTCCTGGGGCTGCCAGGGCTGCTGTGGGCAACAGCACTGTCCTTACCAAAATACAGCTCCTCGCTGGCACCTTTCAGGTGAACCCCTTTGGTGGAGGACTCGATGAGGAAGTGCCGGACGAGGTCACTGCTCTCCTCGCCTGCCAGAGGGACCATAACCAGCATCAGCACCGGCCCCAGTACCACTGATTCACCCCTGCCCACCCCAGAGTCCTGTCCCAGGGCATCACTGAAGCTGCTGTGTGCCACCATCACCGTGCCAGCCCCTGTGAGAAGCAGAACAAGCACCCACAGACTCATTGCTGACACCTCCCACACACCAGAGTCCTGCGGCTTCTCATCTGGTTTCAGTTTGAGTAGTTTCAGTTCAACCCTTGAAGCAACGCCCCCGTTTGCACCCCCGTACCTGTCTGGCTGCTGGATGGAGAGCCAGGAACCTTCATGGCCAGTCCGAAGGAGCCCCGGTACGAGGTGCTGTCCCGCACCAGGAACGCGCCCGGCTCCTTGTCCCTCAGCAGCTGGATTGCTGTCAGAGCACAGGCAAGGGCTCAGCCAAACAGGACAGGTGGGATCTCCCCACGCTGTGCCCCGGTGCTCTGCAGGGATTCACTCCTTGGCAGCAGCAGGAAAAGCTCTGGAGCGTGTGCCAAGGGCATGCACATCCCTTGTGTGGCACCAACTGCAGCTCCCTGCAGGGCCCTGGCTTGGTCTCATGGGTCCCTGCAATCCCCAGGACACTCAGCCCCTGCCCAGGCCATGCTGTGTGACAGGCAGGAGAAGCTTTGCTGGACTTGGAGGACACAGAGGGGCCGTAACACAGCCCTTGTTTCCAAGCCACCCCCCTCAACCTGTGAGGGGGTCCCTCCGCACCCATCAGCCCCCAATAGGCTTTGATTTGCCCCCATTGAGTCCCCACAGCAAGAACTCTGGGGGCAGGCCAGAGCTGGAGGTGGGGTCACACCTGCAGAGCCTTTCCTGCCTCACCTCGGTCCCTGCTGATGCTTGGCTTGAACCAGTATTTTGATGTGTCCATCACAAACTTCATGGTGGGCTGCCTTGCCTTCAGGGGACCTAAAAGAGACCACAGGATGTCAAGGCCAGCAGGAACCTGAAGGACCTCCACGGATGGCAGAGCCCAGCAAAGACATTTCTCTCTAAGGCTGGCCAGGGCTGAAGGTCTTTCAATCCTTTTGAATCCTTTCCTCCCCACTCCTCAGAATAGCTCATTCTCCATGTAATTATCTCTCTTGGCAGGCTGTGATGTAGTGCAGAGAGGGTCACATGGAATCCTCTGGCAGTGCCAGCCTGCCCAGCCCTGCACAATCCACTGGACCATGGGATTTACACCAGGATCTGACCCACACACCCTCTTGCTATTCCCATAAGGATCCCAATTAAAACCCTCTGCCCCGAGAGCTGCCTCTGCTCATCTCCTCCAGAGAACAATAGCCCCAGTGTTTGCCCTTGAATGAGGGACCTTGTGAACCCTGGTACCTTCTCTGGTGTCCTCAGAGCAAGCAGGAACCCCAACCCCTCCTCCCAACCCCGTCTGGGTCTGCAAACAGGCAGGACAGGACAGAATGATGTTTCTCATTCTCAGGTGCTATAAATAGGTGCATCTGCATCTCCTGGAGGGAGCAGAGCATTCCTGGCTGCTGAGCCCATGCCCCAGGACACCGGTGGGCAGAGGGCTGTGGCTAATCCAGGGTCACCAGCCTCAAGCTGGAGACCACCTGGACCATGGGGAGACACAGCAAGGACCTCCAGCAAGGACCTCTCATCCTTTGTGTCTACAATCCACGGCTAAAGCAGAAGGAAAATGGGGTTGGCTCCCCCTTCCCCAGCAGCTTTTGGGGTCTGCAGCTCCCCCCTGCCCTGCCCTGTGACTCACTGTCCGAGAGGCAGCTGAGCGCGGGCGCTGACACCGCGTTGTTCAGGCCACCGAGCCTGGGGGCTGGGCTGCAGCCGGCCAGGGGGGGCTGCGTGGCAGAGCTGGGGGGGGCTTTGGCCAGTCGAGGGGGTCCCTCTCCTTGTTCCAGGCACCCGTTCACCAGCAGCACCGGGATGTCGGCCGCGGAGGTGAGGATGGAGGGGGGGCAGCTGCTGGCCTGGCCCTTCTGGGCCAGGGAGGTGCCGGCGCTGGGGGAGCTGCCTGCCCAGGGTTGTGAGGGGCTCTGGCCAAAAGCTTCCCTGGAGTGAGACACAATGCCAGAGGAAGGGGAGCAGGGGCTGCCCAGGGAGCTGGCAGTGGACGGAGAGGCAGCGGCCGAAGCATCCGAGTCCTCGTTGTGGAGTGAGTGGGTGCTGCTGCAGGAGGGAGACAGAGCAGAGATCAGGGGGTTGTTCACACACAGAGCCCATCCCAGCAACTGCACCAGCCCTGCAGGGCATCATCTCCCAGCCCAAGGAATGAGATACTTGGAGTACTGCCCTGTGCCCCTTCCACCAGGCACAGGTGGCATTTACCTGCCCAGGATGTAGCTGGTATCAGAGCCGGGGCTCGTGGAGAGCTGGGACACCCAGCTGCCCCTCTGCTGGGCCCTCAACACCTGCACGGGCTTCAACAGATTGTCAACACCTGGGGAGGTGCTGAGGGCCACGGGGTTGGAGGAGGCTGTGTCCGTGTGTCCTGCCAGGCACTGCCAGGGCGTGGTGCTCTCGGATGCTTTGCTACAGCTCAGGGTGGCTGACTGGGGACTCGAGGGTCCGGGTGGGCTCGAGAAAACCACACTGTCACCGGTGCTGTATTTGCCTCCGAGGGGCCCTTTTTGGGGCAGGAAGCTGTTGGCCTGGGGGGACCTGGCGAAGGGGGTGCCCGAAGGGCTGGGGGAACCCTGTGGCAGGTCGGGCCCCGTGGCTCTGCCCGGTGTCAGCTCGATGTACTTGATGTCTGCAGAGAGAGAGAGAGAGAGGGGAGGTCATGAAGGATCTGCTGTGCAAGCTGAGCTGTGTTCCTTCGCAAAGCTCTGTGAGGAACGTGTGTCTGTTCTTCCTGCTGTGAATTTTGGCTCCCTCTCTGCAGGGCTGGGGGTCCAGCACTGGCTTTTGTTGAGATCCTGTGAGGGCTGATTCCTCACAGATCCCAAGGTGAAGTGACCCCCCCGGTGCTGGCAGGCTCCCAGGGAAGGGGGTTACGTGCGGTCACGTCTGGCTGCTCAGACCCCCCTCACCAGCATTACCCAGCCAGGACCTGCCGAGACCTGCAGCCAGAGGTGGGTGTTCCCTCCAGCAGCTGCTCTGTTTGTACCTGACTCAAGAGAAAAACACCTGGCTGCTCCCCCCGGGGTGACGTCAGGTTCGGAGGGTGGCCCTGCACACCCTGGGCAGAGGAGCAGGGGATGTCACCTGGCCCCAGGTACAGCTGGACTTCCACCCACACTGTGGATGTGGCAGTGAGGCAGAGGAAATCCACGGGGGACAGGGGCGGTTACAACACTCTTGGTGTCCCACTACAGGACCAGCCATGCTGGCAGCAAGCACAGACCCAGGCAGGGGCTGGCTGCTCCCTCCTGCTTCCTCCCACCCTGCACAAATCTCTTTAGAGAAGTAATTTCCAAGGCAGTCTCTGTGCCTCTGTCCTGCTGGGGGATTTTCCTTCTCTTCCATTACTGCTCAGAGCCAGCCCCTCCACTTGCCATTAGTGACACGGGAACACACCTGACAGAGCATCTCCTGCCCAAGGCCCTCAGTGGAGCCTCACGGCCAGCACCAGGGGTGCCTGATGCACGTCAGGCCCTGGCTTCCTTGGACAAAGCCAGCACTTCTGGCTGAGCTGGAAGAGGCCCTTTAGCAAGAGACACTCAGAGTTGATTTGAGTGCTTGCAGAGATGGCAGGTTCATCACATCCCAGGGAAGCTGCTCCGGTGGTTAATCACTGCAGTGCCAGAGGTGTGCACCTCCCTTCCAGTCTGGACATGCCCAGCTTTGCTTTCAGTGCCTGGTTCTTGCCCTGCCATGGAGCTCAGGAAAGTTCCCCTTCTCAAAAGTGTTTCTCAGAAAGGGAAAATCCTTTTTACTGCAGCAAAGACAAACTGCTCTGACAGCCCTGAGCTCCCTGCCCAGGGTGTGACAGGTCCTGATGGACCTGCTGTGCGGGAGCTGCTGGCCCTGGCTGCTGCAAGCAACAACCTGAGCTCTGGGCCACGGAGCTGGATGAGCAGGAAAAACACAGAAAAAAATACAGAAGTTACTCCTGAGCCCCTTCTCTGTGCCAATCTGAGCACGAGCCAGCCACGAGCACCAAGGAGGTGTTGGGTGAACCAGGAGGGCTGGTCCCCAGTGGGGACACAGCTGGATCATGGCAGGACAGAGCCAGAGCCTCGGCCCTCCACAGCCTTGCTGCCAGCAGCAGCTCCTCCAGTGCCCAGCCTCGGGGTATCCCTGCAGCCACGTGTCCTGGAACCACAGCACAAACCCTTGCATCGAGCTGGCAGGATGTTTTCTGTCAATGTCTCCCCAAAAGGAGAAAGAAATGGGGATTTTAATAGTCCTTTAAAGAACTGACAAGCATCTATGCACCAGGCTCATGAGGCCTTTTACCTCCTACTTCTCTGCCTTTGCTCCTCTTATCACCTGTGGTTAAACCTCAAATATTTGCTCAAGACCTTGGCAAGTTTTCCGGCACCAAGGAGTGGCAAAAGTGCCACAAACACGGAGCCCATATGTCACGCAAGCCAAGATCTGCGATCTCCTTTCTCCTCTAGGAACTACAAGGATCCAGAGGGAATTGTGCCTCTCATGAACCTGCCTCCTGTTGCTGCAGCGTTTCACAGAATCATAGACTGTGCTGAGCTGGAAGAGACCCACCAGGATTGAGTGCTGTGTTTAAAGCTGCCTCATGGTCTCCACTAGACAAGAACAGGCCCCTCTCACCTCTCTTGGGCACCATCAGCCCCTGCCACCCTCACATCAGGGCACAGACTGCAGGGCTGGAGCAGGAGGAGATGAGTGAACAGGGAAGCTGCACTATGGGAGGAAGTTTGTGTAAAAAACCAAGAGCTGTTAAGAGAAAATGAAAGCTGAAGTGAGGCTTTTCCCACTGAATTCGTGGACAGCTTTCCAGATGTTCAGTTCCACACTTGGAGCCAGATTCTCCAGACCACTAGCACGTTACCTGTGGAGCTGCTTGGGGCTCCAGTCCCCAAGCAGTGCAGGGAGGGGGGCAGTGGAATGGGTCAGGCACTGAGCAGCCAGAGCTGGATCTGCACTTTGTCATGGTATTTTATCTGCAAGGCCGCCCTGTCCATCCCAGCAGGAAGCAGGGACACTGTCTGCTCTGGAATTGCCTGGCTCCTGCAGTGCTGCTGCCCTGCTGCAGCTCAGGACCCTCACACCCACCTCATCCTTCTCCAGCCCTGCCATCCTCATGTTTGTGTGAGGGCTCAGAGAGCATTGAATTTTTTTTCTTGTCTTTAACATCCTCACATTTGACCCGGCTTTGGAAAGAAGCCTGGGGACTGATTGTCAAGGTATTTCCGTGTGGAGAGACAGGGAGGGGCAATGAGGCTTTTGGGAAGCAGGGAGACCTGAGGCACCTGAACCACCCTAGACCTGTCCTGTCAGCAGTGTCAGCTCCCCAAGTGCTGGGGCTGCCCCATGCATAAGGTTTTGAACACCTAAAATGAGCAGGACAGCCCAGGCAGGATCAGGAGCAGCTCAGGAATCAGAGCTTGGGTTGCAGGATGACAGGGAAGAGTTGCACAAGGGTTCACACAAGGAACTCGTGAGCAGAGTCAGGGCTGGAATGTGCTGCTGGTGCCTTGCCTATGCCAGGTATGCTGCCCGGGGAGTGCACAAGCCCTGGAAAAAGAATTTCCCTGGCAAAAGAATTGGGAACACTTAAATGGGATGGTTGTGCAACACTTGATACCTTAGCCCAGGGGTCTGGAAATCTGGCTGCAAATCCCTGTGCTCCCACAGGTCAAGTGTGACCCTGGGAAAGGTTCTGCTGCCCTTGAGGGAGCAGAATCCTCACTGGGCACCCAGAGCTAAGGGCCAGTCACTGGTGGTGACAACTGGGATTAGAAGTTTTCCAAGAGCTGCAAGTGCCATTTGTAACGAGAATTGTTTTCTTCAAACACAAGGAAACGAGCATCAGGTAGAACTAAAGGCTGTTTTCTGTGTTCCTTTCTGGACCCTTTTGAGCTGTCTGGACATGACATGTCAACAGTGATCAGACCAGGGCTGTGGAAGCACCAAAGTTAGGCAGAGCTTGGATCGCAGCCTGTCCTGCTCCTTTATATGGAACCCTGATGTCAGGAAACAGTCCCCCACACTAATCCCCCGGGGACAGAGGGGAATGTCCCTGATGCCCATTTCCAGCCTCCCAGGAGCACAGGACCTTGTGTGGGTCCTGGGGCTGGGCGTTGCCTCACCTATTGCCTCCAGGTCCTGCTTCTTGGTGGCTGCAGTGTCACCCGGAGCCCCAGGCTGGGCTGCATCCTTCACCGGCCTGCAGGGCAGCGGCTGGAAGGTCGGATCGATTTCTAGGATCATCTTGTTGAGAGTCTCTATGGTTATATCCAGGGAGGGAGACATCGGCTGAGCCTCAGGGTCCGTGCTGGCGTTCTCCTCCTCCTTCGGCTGGCACGGGGCAGGGGGTCTCTCCAAGGAGGAATTCTGCTGGCCCTTCCCCTGCGTGTGAGCAGCCACATGCTCCGACACGGGCTGGGCTCCGTATGCTCTCCCGTTGGGGAGCAGGAGAGCCTTGGGGTGCACCATGGAGGGGGGATCAGTCCAGGCCTCCGTGGAGTAGTAGACGTACTTGCCCGGCAGCGTGGAGCAGCCCGGGTACCCCGCCGGGTGCAGGCTCTTGCTTTCCTCCGGTGAGGAAATACACACAGTCTGTCCAACACGCAACACGTGGGATTCTATGACCTGTGACATGGTTTGGTTTTCCGGTTTCACAGCTTAGAGGCCAAGGGAAACCTCCTCCTCCTCCCCCTTCTCCTCCTCCTCGCCTCCTTCCTCCACCAGGGACCTCAGACCCCGTCTTCAATCCAGTCTCCAGTGGAATAAGAATCTGAGGAATGCAGAGAGGAGCGGTTACACAGGCATGCCCCGGGCAGCAGCAGACTTCAGCGGAAAAGTCTATAAAAACTGGGATTTGGAGTGAAAGCTGGAATTCAGCTCATATGAAAACAAGTCACCCTGTCCTGCTTTTCCACCCCCTCCAGCCTCTGCTCCCAGTGCCACAGCGTAGCTGGGCAAGCACATGAGAGACTCATTGGCAACAGCTTTTCAGGATTCAAAGGCCTAAAGTGGAATCCTGCTTTTATTTGTTAGTTTTCTGGATTAGGAATGAAATGAAGGCTCTAACAGCCTTCCCATGGGAGCCTGAGCCCCGGGAGCCATCCGAGGGCAGCCAGCGAGCCTGGAGCCCTGCGGGGCAGGGAGCTGGAGCTGCCTGCCAGGGCAGTGTCCTGCAAGTGGGTGTACAGCTAATCCAGGATTTTATTTTCCTGGTACAACACGACTCTGGAAGCCTGTGGACGTGGCTGCTGCCTCAGTCATGGTGCTGCTCGAGGAATCTGACTGCAGATTCATTTAGAATACGCCCTGGCTTTGCTTTAGGCAGAAAGCATTTTTTAATTCCCCATTATAAACCCCTATGGAATGAGGCTGGCTTCCCTTAGGGGTCTGGGCAAAAGGGAAACTGTTCGGAGGTGGGGAAGTTGTCCTGCTGCATCAGCAGTCAAGTGGGGTTCCCCCAGCTGCTGCTCCCCTGCTGCTTGGCAGGAGCTGTCCCTCAGCAACACGCGGCCACCAAACACAGAGGGACCCTCACTCCTTTGGCTTGGGATGAGGACAACAGCCCTGCCCCCTCCGTACCCACTGTGGCAGCCAAGCCCAGTGTCTCCACGCTGGGGACATCCAGGACCAGCACATTCCCTGTGGCAGCACCACACCATCCTCTCTGGTCCCTGTGGAGGGCAGCGCTGGTGGGGACCACGGGGTACCCAGAGATCCAAAGCCAAAGGTTTGCTGGTAGGAGTTAATGCCACATCTCGGGGCTCCCTCTCCGCATCCTGTGCGGATTGGTGTGTGACACTCACAAACAGAGGGGCGCACTTCACAAAATATTTGTCGTGTCCTGCACCAGTCTCCAATGACTGATTTATTTACTCTCTTATCCTGGGCTGATTAACGATGGAGTCACAGGATTAGGAACGAGACACGTTGCTCCAAGGCAGCCGGTCCCTGAGCGCCGTGGGCGCGGGCAGGAGCTGGGCTGGTGCCCTGCGTCACTGGCGGTAATCAGTGACTAATTGCCCCGCCAGGTGTTGAGAGCAGGTACGGAGGGTGGCTCAAAACAAGGCAGCTGTGCCCTGGCTGAGTTATATAACCCCGGAGAAGCCCCACATCTTGCCAGAGAGACAGCCGGAATACCCCGGGCTTGTGAAGCGTAGGGAATTAGAAGCAAAACATCGCAGCTGTCTGCTGCTGCTGTCAGCACCCGGCCCCGGGCGAGTCACGGCAGGTAAAGCCCTCTCCAGGGCTTCCGAGAGCACGGAGAGCTGCAGGAGTGAATAAATACCTCAAGCCCATTTACCTTCCTGTCATCCTGGCCCCCGCCGTGCCTCCTGAGCCTCTGAGAGGTTTTGGTTACAGGACTTGCATAGGAATGGTTTGGGAGCAGGGCTGTGCTGCGGGAAGGGAAGCACCTCTGGAGCCTGAATTAGACGGGTCCAAGGCACCTCTGAATTGTTGCTAATTATTCCTAGAGGTGGGAACCTCTGGGAATTTGGGGCTGTGCTGTTGGAGCCTGGTCTGCCCCAGTTCCCAGAGGAGATGGACTGAGTCTGGAGCGGGTTTTGCCTATGGGAGAACCGGCTGTGAAGGGATCTGCCAGAAATTGGGGGGCAGGTGGATGAGGGGCTGCAGATAGTGGGGTCTTTCCTCTGACTGCAGCAGTGCCACAGCCCACGGTGCCCTCCCTGCTGGCTGTGCCACGGTCAGCACCAGCACGTGGCTCTTCCTCGGCATTTCCAGCCCCCAGCCCCAGGGCACAGTGGATGCAGGAGCAGGCTGGGACCCAGCCTGGCTTTCCTGCAGCAGCTGGGCTGGCCTGCCAGGGCTCTGCCCACCAAGTTCTTGTCACCTCCAGTCAAGCGACACCACAGCTCTGCCGGGGGCTGGTCAGAGCTCAGGTAAGCAGATGCCCACCTCGGGAGACTGCCCAAGGTCTCCTGCCATGGGGCAGCATGTGCCACAACACTGCCAGCTCTGCGTGAGAAGTGCAGTGTGGTACAAGGCTCGGAGGGAGCGTTTGTTAAATATAAAAGGAAGAGTCATTCCAGGTCAAAAACATAAGTGAGATGGAGTGAAAATTGGATTCTCCCCTGGGGAGAAGAACTGCCTGGCTCCAGTCAGCATCCACAAGACAAGGCTGGTTTTAATTTAAGTAGGTACAGAAATAACGTGCAGGATGCATGAACCAGGGCTGTCGGGGCTTCCAGGAGCATGCACGCAACAGCTTCCCTCCTTTCTTGTACTCCTGCCCTGGGTTTTTGATCTTTCTCATGTTTGATGCTGCCAGAATTAGCCTCCAAACCTCATTTCTCCTCCCTTCCCTTCTCTGGGTTGAAGTGAAAGGTCTCCCAGGCTCCTCACAGGAATTTTGTGCCTCAGCTGCAGGCTCTTGTGCTTGGAGGAGCAAAGGAGAAGGGCTGAGGTGAAGGAGGTGGATCACAGGGTGGCTGCTGGGACACACACAACTGTGGGACATGCAAATGCTGCCCACAGACATCAGGACCTCTCCAGAGTCACTGGGGATGGCAGTGTCCCCATGCACGGGCCCTGCGAGGGCTGGGCAGAGTCTGGCTGTGCCCCCCAGGCCGGGAAGAGAGGCCAGGCAAGGGCACAGGTAGGAGCCTGTATCCCACATACCCACAGCGTGCCATGAGCCATGCCCTGGGCTCTGTGGCAGCAGCAGAGTGAGCTCTGGGACAGAATCAGGGCAGCCCTGGCAGAGGGAACGCCAGCACTGCAGCCATGCCCGGACAGGCTGGTTCAGCCAGGGCTGGGAGATCGACTGGCTGTATGGAAATTCTGGGGAAGGAGCTTTGTTGTCTCAGCTAAGTCAAGGCTAGCACAGAAAGAGATGGAAATAAGCTGGCACGAACACATCCAGACTGGAAATTGCTGCATTTCTGCTACTGGAGGCAGACGGAGGAACAGAACCCTCTCTAAGCTGAAGGGGACAAGTCACACATTTCACACGCAGATGGACACTCTTAGAAATGTCCTCAGTGAGAGACCTGCCTGCTGTACCAGGAGACCCAGGCTGTGGGGCTGGAGCTGCAGCTCAGCCCAGTAAGCCCAGCTCTGCTCCAGCCCAGCTTGGCAGGCAGCCCCCCGCGGTAGGAAAAGGAGCTGGGCTCGGGGTGTCAGGACTGGGCCCGGAGCACCCACGTGGGGCAGGAGGTGGGGTGCTGGGTTTGGAGGGCTGCAGGGCTCTCCTGGGCGCGGCTGGGAGAAGCAGGGTGCCCCGGGGCCAGGGCTGTGCCGGCACACCCCGGCTGCTCGATAACCGCCCGCCCTTCCCAAACCCGCCGGGCACGGCTCAGCCCCGCGACGCCACACGGGCCGAGCCCGGGCATCCACACAGAGCAAAGTCCCTCCCGCTTCTTCTGCCGGAGCTCAGGGGGCCCGATGGGACCCCCCAGCCCCCGTGCTGGCAGCAACTCGGGCAGGGGAAGGGCAGAGCTGGCAGCGCTGCCCCGCAGCATCGCCGGCAGCTGCACGCTGGGTGTCCCAGCGCGGTTATTTGGAGCTCAGACATACGAGCCGGGACACAGCCTCGCTCCCTGTCTGCGCAGACCCCAAAACAGCTCAGCCAGCTGCCAAGTCTGGTTGTTTTTCCTTGCAACGTGAGCCCTGGGAGCCTCCCGATGACAAGCCTGTTACACATCCCCTCGCCAGGAAGGGCAGAGGGAACTGCTGGGACACCCAGGATTTCCAGAGCTCATTATACACACGGTTTAATCACTGCGAGGGCTGCGGGCGACTTGCCTGGATTAGAGGGGCGTGCTGAGGGGGTTGAGGTAGAAAGTTCCCATGGTTATGCCGTGTTTTCCCGGCAGAGCCGCGGTATCACATGGCGGATATTAATACACCCCAGCTCCGGGGGGGTTCCAGCACCTGGTGCCCGAGGAGGGGCTGCCCTCCCCCGCCGGGGGAGAAGGGCAGTCTGTCCGAGCCTCCTCCCTCGCTCAGACATGAGCGATTAGAGATCTCCGCAGCAACAAAAAGAAGCGTTGATGAAATCCCAGCCAGCATCTGGGTATCTGACCAGCCCCCGGGGCCGCACGATGGGAGCAGGAGCAGTGCCTGAGCAGAGTGTTCTGGTGGGGCAGCGAGAAACCCTCCAGTGCAACCCGAGAGCATCCACAGCAGGAGCCACCGACCCCCCTGCCCCCTCCCAAAGCGCTGCTTGTTTAGCAACATTTCAGACTTCTGGAAGGGTCTCCAGGCTTTTGGTGGAGGCGGGTTATTAGGAATGTTGAAATCACTGCTCCAGCAGCTCCCCCTCCCACTGCATTACAGCCTTTTCCTCTCCTGGGACAGCTCTTTCCCCTCTGGCGAGAGTTTCTCTGGGTACAAGATCAGCACAGAGCCTGGTCCTCGTTTCCAAGAGAGGTGCCAGCACAGCAGGAGAAGTTTCCCCTCCCCTCTTTGTGGGTGAGCAGTTGACATGGGAGGCTCGGGGACAACAGTGTCTTTAGAACAGGGTGTCTGTCTAAAAATAGGCTAAATTAGCAAATCCTAAGAATGTTTGAGATGAGTTACAGGAACAGACACTAACGAGCTCCTCGGAGCACCAGCCAGGATGTTTCTTCTCTGAGACCATGGGAACGTCTCCCTCCAGCCCTTGTGGGACTCACTAGGCAGCATCAGACAGAGGAATCTGCAGCATAAGGGGCTGGTTCCTGCATTTCAGGGGTGCCAAGGAGACGATGGCAGCTGCTGCACAGGGGGCTCTGCACACTGCAGGTGTTTCAGAAGGGCCCTGAACATCTGGGCAGTCCTGGGCACATCCCCTGCAGTGCACAGCACTACACCCAGGCCTGGAAACCTCAGGAGGCACCAGAACATGTTTCAGGCTCTTCCCTTGGCTCCAAGCAGTGGGTCTAGATTATTTTCCTCCCCTCCTGAGACTCAATTTTCCTCCCAACACATCTACCTTACACCTGCAGAGTTCCGAGCACTCCCAATTGGAGCCCTGGCTGCACAGCTTCTATGCCATCCTCCCAATAATTTTCCTCCTCTGGCATAAGGATGGAGGCCCAGAACCTGGTTTTGGTTTGGCACCATTTTTGTTACTGACTCCATTTCCAGTGCTTTGACCTTCCTGGCTGTCTGTGGCTTAAGAAGGCTCAGTGGTGTCACAACACCCTGAGTGCCTCGGAGGGAGCCCCACACAAACCTCTGCCTCAGCCACTGCCACTTCTGCTCCCACGTGGCACTTTTATTGCCTTGAAGTCTCCACAATTCCCACACCACAGCCTCCCACGGGGAGGAAGGAGACACTGGATCATGCCCTGGGACACACAATCCCAGCCACTTCACCTCAGCCGAGCTCACTTGAGGCAGTGGAGGAAACACGCACTTGGACACATGCACAGACAACAAACACCACTGGAAATCTATAGCAGGCTTCAAAAGGGTAAGAAAGGCAATTGCTCATGTCATAAGCCCCATGGACTACTGAGAAAACCTCAGAACCTCAGCTAGAGCAATATGCATAATTCCACACCACTGCTCCCAGCATTACCCAGCAGCCTTCCCCACCCTGGATCACCACTGCTCAGTTTCTGCCCACCGGCAGCACTGCTGGGGCAGGAACAACCACGTCTTGGCTTATTTGAGATCCCTGCAGCAGATTCCTCCCAAGGCACAGGAATAATCCCCAGCTAAATGCAAAGCAGCAGCAAGAGGAGCCATGGAAGGGAAGAACAGATACGATATTGAATGCACGCAGCATTAGCATGAGAACTGAAAGAAAAAAAAGGACTTGGAAGAGGCATGGCAAAGGCAGAGATGGCCCTGGGAATCAGCGCTCGGAGGTACCTGGGCTGCAGCGGCTCGTCCCCTCTGCTGCGCGGCTCCGCTGCAGCACCTCCGGCACCCGGAGCTCATAAACCACAAGGGTGGGTCTGTGCAAGGACCAGGTTCTCTGGGAGCTTGGATTTAACGGGAGCCCGGTCCCTCCCACCTGGGCCGAGCTTCGCCGCCCCTCCGTGCCCCGCAGGTGTGGTGCAAGAGGGAAGAGCCGGGCGCGGGGTTTGGGGTAGGAGCCGGGGCAGCGCAGGGCTGGCGAGGGGCCAGGCTGCCCCCGGCACGGCAGGGCTGGAGGCACAGAGCTGCCAGGGACAGGGACGGCGGCCAGCCGGAGCAGAGCTAGGTAACCTGCTCGGGGCAGGTGAGGAGTCGGTGCTGCCGCTGCCAAGGGCTGTGCCCGCCCTGCATCCCCCGGGCAGCAGCAGCCCCAGCCCAGCCCTCAGCCGTGGCACTGTCTGTGGGGCAGGACTGATGGGGACCGTGCTTCAGCCTGGCCGAATCTCGGCTGTCAGCTGTGACAATAAATGAAGAGGGAACAACAAGCAGAGACTCCTCTCCAGCTGGAGCATCGGAGTTGAGCTCGTCCTGTTTCTTTCCAGAGGTACCAGCTGCTCCTGAGTGCTGCAGGCACCACAGACACATTTCTGGGAGGAGCAGTAGACGAGGGGACAGCCTGTCCTGTGTCACTGCCTCGTGGCAAAGGTGCTGCCTTAAGGAGGGAGACTGGTTCAAAGGGAAAGACATTATCATCAGTCTGCTTAAAGGGCATCTGTCGCCGTCCAAGGGTCTGCCCATGCTGTCATCACTGGACTGTTATTCCTGCTATAATACAGGGAGAAGATTGAAAAACATATTGAAAGGGTAACCATGTCTCCAACACGTGTTTGCAGTGTCCAGGCCAGAGCAGACAGGCCTGACTGCTGCACTCAGCATTCCCACATTGGGAACAGGGGATAATAAATAACCCCCAAGCATCCTTCTGGGTTGCTGTACAGTTTGGCTCAAGGGTTTCTTCCAGGGTCAGTGGGCCCAGAGCCATGGAGCAACCTTTAATACCATGTCTCTGAAATATCCTTTTTCAAGGAAACTGCCTATTCTGCTGCCCATAAATGCCTTGGGCTCACTGCAGTGTTGTCACACTGTGAAGGGACACTTTGAAACGTCTGATTTTATCAGGAAATAGGCCATATAAACTCCCTGCCTTAAATTCCTTCATCTCACTTTACAATCTTTCCAACGTTTCATTTATTACCAGCCATTGTTTTTTCCTGTGCTTACATCCCTGGGCAAACAGTTTGACACGGCCTGCACAGCCTCTTTCCATCTGTGATGGCTGTGGGATTTCAGTGGGAGTGTTTTTCCGGCAGCTTTCCTTTTCCTGGCTGGTAAAATTCACCTGGATGTGGTCCTTGCCAGATGGAATTTCTAACCTGGAGGATGTTCAGTGTCACACACCCATCAGCCTGACTCCAGCTGGAGGGAGACAAAGGGGAGTAACATTTGGTTGGGTCCCTCAAGCTGAGTATCTTCCCTGTCCTGGAGTGCTCAGGTGGTTATAAAGGACAGGTTAGCACCAAGGCTGGGGGAAGAGGAAGGTTTTGGTAGCAGAACAAGGTGTCTCCATGCTCTGGTCCTGCTGTTTGCAGCCAGCTCTGAGTGCACACAGGCTTTAGCTCTGTTCACAACCCTGGGAAGCTCAGTAGGATAAATGTGTTCAGGGCTAAGCACCTCCTTTGGAAAAATCAGCCCAAAGTGTCCCTGTGCTGTGCCACCCCATCCCAGTGCCCAGCTCCAGCCAGCACCTGGCTCACAGAGGTGGGGATTGGATGGGGCTCACCTGTGGAGCCAGAGTGGCCTCCCCAAAGGAAGGTGCTGACACCTCCACTGCCACCTTCCACTGTCCCCATCTGCTGCCATCGACATGCTCAGCAACCCAGAAATCTGCAAAGCTTTTTGCTGTGTGTTCACATCCAGTGCCGGCCCCAGGCTGAAGAGGCCTCTGTGTCCTGGAGTGATGCAATTCTCTGTGAAGGCAGTGGGATGTTACTGCTATTGGCACTTAGGAAGCCAAATTGCAATTCTCGTTCTGCCCTAAAGTTGCTTTTCTGTCTTTTCTCTCTCCTTTTCCGTCTGTGTTGTGCAAGGCATGAGAAGATGCCCTGGGGGAGCAGCTGCTGTAGAAAATGGTTTGTTTCTAGCAGGGCTGTCAAACTCCTCCCTGGTGCTGAAACAAATGCAGAGATATTGCAAGACCCCTCAGAAAAAAAAACATCATTTACCTCTGGCTTTGACGTCGCTGGTTCTGCATCGAGGCCAAGGAGTTCCGTGGCTCTTTGGCCAAGCTGTTACATTTTCTTTGTGCTCTCTGTATCCACAGAAGATCAGCAGGGGAGAATTAATGGAGTGCAGGGAGGGTTGTCCACGCAGCAGGGTGTTCTTCCCTGCTCCTGAATCTGTGTCACACAGGTGTAAAAATCTTACATTGCAACTCTGTTACCCCAATTAGAACGCAGAATTTATACTGAATTTACTGCAGGGGTTTCAGATTGAAGCAGCAATGCCTATGAGAACCACATACCAGTCAGTTCACCTGTGCAGGTGAACTTACCCTGCAGTGAAAATCCCACCAGGAACAAGCCTCTGCATCGCCCTGGATTTTCCCACCCTGAAGGCCCTAAACATTATTAACCAGCAACACATCCCTCAGCTTTGTGAATGGGGATAGAGGTATGCAGGTGGGCATGGCAGCACGGATGGGATGGGGTGGTCAGCAGCAAGGTAATGTCACTTTTCTGTTCCCAGGACAAAGCAGAGGGAAATGAAGAGTGAGAGACTGTCAGGGGGAGAGCACTCTGCTCACACCTGGAGATGGCCAAGGAAAAGGTTGGAGGAAGAACAAGGGAGGCAGAGAGCCACGGAGTCCCTCCTGCAGGGCTGCAAATGTGTGGTTCCTTGTTCCTGGGATTTGAGCAAAATAAATGCCCAGACACCTACGAGGGACCCAACATAAAAGAACATTTTCAGAGGAACAAATATTGGTTATGAATAAGACTTGGGAGTGCTTCCCTGGAATGCACCTGTGCAAACGAGGAGAAAAGGATGAAACATCCCTCTCTTTGTCACCTCTGCTTGGAACTGAGGGTTTGGTTCCTGTATGAGGGGAGGTGATCCACGGAGCTGCAGGGGCTCTGGGATGGGGGCTGGCAAGGTGGGAAGCCTTGGACCTGAAATGTTTGGGCCATGCAGAAGGGCTGGAACAAGGGATTGTCCTCCAGGTCCTTCTTCACTGCAGGGACCCCTCTTGGCAGCGGCTGTGGCAGAATTCTGTGGCCCCTCTGAAGGCACCTCCCCTGCCTCCTATTTCCTTGGCTAAACCCGACCTGTCTGTGCAGAGCAGATTCCTCCAGGCATGGCCCTACCCAGGATGTGCTCATAAAGGACAAAGTATTAACCTGACAGCTAAAAAAAGAACAAATAAAACGCGTGAATTGGCCCAAGCAGCTGCTCTGCCCCGTGTCCCGAGTTGCCACTGACACCAACTCTCTCCTGCTACTGGCTCTGGAAAACCTTCCAGAAGTCTGACACGGGTGAAGCAAAGTGACACCGTGTCCAGCACTTCAGAAGTGTCATGGGAAGACTGAGCAGTAAATCCGTGCAGAAAGCAGACTGCTTTATATTCCTCCTTCCTCCTCCTCTCCTCACTCCTCCAGCATTCCTCCTTCCTCTGGGGCCTTCGAAAATGAAGGAAACACATTGAGTGCTGCAATACCTGGCTGGAAAAGCCACAAAGGGCTGTGGCATTCCGGGGGATTGATGGCACAGCTGGCACAAGCAGAGCAGGTCTGGCCAGCCCCCAAGGAGCCCTCGGAGGGTGCCTGACCTGCCTTGTACTCGAGCGGTGGCACAGGGCAGGAGAGAAGATCCCAAACACCCCCAGGGCTCTGTAACTGGGTCCTGTTGCCATTCCAAACACCCCCAGAGATTCCCCCAGCCCAACCAGCCCCTTCCTCTGGTGTGGGAGCGGGTGGGCACCGTGTCCTGCACTGCTCGGCTCTGCGGAGCCCGGAGCATTCAGCACTGAGGGGGTTGAGCTCTTCGGCCTTTGGGGGCCCGAGGAGAGGCAGGGACAGCCCCTCACACCTCCCCCGGTCTCTGTTTCCGCGGGGCTCCTGTAACAGCCTCGTTGGGCTGCAAGGACCTTGCCAGGTGAGTCACCCTTTTCACGGAATAACAAAACATATTTACTCAGAAGGGTGACGAGGCCCTTTGGTTCCCCCGAGGGGGTGTTAATCAGCCTCCTCTCAGTGAGAAAGGACCTTTTGTTTTCTACACCTCACAGTTACGGTTTTCACTGTCTGAAAGTGCAAGGCTCCAGGGAAGTCACATCATGCTTGGAAGCATCGGGGACCGTCAGAGGCGGTGGGGAGGCGGGGGAAGGACAGGGAAAGCTCCGTGCCCTGCGGTGGGGCTGGCGGCTGTGTCTGTGCAGGAGGGAATGGAAGAGCAGCGGTGCTGGCCCGGAACGTGCCAGGGGCGTGGGCAGGGCTGAGCGCAGCTCCAGGTCTGTGCCTGCACACGCCGGGAGCTGCGAGGGGAAAACCACTGACGTCAAGGACAGAGGATGAGGCCCCGCTGGTGCCCTGCACGGGCAGAGCCGAGGGGAGAGCACCAGGTGGTTCCTGCTGCCCCCCACGAGGAGTTACCTGGCCGTGGATGTGGGCCACGGAGAAAACCCCTTTTTTGGCCAGTGCTGTGTGACACTGGTGGTTGACCATGTGCCGAAGAGCTACAGGCAAGCCCGAAAGAAAACTGGCATCTCGAGGCTCCCTGCCCCAAGGATGTTGATGCTCAGCACATAACTGTCCTGAGGAACTGTCCTCCAGGATGAACACCTTGGATTGCTCTGGGCTATTTCCCAGAGGTTTAAAGCAAGCAAAGGGGCGCAGGGCAGCTCTCCACAGCCCACATCTGCAGGTGCATTTTACTCTCAGAACCTCAAAGAGTTACATACAGAGCTCTTCTTTCCTTAGCAGCCAGCCCTTTTCCTGCAGCAGCTTTTGATGGATCATTTCCAGTGAGGAAACCTCACACGGGGAGTACCTGCCTCCCTATTGCTGTGGGAAGGCAGGAAAAGGCAGCACAGGTTGTGCCACACGGCATCATCCATCGTCAGAAGCTGGGATGTCATTGTCCAAAACTTTCCTTGAAAAGATGTTTCCAGGATCCACCCCGGATCCAGCCATGAGCCATTCCATATTGATGTCAGGCCATGAATGAATCATGAAGCCTCCTGACTCCCCACAACAGGCACATTTCAGCCTGTGCTGAGTGACACCATCCCCTCGCAGAGTCACCACAGTCCCCCTGGAGCCACCTCTGGGACAAGAGCCCCGGGGACCCTCAGCTGGGTTGTTTGAGGGGGCTCTGCAAACCGCGGTTCTCAGGAACCAGAGGATCTTCCCCGTGCCTGCCCCGGAACCCTCATCAGCTCCACAAGGACAGCGTGGTGGGAAGGCACAGGCCCTGGGGCCATCCATGTGGGAAGGGTAATGCTGTGTTTCCAGGGGAGCAGTGGCACTCCTGCTGTTGTGGTTGAGCCTCTGGGAGCTGTTTCTCTATCCTCTGGCCTCCAGGCACTGCCTCAGGCTCTGCTCCCAGCCAGCCAGAGCCAGAACACCTCGGACACCTCCAAAGAGCACGTTAGCCATGGATCAGTGAGCACTTCACACTCCTGTACGTGATCAGTGACACAGGGCTGTGGAGATGCTGCCTGAAAAAAAGCCACACTTGGAGCCATTCCCGTAACTATCAGCACTAAATCCCAGGGATTTTCGGAGGAGACTGTGCTGGTCACTCCCAGGCTGAGCTGCCGGGTAGCAGGGCTTGCCCAACCCAGTAAGCCAGCAGCAGTTTCATCAGTAAATCCATCAGCTGGTTCAAACTCGATGGCCACTGGCTGTCCCAGGGGAGCTGTGTGCTGGGAGAAGCCTCCAGAGCTCTTCAGCAAGGGGGGCTGTCATGGGTGGAGAAATCCAGGAGGAGAAATCCTGGAGATGTTTGTGTTTGTGTGTACCCACAGACACAGAGGCTTCTCCTCAGCAGAGTGAGATCCTCAGGGTTTGTTTCCCATCAGTGCAAGGTTGGGCTGCTCCTGCTGTTCCTGCTGTAAAGAAACCTGGCGTGCTGGCCCTAAATCCTGCTGGCAGCTGGGCTCATGGCACAGGTGTGCAGGTGGGGATGGGGCGAGATGGAGCCATCACACCTGTCCTTGTTTGCGCTCCAGTGACCTCTCAGCAGGAGCATTTCTGCACACACTGACAGCACGGCAATGGGAGAGACATTAACCTCTGAACTATAGCTGCTGACAGCTTCCAAACAAATAATCCTGGTAAAGTTCTCCAGGGTAGGAGAGTTCCTGGAGGTTTCACGGTGGTGGAAGAAGAAAAGGAAACAAAGCCCAGCTCCACTCATGATGCCTGGACTCTCCTTCCCACCCCTGAATGGCATTTTTAACCAATACCACCAGTTTTTCCTTTTTCAGGAAAAAGGAAAAACTTCAGTGAAGAGACTCTTGCAACCCCAGGGCATGGAATCGTGAAACAGCTTTTGTCTTGGAGCTGGCGTCTCTGTTATCAAGGTGAACTCAAGGAGAACAATTGTTTTCCACACTCACTTTTCCCCTCCACAATCAGCTCTGTTTGCTCTAGCTGTGCTGCCCCACGCCAGCACTGATAGGGACTGGCAATTCAGGGGAGTTGCTCCCATATTTGTTCAACGGAAAAACCCGTAAACCCTTCGAGGAGGGAAGGGAGAGGATTCTGGGCACAGCCAGAATGTTAATTACAGCTCTTACTGCTAATAGCAGGGGAGGAGGAGGAACGAGCAGGGACGGCAGGAAGGGGAAAGGTAGAGCCAAGGTGTACTGAGGGCCTCCGGATGGGTGCAGCAACAAAGGGCTGGAGAAGAATAGGCTGATTATTCTGGGTTTGCTGGGAGAAAGTGGGCAAGGATGGTGAGGATGTTGGAGGGCTGCCAGGAGCTGTGAGTGGGACAGGGAAGCTCTGAGGGGTGCAGCTCCCTCTCTGCAGCTCTGCAGGGACAGGCACACGCACATTTCCATCCTGCAATGGCTCAGCCCCACTGAAATCTGTAGCAGCCTATGAGGGACTGAGGATCAAGCACCCTCCCAGCAGCTGTTCCCAGATTTTTCCTGGGAGAAGAGCTTGGGATGAACTCCCAGGATCTGTTTTCTGCACTGAATCCCACACTGGCCGTGCACAAAGTGCTCCAGACCTTCTTGGGAAGTGGCATCTTCCCTCGGATCCCTGTGGCCTGGGCGCCACCGCAGCGGGAATCACAAGGTGCTGCTTCACCCGTGCCTGCAGCCCCGGGGAGCAGCGGGACTGCCGGTGTGGGCTCACATTCCGGGGGACCCCGGACAATGGGAGCATGGTTGGTGGCTGCAGGCAGTGCCAAGGGCTGACTCACAGCTGCTGACACTTGTCACGCTGAAAGCATTTTGGTATTTATGGAGGCTGTTCCCAGCCGCAGTGCGGGCACAGCGGGGCCAAAGGCTCCCGCCTTCCCCGCCCTCAGCCCAGCCCGCAGCGCCCTGGCCCGGCTGCTGCCAGGGCCGCAGGATGGGAAGGGCACCTGGATCCCCCCTCCTTCGTCCTCCAGTCCAGGCCACTTCCCAGTGAAGAGGCAGCTTTGTCCTGCCCAAAGCTCTCCCGTCCATCCATTCCTGTCCCACATTGCCCTGAATTCTTCCTTTCCACCCTTTGCTCCTTTTGCATCCCTTTTGCTCAGGGATGCAAAGGGCTCTCTGACTGGGATGGCAAGGCCATGGCATGGGAAAATCTGGGAACAGCTGCTGGGAGGGTGCTTGATCCTCAGTCCCTCATAGGCTGCTACAGATTTCAGTGGGGCTGAGCCATTGCAGGATGGAAATGTGCGTGTGCCTGTCCCTGCAGAGCTGCAGAGAGGGAGCTGCACCCCTCAGAGCTTCCCTGTCCCACTCACAGCCCCTGGCAGCCCTCCAGCACTGAGTGATCCTCACCTGTCTCACCATCCTTGCCCACTTTATTCATAATAATAACCCCTAATAACCTGACAGCAAAGAACCAGCGCCCTGAAACCCCTCCACAGGACAAAAAAAAAAAAAAAAAAAAGATGCTTCTATTAAAACTCTGCTTTGGGGAACCCATTGCTTTGTCTCTTCCAGCCCTTGCCCTGCTATTGTCCGAGCCTGCAGGAAAAGGAAGGAGCGGAGGCCCCCGCGGTTCCTTCCTGCCCGGAGTTGGAGCCGGGGCAGGTCCGGGGCTGCTGGGCTGCGCTGGCCCCTCTCCGTGAGCGCCAGCCCCCGGGACCACCACGCTGACAACTTTCACAGGACCACAGTCCCTGCCAGGCAAAGGAGAGGAAGCTGCTAATGGACGCTAATGGAGCTGTGAGGATCCTCCCGGGAGGCAGCCGAGCTGTCCTCTATGGAGAAAAGCGGCGAACAGCTCACTCGCACTTCCACGGCTGTTCCGGCTGTCGCTCTCTGACATCCCTCGGGGTTACAGCTTCCACAGATTAGGGCACAGGAAGATTTGCAGCTCCAGGCAAACCACGGAGGCAGGTGGGTTGGGAAATATGAGGCCACTGCTGCAGAGGATTTTGGGGATCTCACGCTTTGCCTCAGCAGCATCCCATTTCCGCCAGGTAACACCGGCATCCTCCGAGGAGGAGCTCTCAGGGGAAAGAAATACTGACGGGGCTGGATCCTGAAAACAGGGATGAGCCTGATCCAGTGCCAGGAGTGACACGCCGTCCTCTTTCATTTTAATTTTGCCATTAGGAATTTTCAGGATTTTTCTCATGACAAAAACGCGCCGTGGGGAAAACAGAACAAACCCAAAAGAGTTTACAAGAACAAGACAGTTTGCCCCTGGTTTTGCTGTTTTCCTGCCGGTTTGTGAGTTAGCGCTTGTGCTCCCTCTGCCTCTCCCCGGGGATCACCCACGGTGTTGCGGCTCGGCACGAGGAAGGGATCAGCTCCCAGACTTTCCCCAGGAACCGACCGCTGCAGTGCCCTTCCCGTGCTCCGCAGGCGGGTCATGCTCTAATTATCGGCTCATTTCCATACCCGAGTGCTGCAGTGCTGCTTCCTCCAGCCCTGCGAATTCCAGTGCCACGGGCTGTGCCAGCAAAACGGGACCGGGAGCGAGCTTGTGACATTGGAGCTGCCCAGCTCCGGGCTCTGCTCACAGCCCGAGCATCACCTTGGGCTCGCTTCTCTCCCTCTGTGACACACTCTGGGGGCTTGGTTCCCATCTCCAAAGGGCCCTGACACCCTCAGGAGGTACCAGAGCAAGGAAAAATGTGGTTCTCCTGCCTGGTTTCCAGCTGGGCTTTGCCCCTGCGCTGTTCAAGGTTTGGAGGAATGAGAATTGTGCTCGGTGGCCACGGACGGGGGCACTGGGATTTACCTGGTGTGAGGCTGTGCCGGAATGTCCCAGAGCGACACGCAGCCAGGAATATTTTTTGTGGATTTCCTGGGCATCACCTGCTCCCTGCGATGATGAGAAGGGAAGTGGGAACAGCATCTGCTTTGGAGGCACAAGCACATCTGAGCACCAAACTGAGCTTTTAGAGCCTTAACGAAAATACTGAAGGGCTCCCCTTTGTCCCAGAGCGACACGGCAGCTCTGAGACAGATTCAGAAACTTTCCTGGGGGATGCTACAGGGAAGAAAAAGCCTGCAAGATCAATCGGGGCTTGATCCTGGTGGCATCTGCAGCTCCTGCATCCTGCTGCAGTTCCACTCCTGGCAGTACTGTCCCACGGTGACAACTGTGTTCATAAAATCATGGACTCACGGAACAGTCTGGGTTGCGAGGCACCTTAACACTCACCCCGTCCCACCCGCTCCCACGGGCAGGGACACCTTCCACAATCCCAGGGTGCTCCAAGGCCCGTCCAACCTGGCCTTGGGCACTTCAGGAACGGGGCAGATGCAGCTGCTCTGGGCACCTGGGCCAGGGACGGTTCTGCGGGTGTCTGTGGTGGCTC
>VYXF01002213.1:119445-135308 GCA_013397295.1 Polioptila caerulea
CAGGTGAGGGTTCCCTACCTCGTGCCCGCGCTGCGCCATGCAGGGGGGACACATGGACAGCATTTTGGGGACAAAATACTGAAGTGTTTTGTAAGGGGGTGTGGGAGCCTTTCCTTGAAAACAGATTTGCTGTCACCGAGTGTTTATTTCCATAAGGTCTGAGGGGGTGGGCTCTGGGCTCTGGCCCCTGCAGATAAAAGCCTGTGGCATAGGTGGGGCGAGCGAGGTTGTTTTTGTTCATTTTTCTTCTGAAGAAGCCACAAAAAAGGACTTTTTTTTTTGTTTTTTTTTGTTATGCAAAGAAGGGGTGAAATGTAAAACCCGAGTGGATAAATGTGTGTGGAGCAAGGGAGGTTTTAGTTCGCAGGTTTGGGGGGGAAATGGGGGGAGTTCAGTTGTTCCTCACACACATGGGAGGAGCACAGAGGTGCTGGGAGACCGTCTGAGGGGTTTGAATGCTCTCAAACCGCTTTAGATCTTTGTCTTTTACACAGGGATTACTCCAGAACAATTTGGTTTTGGTGAGGTTTTAGGGTGACAGAACCTCCCGTCAGAGTTTCTGTCCCAGCCTCTGCCAGCTGTAGCTTCACCTCGGTGCAAAATTCACACTCTTTCTGCAACGCTCACTGTCACCTGCATAGCGGGGAGGAATCTTTGAGTCATTGCTCGACGAAAGGACAGGGGTTTTCTCAGTTCATCTACACATTCAGAAGCTGAAGCCACCCGTTCTTGTGTGGTGAGACTGAAAAGCACAATGAGGCCTCGTGGGGAAGAGAGTGTGTTTGTAAAGCTTGCTTGAAAAAAGCAACTTCTGCTGCATGACAAATCCCATTTTCCAGGCTGGGATTTTTCCAGAGCAGCTGCGCTGGAGTTTCCCACAGGGTTCCACGTGGTAGGAGGTGGCTGGAAAAGGCCATTTATGTTTTTCAGAGTTGTCTAGGAAATTTGGGTACAAAGCCAGCGGAAGGTGATCTGTGGGAGATGTCATTTTCACGGGAAAATGTAAGAAACAGGATGGAGTTTAGCACTGGGAATGGATTATTGAAGTCACATGGAAGAGTCATGGGCTGATCCAGAGGGAAAAGTTAAATGAATCCAAGCCATTTAAAATCACTTCCAATAGATTTAGATGAAACTAAAGTAAAGCAGCTCCACTTTTTAGCCTGATTGCTGGCAGAGGGATTCCAGATGATTCCATCTGAACCCACACCTTCACTTCAGGGTAAGTTTTCCCGAGTTTTTCCAGGAGTCCTGGCTTGGAGGGCAGGAGGTGTGTGGGCATCACTTGCCAGCCGTTCCCACACGGTGTCAGCAGCTCTCAAGCAGAGCGCTGTGGTCGGTCCTGGTCGCCTGTGGGGAATTCAGAGGTTTGGCTGGGAGTCCTCTCCCAAGAACTGGGAACTCGTGACCCAAGGCGAGAGGAGAGTGGCTCTGAGGGAAGGACATGGAGGAGACCGTGTCCCTGCTGTCCCCTGTCCCCTGTTTCTGTCTCTGCTGGTTGCCAGGGCCAGGATGGCTGCAGCCAAAGGGAGATGCTGACCACAGGCTCGTGCTGGATGTGCTGTGGGTCACTCAGAGCCTTTCTGGGCTGTCCTCTCATTCCTGAGGTTGTCACTCAGGCCCTGGGGTGGTCAGCAGTACTTTGAGAGGTTCTTTCTGTTCTGGGCTTTTCCTATAATCTCTATTTTTTTGGTTTCAGATGTCAGGGAAGAAAAGGATGTGTTTCCATCTTGGTCACTGGAGCTCTGTCTCGTGGTGTGTTTCATTCCGTGTGCCATGACCTCCGTGGCTGCAGGAGGCAATGCCCTGTGAGGGGAGGCTCTTTCTGCACTGGTGGTTATACAGGGGCTCATTTCCCTGCTGGAGCTCAGCATGTCCTTGGTGGGGGTGGAACATGTGCCAGGTGCTCTGGGTGGAGCAGCTTTTCTGCAGAGCTGGTGTTTCACCAGAGCATCCCCTCCGTGCCCTGGCCCTGGGGCAGCTGGGACAGGCCCTGTGGCACAGCTGTGGGGCTGCTCCCCCATCCTGAGCTCCCTCCACCCCAAACCTCTCCCTGATTCCGTGACGAGCACCTCTGGTGTGGTGGGTGCAGGTCCAGCAGCCACAGCCTGGGCAGTGCCTGGAACAGGCTGCACAGTGGAGGCAGGAGGCTCTGGCAGCTTTTCAGGGCTTGTTTGTGGTGTTGGGGAGACTTTTTCTGTCGGTTGTTCTCTGCAGCTCCAAAACAGCCGCCCGCCTCCGGCTGTTTGGGCTGCGCAGGCAGCGCTGGCACGTGAGGGCAGCTCGTGTGGGGAGAGGTGTGGGGGCCTGCCAGGAGCTGCTGGCAGCACAGCTGGATGAGTCCTGTACGGATCTGGTGCCCTTCCAGGTCTGCTGCAACCCTCCAGAGCCCGGTGGAAGCCACACCTGGGGGCCCAGCTCTGCCCTGCTTCCCCTCTGCTGGGGGAGTGATGTTTGAGCAGGAGCCTTGTCCCTGCCTGTGACTCCTTGGCAAGGCAGAACCAGGACTCACCTGCAAAGGTGTGAAACTCTTCTAAGGAGCTCATGCAACACAGCCCAGGAGCTGAGCCTGGGTTAGTCATCCATAAAGGGCTTTGTTTTTTTCCTCTCCCACTCCCCGCCCTGGCACAGGGGTTGAAGCTCTTTCTTGCTGCTTGGTGTGGCCAAAACTTAGAAGAAACACGTTATCTCCCAGGGAATCGGTCAACTCTGCCCTAAAAACATGAGTTTCTCTCTGTGCAGCCCCAACAGCTGGGTTTTGCCCCAGTGGGGTTGGATTCTGCTGTGATTGCCCCGGAGTGAAACCAGGGCTGCTGGGACACGTGTGTGTGCTCGCTGAGCTGGGACATTCCCTGATGAGAGGACAAAACCTGCAGGATCCAGGAACCGGAGAGGGAAGTTCTGATTTTGGCAGAGAGCAGCATGCACAGACTCCAAATCCTGGAAGGCCTTTTTGTCTCTTTCACTGGAAATTACTTGGCCTCTTCCTCACCTGCAGGGTGATTCTGGACATTAGTGTTGTCCTTCAGTCGCAGAAATTTCCCAATAAAGCCCCTGATTGCTTGACAGTAATTTTTGTGCCAGCACTCAGCAGCACAGAAAGGAAAGTAGCTCTCTGCTTGTTATTTTTGTTTTTTTTTTTTAGACAATTGAATTAAAAACAAAGCAGCGGGAAGGGAAGTTTCGGTTCCTGCACATGAGGAGCTGCAGGGGCTCAGCAGTGACAAATGCCTGGGCTGGCTCTGCAGCTGCCCTGCACGTGGAGCCAGGAGGCTCCATATCTGTTCAGACCTGAAGAAGGGTTCTACAACAAGCTGGGGCAGTGACAGGTGGTGGTTGAATATCAACACTTGACTCTCTGCTGGTTTAATATCAATACTCAGCTCTGCAGAACTGGGGTCTTAGTGAAAGTGAAAAAATAACTTTCATTTTGGGCAGGTTGGTGACTGCCCACAGCTGGGCTTGAAAACTGGCAATTTCTGCTAAATCTGAGTGTGTGAAGTTGTGTTCATTTCAGCAAGAGGCTGTGAGGGCTCCCACACGTGGGGTGAGCACAGAGCCGGGGATATTGTACCTGGTTTTAGTGCTTGGGGAAGAGCAGGACAGGCTGGAGACACAACTCCCACTCTGGGACTCTCAGGTGGTCTAGCAGTGGATTGTGCTGCTGTCATTGAATGCAGCAGGATGCATTATTATCTGGTTATTTTTCCTTATATCTCTACTGCACATTCTTGTCCCCTGCTTGGTGCCAACAGTTGGCTCTGAGCTGATCTTGCCAGTTTCTAATCCAAAAAAAGTCCCAGTCAGACTCTTTGATTTGCTTGCTTTGAGGTCATGAGGCTGCTTGTGATGACACAAACAAAGGGCAGGTGAGCTCTCACCTGTCTCAGTTTGCCCAGGTCCCTCTTACAGTGGCCCAGGGATGGACAGAACCCCACCGTGCCCCCTCTGCCAACAAGGACAGTTCTCCCCTGAAGTGTGACACCCACCCCCCCAGAACAGGAGTTTGGGTTTTTTTTCCTTACAAAAGAAGCCGTGAGGAGGAAGCCATGGCCTGCTCTCAGCTATTCTGACTGATGCAATGTGCCCCCACCCTTCCCCATCACCCACGGGCATTATTTTTAGGGTTTGTTTACCTCACTCAGTTCCAGCTCGTTCTTTTTTAGGGTGACAAGGACTTCCCTCGCGTGGCTGCCCAGGTGGCACGCGAGAAACCACAGCCCTGCCTGGAGAACATTCCCCTTCCCATCAAGTGATTTACCAGGGGCAGCACAGAGAGGGGGGTGACACCAGTGCCATGCTCTGAGGCAGCTGGTGCCAACTCCCCCAGTGCCAGTTTACTCGCTCCTCATTCCAGTTTGGCTCCCACCCAGCCCAGATCCATTTGGCACTAAGGGCTTTCAAACCATGACTTAAAAATACACGTGCCCAGAGATAAGGAGTTGTCAGGGAAGGAGAAATGATCAGCAGTGATACTTATCCAGAGTAATGAAAAGCCCAGAGCTTCTGAGTGATGCAGGATTCCCCACAATAACCTGGAACAGGGATTGCAGGAACCACCCAGACTCCACCCAGCCGGGACTGGGCAGTTACTCCCTCCCCTACCTTTATGTAGTGTAAGACAAACCTGTGTCCCCTTTCTCTAATGAGGGCCAGGGTTTTATTGGCTTTTTAAAGAAGATTTGGAAGTGTGGAAGGAAATAAGCAGCTCTTGCTGGTGAAAGGTACTAAAAATAGGTTAAATCCATCCGAGAAATACACTTTTTTGGGTTTTTTTTTGGTAACAAGTTCGGTGTGACTTGGCTGCAATATTTGTGGCCCGAGCTGTGATTTTGTGTAGCTGTTTGGTGGGTAAGTTTTACTGGTTTAAGTTAGGGCTTTAAGCTGGAGTCACAGTCACCTCAGAGGAGCAGGAGGAATGGTTAAAAGTGCTGTGGCTCCCTGCACATCCCCAGTTCTTGCTCCAAGCCCTGCTCACCCAACTGCACCTTGTGCACAAACGAGCTCTTGGGGCACCTGAGGGCCTCACCGTGCTGAGACTCAGTGTTTATTTAAGGATCCCTGGGTTTGGGGCTCTTAAGTTGTGTTGTTCTGTAGTCTGGAGATGCTTCTGGAGTGTCTGGGTCAGGTGCTGAAACTCACTTTGTCCTTTCTCTTCCGGGAGAAAACGTGAGACTTTCATTGCGCAGTGAAAGCAGAAATGGGCCTTAGCTCTGGCACTCAGCTGTCAGGCTTCTGTCTCCTCGTGTTCTTTGAGTTTCTTCCTCTTTGATTCCGTGGTTACAATTACAAGGCACTTTTTGTGAAGGATTTGGGTGCCCCCTCACTCCCCCTGTGTGTTTTGAGGCACGAATTAACTGGGGAGGTCGGGCAGGAGCATCGTGTGTGTTGTTTTAGTTGCAGTTCCTACTCTCCCCCTCGGTATGGGTGGGGGTTATGGTGCCCAGAGCTGCTGCCTCTCCCTGAGAACAATTCCCACAGTAACGTGGTGGCTTTTTACTGAATTTTAATTAAATGTGAACAATAAAATGCTACAGCTCAAAGATATATCACTTAAAGGTTGATGAGTAGCCATTAGGTACACCCAGCTGTGGAGCAGCATCAAGACTGGTGGGTTAATAGTTAAAATAAAAACTCTTTAATGTGCTGCTGACTTGTTTCTTTTATAATCCACCAGCGGATGAAGTAAACCAACATTTTCCTATTTAGTTTATTTTCCACGCTCTCTTTCCTGCAGGGCAGCACTGGTATGAGGCTGAGCTGATCAAACAGCTCCTGACAGGACAGAAGGATTGACAAGGGCTGTACAAGGATGGAGAAAACGCAATGGAAAACCAGAAGTATTTTGTTTAAATGGTTATAATTTATTTCTCTCCAGTAGCAAAATACAGTCAGTTCTCAGACATCAGTGGGGAACCTCAGGTTGGGATCTTAGGCCAACGTTGACATGACTCATCTAAATTAGATGCAAATTTGTTCTGTCTGTTAAATTCAACCAGGGAAAGCCAGGCACTCTGACAGCACCCCTGCCTGCTGAGGCACCAGCTGCAGCTGTCCCAGAGGGTGCCTCTGCATCTCAGTTTTGGAAGCAGCTGTGTGTTATCCCATTTGGAACTCATCTGGTCTGTAAGGACCTGAAGACCTCTTCATTTGCAGGAGGGGAATGGTTTTTATCTACAGGACACAGGTACAGCTCTGTGTGCTGGTGGAGCAGTTTCCTGGCTGGAACAAGGTGAATGGATTCTGCATAAAAAGGTTCCATGGGAGCAGAGTGTTCTCAGGGTACATTCATGAACAGATTGAACTTTGTGTAAAGCAGCTTTACATATTGAATATACATTAACCACATATTGTTACTGATGAGGAAAACTGCCAATTCCCTGTGCTGGGGGTGTCCCTGGCTCTGGCCAAGATCATATAGCTGTGTCTTGCCCGAAAAAGGATGAGAAGGAAACCAAGGGCAAATATCTGTTCAGTGTCAGTTGTCACCCCCTGTTTCATGTGACAGAGAAGCAGCACTTCTGTACAGTTACCTGGGCATTGTAAATGAAAATTAGTTCACAAGTTGAGCACAGATAGGTAACACAGATTCTCTTCTCGAATCCCAGCCCTTGGCAAAAATCCCACACACCAGAGGCAAATGGTTTATGGAGAATTTATTTGGATTTGGTGGCAGCCAGGTCAATAACTGGCAGTGCTGTCTCAGACCGAGCCGGTGCATTCTGTCTTGGAAGGCTGATTTTAATCCTCAATTCTCTAAAGCAATGCTCTCCAAGCCATGAACCAGAGCTCTCTGTGCCACTCCTGATGGCTCCATGTGTTGATAAAAAGGATAAATGTCTGTTTAGTGAGTGTTTTGCTGCTCTGTGTGTTCAGGGAAACACGGACATGTCTCCCCTGGCGCCCTGGGAGCAGCTCCAGGCTCCCCTGGTGATGGCTCTGGGAGAGTTGGGTGCTGTGGGATCAGAGCACACAGGACAAGGACAGGGACAGCTGCACAGACCGTGCAGCTCCTCCCAGCTGATGTTCAGCTGTCCCACGACAGCGCTTCCCAGAGCGCTCGTCTGTCACCAGGAATCTTCGCTTGTCCTGTAAAAGCGCCAGCTGGAATTACAGTCTGGGCTCCTCCAAGGTCTGACTTTCCATGGCAATAATCTGCTGTTCAGCTGCTGTGGCCCTGGCAGTGGTGGGGCTGCGTTCAGATCAAACCTCAGTGAGCCCTGTCTTTGTTGGTGCCGACAGCACGGATGCAAAACATGCCCCAGTAGCTTATGAGTGAAATACAGATCTGACTTCAAAGGCAGCTGAAGTCCTGCTAGAAGGACTGGGAAGGGAGGAGAAAATCCACATTCATATTTATCTCAAGGTCAGCAGGTGATAGCCCAGGAACAGAAGTAAAGTGGAATTTGTACTTTTCTTAATAGAGCTATAAGAGGCTACAATATTATACAAAGTAATTCAAGTATGGCTAGAGTTTGTATGGATTTTGCATTAGTTATGGTCAACTCTCACTTTTCATGGGGGGAGGCAGAGCAGTCGTGTCCACAGCTGGGGTTGTGTGTTGGGTCCAGCCCAAGGCTGTGGGTGCAGGTTTGCCTTGGACTGACTCAGTGCAAGGGCATTTCTGTGGGATTGCAGAGCTGCTGCCTTGTTAAAAGCAAGTTCCAAAGCAAGGGTGATGCTCCCGGCAGCTCAGCTCCAAATTACAGTTCTGCTGCACCAACCTCTGTTTTCTCTTGGTACTTGTCGCTTTTAGGGTAAATGTTCTATTTTGAGCATTTCTCATTTTGACAGGGAAACACTAAGCTGAAGGTGAAATGACAGGAGAAATTGTAGACTCACCACCTCTTCCTTGCTTTGCTGTTAGTGACAACTCTGCTGTAAAGTCTCTCCACCCCTGGCATATTGGCCAGCAGTCCTCACTGCTTGAAACAGGGGGAGGCTTCTGGATTTTCCCCCTCGACTTCTCTGCAGTGTGGCAGGTCTTGCTCTGCCAGGACTTCAGAGAAGAAAAAATGTCCAAAACCATTTCAGCTCGAGCAGAGCGTGCCTGGAGCTCGGCTCACGGGTTGAAGGTGGTGGTTGTCTCAGTCTCCATGGCGAAGGAGGACCTCGAGTAGTCACGGCAGGAGGTGAGCTGCCAGAGGCGCTCCTGGCTCAGGCAGCCCAGCTCCTTCAGCAGCTTGAAGAGGTCGGTGCGGAATTTGACGCCGATGAAGGCATAGAGGAAGGGGTTGAGGCAGCATCGGAAGCAGGCCAGGGTGTAGGTCACGTCATCTGCCACGTCCAGCTTCTTGCTCTCCTCGCACGTCTGGTTGAAGGCTGAGATGGTCTTGGCCAGCATGACGCTGTTGTAGGGCAGCTGGAAGATGACGAAGACGATGACCACGGCGATGATGACCTTGATGGCTTTGTTCTTCTCAAAGTTGCGTGCCTGGAGTAACGTTTTGATGATGATGAGGTAGCAGAAAGACATGACCAGGAGGGGAATTAAGAAGCCAAACACCATTTGGGACACTTTGATGCCAATGTTGAAGGTCTGCAAGTCATTAGCAATGATGGAACAACGGGGATTGCTCTCCGACGTGTTCACACCACTGTGAACCAGCTCAGGGATCGAGAGGATGAAGGCCAGGAGCCAGATGAGGATGCATGTCACCTTGCTGATGAAAATCATCCGGGGACGCAGGCGATGGGCTGAGGCTGCCTGGACGATGGCAAAGTACCTGTCAATGCTGATGGACAGGAGGAGCAGCATCCCACTGAAGAAACTCATTTTGCAGATGCAGTAGGCGGCTTTGCAGGCAAAGTTCCCAAAGAGCCAGTGTGTGATCGCGCTCGCAGCCCAGAAGGGGAGGGTCAGCAGGAAGAGGATGTCTGCCAGAGCCAGGTTCAGCAAGTAGATGTCTGTCATGGTCTTCAGCCTCTTGAAGTAGATGTAGGTGAGCATCACCAGCCCGTTCCCCAGCAGCCCCATGAAGAAGATGAGGCTGTACATGGCCGGGAGGAAGGCAGCACGGAAGTTACGGACCTCCTCCTTCTCACACACAGACTCAAACATGCTGTAGTCGATGGTGCTGTTGGAGTCGTAGTCATCAGTGACATTGTTCCCAGCACAGAACTAGAACAGGAAAGAGAAGAAGAGTGTGTTGGGACAAGGGCTGTGTTGCCTGTGTGGCTGTGCTGGGAAAGGAGCAGGGAGAGAAGTCCCAGGGAGTTCCCAAGTGCTGTCTCATGCCAGCACCACAAACAGAGCTGACACAACCTCGTGTCTGAAAGTGTTTCCCATAAATATGTGAGGTTTGGGCCTTTTTGGGGGGCTCCAAGTGGGAATTCCGCCAGAAATGTTTTGTGCTCAGCCAAAGTAACACCTGCAAACCCTCAGATGTGTGGCAGCTTTCCAGAGTGTTCCAGGACCTGCCTCCAGCCGTGTGTGCACAGCTGGCTGTCAGATAAAACGTGAGAAATAAAGCATCCTTCAGCTAAATTAAAAATCAACGAAGGAGACGATGAGGAAGCGCAGTGAGTGCAGCAGGAAGCTGTTTCCGTGTCGCTGCGGACGCGGGGCCAACATCTCAATCAGGCCCCCGATTTCAGTTCTGATTACTTTTGTTTCATCTTCCTACACTGCCATAACCTGCGGGGCAGACAGAGCCTGCGGTATCTGTGCCCTGCTTTTTGTGACTTACTAGTCTCCAGAACCTTCTCCCCATCCCACAGACATGAAAGGTTTCCCCTGGACACCCCCACCCTTTATCAGAGAGCATCTCGGTGCTCTCCATCTCAGCGGGCCTGGCTTTCACCACATCCTGCCAGCAGTGAAAGGGAAAAGCACTCGGCTCGGCTCTGCCTGCGGGCTGAGCCCCGGGGAGCCCCACGGGCTGGGGAGTGGCCACTGCTGCCAGGGGACCACGGGCACCGGGACCAGGCCCCGGGTTTGGGAGCAGGTCATGGCACAGCTCCGTGCTTGGGGTCTTCCCTGCTGGGCCAGGGGACTCTGAGCAAGATCAGGCAGGGGAAGATGCTGAACGCTTCCTCCTTGGGTGCATCCCTCTCCAGCTCTGCGCTTGGTCAGAGCCCAGCACCTTGAGCAGGAATTTGCAGGGAGCAGGAACCAGCTGCTCCCTGCAGTCAATGTGGTGCACTCCTATCTGCCCTGGAAATGCTCATTTTGGGGCTAAAAGAGGACCCACACAATCCAAGCCATCTGAAAATCACTGCGTTTGTCCCCGTTTTTCTCTCTTTGGTTTTGTTTCTTTTGTTTGTTTTTCTGTAGCTGGGCTCTGATCTCACCTCCCACCTCCCACAGCTGGATCCTGGGGTCAACAGCTGTGTCCCCACACATTTCTGGGACTGTGGGTGGCTGCTTTGTGTTTTTGAGATCTCCCTTTACCCACAACACAAAGCAGCTGGATTTCAACAATGTTGTTGAAAAAATCTTACCTGAAAAACAAGCGGCAGGCTGAAAACAAGGGTGATCTTTAGCTGCTTGCCTAGGGAAGAAGGAGATGCTGTGTTAGTGGCTGAGTGGGATTTTCCACATGGCTCTCACTTTGAAAAAAGCAGTGGGTCATGCTGTCCATGGCATTGTGAACCCTCACCACTGCGGAAACCAAAACCTGGGGCAGATGCCAGCAAGATAACCCAGGGTCATGTGCATTGCTGTCAGAGCTCTGGTGGAGACTCGGGAGTCTGGCCCCTCTGGCTGCATGGACTCACAGAACAGTTTGGGTTGGAAGGGGCCTCTAAAGGTCATTCAATCCAACCCCCTGCAGGGAGCAGGGATGTCTTCAACCAGACCAGGCTGCCCAGGACCCCGTGCAGCGAAGGCAGAGAGCTGAGGACTCTTAACTGGGGCACAGTGCACCCATTTTGACTTTAGCCATTACTTTTCCCTGCAGGCAGCCAGCAGCAGCCTGTTTCCTTGTGTCTGAGCAGTGAGGGTGCAGCTTAATCCATGTGAAAATATCCAGTTGTGAGGGCCATAAATCCGGCACAGCTGTGCCCGTGTGGTGCCTGCGCTGTGGAGAGGAGAGCTCAGCTCCCCATGGGACAGATAGAACTGGAACTGGCTGAAATTTATTGCTTGTCTCGAAATGTCAAGAGTTGGCTCCTGCTGCTTTGGGATGTGAAAATGCAGGATGCTGACAGCTGGGAGGAAAAACTGAATTCAGGGCCAGGTGTGAGGGTGGTGAGAGCAATCTCAGCCGAGCAGCTCTTCCTGCTGTGGTTAGCAGGGCAGGGGCCAGGGAAAGCTTTCTCCTCGCTGGTTTTACAGTTCATGCCGGAATCTACCTCAGGCAGTTGCTACTAAAAGTTGCTTGGCTGGAAGGTGGCAGTGAGGAAGCCCCGGGCTCCACTCTAGTGTGAGGAGGAGATGTGTCCTGCCCTGAGGGATGCCTTGGTCCAGGACGTCCCTCCAGGCACTGGCTGGTCCCTGCAGCCCCTCACTCCCTGTGGGTTTTTTGCTCTGGGGATGCTGAGCAAGGAGATACCTTTGGCTTTCAGCTGCCTGTTCCTGCTAGAACCCTGCCTGGCTCCTCGTGGCCTGGCTGTTCATGAATGTGACTGATTCCTGTGTTTGTTGGACTCAGCTCTGCTTGGTTTCTGCTTGCTTTCAGTTTGGAGCCTGCTGTGCCAAGCTCCTGCTCATGTTGCACCAGGATGATGAACTTCCACCACAGGTAACTGCACTCACAGCACCGAGTCCCTGTGTAAAGTCACATGCAACAGCTTCACGAGTAACAGACAGAGTTACCTGTGAGTGGGAATGTTATTTAATACATCAGGGTGATGTGTGGGTGAGAGATCCTCAGGCACATGTGGGAACTCGTGCTGCTCATCCCCAGGCCTGTGTGAGTGCCTCCCCTGAGGTCTCCTAGAAGCTCTGTCTCACCTTCCCCCCTTATTTTCATATTTTGTGCTCATGCATCTGTGTGCTCAGTTGTGTTCACCCTCCCCTCACCTTCTCCAAACCCTCCTGGGGGTGTCTGAGGGGCTCCCATGGGCACCCTTAGTGCAGGGGACTCTGGAGTGGAGCAGTGCCAGGCAGGGACTGAGGGTGAAGTGAAGCTTCTGGCTGTTCTGTCCAGCCAGTGGCTTTCCCTCTGACCAGTCCCACACTGCAGGAAGAGGTTTGATGTCTGCTGTGGTTGTCTCCCCTTCAAACTGCTGCCCTGGATTTTGCATATGACACAGGAAACACACTAAAAGCCCCAGGGACTGAGACCCACTAGGTGGGTTTAAGCAAGCACAGACTGTGTTTGCCCTTCCTGCCTGGGATACACGCACGGGGTCCCTGACTCTGCAAACACCACAGCAGCCTTTGGTCTCCTGTGGCACCTTCTAAATAGCCTGGTTCCCCTGGGGCTCCTGGAGCTGCTGTTCCTGGCTGCCTGTGGGTGGGGGACGAGTACCTGTGCTGGTAGCTCAGCTCCACCAGGAAATTACCCCTGTGGCAGCTGGATAAGGGGCAGAGAAGAGTTATCCTGATTCTGTGGGGGAAAAGCACCCACCTAAACCAGACTCCACCAGCTCTCCGTGGCTTGGTTTGCAAACTCCAGGTCCAGCCTGGACTTAACCTGCCCAGTCCCAGCCCCAGCCCTGGTGAGGGCTCCTCTGCTCTGTTCTGTTTTCTTGTCACCCTGCGAAGGTCTAGAAAAACAGGACTGAGAACGTGACTCAACCAACTCCTGAAACAGTTCAGCCCATATAATTCCTTTGAAGATCATCTTAGCTTTCTTTTTTCTCCCCCTTCTCAGTTGCTGTTTTAAGTGTCTTAAATGTCAAATGACTTTTCAATATGAAGAAAGCCTGTGCTGTTTCTGCCCCTCTTCTGTGCCCCCACCTCAGATTACACATTTGCAAAAGCACAACCAGAGAGGCCCTGCTGCCTCCTGCTCCCTCTGCACCAGTTTGAGCATGTTTGTGTCACTGGTTTCAGTCAGAATGGACAGGACCTGCATCTCCCCAGCTTGTCTTGTGATCTGGGGCAGTGGGCAGAAACATTTATCGTGACACAAGCCTTGCTCTGCAGTTTATCAGGCAGTTTAGGTACATTTCTTTACTTTTTCTTTCTTTTTTTACACCTCCTGGCAGTTGGCTGCTGTGGGTATTTTCTGAAAGTTTTTAAAGTTTTGTTCCTCAAAATATTAAGGAAAAAAAAGCCCCTCTCAAAAGTCCCTGCAACCAGTTGCACTAGAAACCTCACATATAAAAATACACCAAAACCCCACCACAGCAAATGAGTCAGCCTGGCCCTAAAGCCCCGGGTCAGCCCCCTTGTCTCTCAGCCTGGGAGGTGCTGGTTTGAGGCCATCCTTGTCTGAAGGACCTGGAAACAGGTGGAAAGGGGAATTGCTCCATGGCAGTGAAGGAAGGAAGGGTCTGTTCACGGCAGGGGATGGGAACCCCTGAGTTTTAGAATCTTCCTGCACAGATGAAGCCCAAGGGATGGGATTCACCCCTTGACAGCTGTTGAGCTGCTCAGGCTCCCTCAATAGCAAAGGGAAAGGAACAGGTTCAGGTGCCCTGGGGTGGGCACCTGGGGCACAGTTCAGGCCCTGCTGTGGCAGAAAGGTCGGTGAGTTTGGACAGGAAGATCCCTCCCAGTTTATCTGGATCTCCCTCTGCACCTGCTCCTAATTGTGAGCAAGGTAAGAGCAGCAGCAGGAGCAGTGAATCCCCTCAGGTGCTGCCAGAAAGGCTCTGACAGGGGAAGTATTTGGTGTCAGGGCCTGGAAGAGGAGAGAGACACAGCCCTGAGGGTGGTTAATCAGATCACACAAATGACCTCACAAGGGTCTGGCTGCTGCTACAGCCAAGGGATGTACGAGAGCAAAGCAGGAGTTGGGAATGTGTTAGGGAGCATTGGCAAAGCTGAGCAAACCTTCTCTGGCCAAAGCCTCGTGGTGAAAGAACATTTTTTGGCCATCCAGAATTGCAAGTTAAAATTCTGGCCTCAACACTCGTGTAGGCAGTGATTAACCTGCTCTCTGTATACATGTACCAGTTTCTGGTGCCGCTTCTCCAGCAGTACAGGAGGCTTTTGGGGGAAGAACCAGATATTTCTGAGAAAAGTTAATCAGACTTAAGTGATCTAATGACTATTGGCAGTTAACAGCCTGTTCTCCCCCTTCCCCTCCTCACAACTGGCAGAGGAAAGACATTGTCATCTCAGGAGTGAGGGGACCCAGTGAAACTCAGTCATGCTAATATTACATGTGTTCACTGATTTATCACAGAAGAAAGTTAATAATTATCTACCTTGACTCCTTTCAGGAAACTGAATCAAAAGTTAAGATAAATAGAGAGAAGCAAGGCAAAAATATCCTGCTGAAGTGAGCCAGTCGAGTTTTAAAGAAAGCACCACGGTGGTGCATCTTCAGGGAAATGAAATATTCCTCTGAAATACATAGAACAAAAACCTCCAAGCAGGAGCATCATTATAATCTGGTCAAGTTCTCACTAACTCTTTCTTTTTCCTGTCATTGACATTTCCCAGGAGCTAAGTTCAGCTGCCCCTGGACACTGAACCCCTTGGAACAAGCAGCCCACAAAGCGCTCACAGGACAATGCAGAGGCCAGAAGCTTAAATTAGAAGAATGATGTGTGGTGGGCAGGTCTATCTGGGTGTTTGTTGGGATGCAGAGATTCCAAAATCCGGGAATTTCCTGAGCCATTGATTGCCAGAGGCTCTGAGGAGACATCCAGGAGAAAGGAGGCTCCCTCGGCCCATTCCCTGCTCCTGCCTGGAGGGTCCTGTGGGACCTGCCCCCCCTTTTCCCCTGCATCCCCCTGAGCTTCCTGCATCCCTGGAGGATCCTCAGAACTTCCTTTATTCCCCAGAACTTCCTGCATCTGCATCCATCCCCCTGACCATCCCCAGAGCCTCCTGCATCTCCGGTGCCTCCTGCTTCCCCCAGTGGTCGTGCAGGTATTTTTTAACAGAAATAATTTCCAAAAGACTGGGTGGACTTAGCAAACGAAGCCAGCTCTTCTTGCTCCCAATTCCTCGATAGATTCACTGAATTAAAATGTTGCCAGGGAGAGTGTTCTCTCTCTCTATCATTTTTTTTTTTAATTAAGAACACAGAAAAAAAGGTGTGAATTATGCTAGATTCAATTTGCTTTGGAACAAAAGTGCTCCTTTAAATTGCGTCCGAACCTCTTTTTCTGTGTTTGTTTCTGAAGTGATTTGAGGTTTTTGAGCTTCTAAAGGAGAACTGTGCGGTTTTTTTTTTGTTAAATAGTAGAAATGAGGAAGATGAAAGTCTTTTATACAGTTTAAATGTTCTGATAGAAGTGCTCCACTCCTGTGTCACAGGGCAGAGACTGGGCATCCTTAATAAAGCTGAAATCACAGCCCCAGGCTGCAGCCCAGGTACTCACCCCTGTCCATGGTGTGGTTCCAGCAGGATCCAGTCACAGAGGTAGTGAGAGCATCCCCCGCTCGAGCGCCGCCTCCCCAGCTCCTGCCAGGGACCCTCCTCGGGGAACTCGGCTTTTATACTTCCTGTCCCCCTGTGAGGAGCTCACAGCACCCTGATGTCACTGACATGTAGTAGACCCTCCTCCTCCTGCTCCTGCTTATGTGTTCAGAGCTGTGCTGAGCTCTCGGGGTGCTCAGGTGCTGCCTCCNGTGCGCAGGTGCTGCCTCGGGGTGTTCCTCACACCCAGAGCTGTTGCTGACACCTGGGGAGGAGACGTGGGCTCTGCTTTTGGACTGACACGTGAGGAATGGTCTGTGGTGAAGCAAACGGGGGAAGGAGGCTCTTTCTTACCTCCCTTCTCCAGCAAATCCTGCTTCATCTGTGGAGCCCTCAGAGCTGGAGGAAACAGAGGATCCCATCCCATCCCATCCC
>VYXF01002215.1:0-79384 GCA_013397295.1 Polioptila caerulea
TTTGTTGTGTTTGTTTGTTTTTTGACAAGAAAAAAAAAATCTAGTTCTGAAAGAGATTCTTGGAGCTAATAAAGCAAATGGGTCCTTTTCTCCAGAGATCAGCCACACTGAGGGACTGAGGGTGTTTGTCCACTTTTCCAACTCTAGAAGGAACACATTAAGAGCTGGCAACACTTTTTATGCAACATCTCCTTCAGGCAAGCAAAAACTACATCATCCTTGGGGGGAGCAAGGATAACAATGTCTTCTACTTAGAATGTCCTTGAAATGGGAACATGAGATTGATCACCAGACAGTTTCTTATTTTGTGCTGATTTGAATCCCTCGATTTAGGCAATTCCCCTAGGAAGTCTGTTTCTTTTTTTGCTTGGCATATTGCACCTAAAAGAATTAATGACAAAACTCAGAGAACTCATAGTAGGCTGCAGATGCAATAAATACTAATGGGATTATTTATATGCCACTGGAGTTGAAGCAGGCAAAGGACAGATCTGAAGGAGTAAGACAGACAGACTTCAGGGAATTTCACATCTTAAGGAATGGATACGGGCACTGGGAATGTATTTTGAGTTAACACTTGACCACAAATTTAGCCTATGTTGTGCACCTTTTAAAGCTTTCTCCCTCTACACAGCTCCAGAAGAGAGATACAGGCTGACAGTCTCACTCTTTATACACTAGATTCCAAATGCAGACCCAGAGTTAACCCTCAAGGCCATTACTCACCAACAGCACACAGAAAGAAAACTCTGTTATCTCATTACAGACCCCACACAAACCCATCTGCCATTAAGACCTGAACTTGCAGAATGTGCTTTGACTACCTCCTTACAACCTGCCTAAATCTGGAGCAATGTCACTGGGCTGCAGCAGCGTTCTGAGATGGGCACTGGTGTCACGTGCCACAAGAGCACTGCTCTGTGTGCAGCTGAGCTCAGGCTGTCACAGAACAGCACTGATACCCTACATCCATGCATCTTACTGGAGGCAAGGTGGGACAGCCAGGCTGGATCATCCTCAGGATGGACTTTGTGCCACTGATCCCAACATGCCAGGGACCAGCTGCTCTGATCCCATTCCTTTAAGCCCAGCAGTTCCAGGAGTTTTCAGCGCACCTGACCACCCGCTCAAGTAGCCAATTCTTCAGCAGTTTGTATTTGAGCATGTTAGGGGAAACAGTGCTGAAATTCTTTCTAAAGAATAAATCATATTCATATGTCTCTCCTCCTCCACTGAGCTACTAACCTCAATGTAGAAAGCTGGTCAGAGAAACTGTGTCCATGATTTACTTCATCATGTACACAGGGACTGTTGTGAGCCTGGCTCGCTTGTAATTCCCTGGATCTTCCTTCTTGAAGACATTTGCTTTTTTCCAGTCCTCAGGAACCTCCCCCAGTCACCAGATTACCAAGAGTGGCCTCACAATGATGTGAGCTTGTAGGTGCACCCTGTCAGAGCCCATGGGCTTGTGTTTGCCCAGTCTGTTTAAACATTCCCCAACCTACTCCTCCTTCACGAAGGGTAAATCCCCTCCCTTACCAGGTCTCCTGCCTTCATTCAGCACTACATTATTTCCCTTAACTTGCTGCTGCTGAAGCTACACTTGCAGAAACGTTTCTTCACATCCCTTGCCAGATTCATCTCCTGGGAGGCTTTTGGCTCTGTGTCTTTGACAGTGACTGTTCAGCTTTCCTCTTAGTCACCTTACTGCTCTGGAATGCAGGGACTCTTCAAGCAGTGGAGGACACCTGGCTTACTTCAAATATTTCACTCTGAATTTATGCTGATCTTGAAGCTCTGACAGAACTTTGCCTGCACTGGAGTATTTTTAATGTAATTGAAGGTTTCTATCTTCATTTTATCCATGATGTCATTTTCAGCATCTCTCTCCAGCAAGGTGCTGTAAAGCTTGTCAGAATGTATTTAAAATTTGAAGGTGTTTTTTTTTCTCCAATTTTGTGGCGCTTTACTGCCATTAATAAATCCATACTAGCTAATGCCTTCATGGTATTATTATACACACTTTGTAGATAAACATCCTTACCTCTGTATAATATTGCTAGTTTACCAAGAAGACACAAATAACTGCATTTGATCTGATAATTCCCTGAAAAATGCAGAGCAATAATGGATAGACTAAACCAAAAACACATGAGAAGACTTACCAAATCACAAGGAGATTTGGAGTTCAAATCTAAATATGAATTCAAATTTTATAGTTCAATTACATTATTCAGTTACATTACATTATGTTTTTGACTGAGCAAGGCAAAGCCTTATTCCAAGTTAGTGCATTTACAACTTCCAATACTGAGGCTGGTTTGTTTAAAGCAACTTCTGACAGGCTAGTGAATCCCATACTTAATAACAGGTATGGGAGACAGCTGTGCTAAACTGTGTGATATACAGGGTGCTCTGCCAGTTGGGGTACTGGCAGTTCTCAGATGTGTTCAAAAGCTCTAAATTATTTTTTCAAGTGTCACTGAATTAATTCAGATGTAGAGTTTTAAATTGATAAGATATAATCAGAAGACTAAGTACTGGTCAGTAATCAAAGAATACTGAATTCACATAAGGAATTAAATGTGAAAAAAGCTGGAGTGCTGGTTAGTTGTCTAAAAACACCCCAAAGGGCAGGATACATACGTTTAAAATGGTTCCAAGGACTTCTGTTTGGACAATTAAATCTCATCCCAGTGATGGTTTTGATGTCCACTTTGGGGTCTAGCCCTACTCAGTCTCAATGGTAAGGGGCTCCTGCAAGTTTCATCTCAGATAAAACCCATGAGAAAACCTTTCAGACACTGTGGAGCACCCCAGACAGCTTTAAGGATTCATATGTAGGTGACAGAGACCAAACTATCTGTCATTACATGGACCTGAATCATACACCTAATTTCAAGTTTTATCCTGTGGACAAAGAGGATAGAAAACAAAAATTGTGTAAGGATAGAAAATATCAATTGTGTAAGGCACAGTAATTGTTTCATGCAATGCATGAATACAAAGCTTAATTTTATGAAGTGCTCAGTGAATAAATTCATTAAAGAGATAACAAGGAAGTAATGGTCTCAAAGCAGAGGACTCTGCTTCAATTCTTGGCTCAGTTTCTGCTTCACCTGACAAGAGGCTCTTTTCTACTCATGAAAAAGAGAGGACCTGTTGTTTACCAACCTCAGTGGGGCAACATGAGGAGAAACATGACGTGATTTGTGAGGTGCCAAGGAATACTGTCTGCTAAGGGAGTAGCAAATGTGAAAACATCTGTTTTACAAGAAACTTTAATCTTTATTTTATGAGGAAAAAGCCTCAGTGGATTCCCCAGGGTGAGAGAACAGGGGGTAGGGGGAGAAGAACAAAGGACAAGTTCTTCTATTTTATACATTCACAGATAAAAATTTTGGGAAGAAAAAATAAAGAACGGAGGTAAGAATGATGCACAATGGTTAGAAAAAAGAGAATAGTGGTCTTTAGTAAATAGGAGAAATTGAAAATGAGGGCTCACTTAGGACACTTAAAGCTTACTTAATAACAGGGCTCAGAAAGTGTTCAGTCCAAATCTGTTATGTTCATTAACCTCCAGTAATGGCACACTTGAAACTACTTCATCAATAACCTTCCAATTAGGGCAGTCCTTAGGGAAGAGAAAATGCCCCTACACACATTCCCCTTATCCTGCCCTGGCCAAGGTACCTGGTGCTGTTTGCCAGCACTTTCCTGGCTCCTGGCAAGATAAGAGTTCTCCCTTGCAACTCCAGCATCAGTGAGCCGCCAGTGTCTATATCTGTGTGATGCTTCCTGTAAAGATGGTACTTATTGGCTAATATGAGCTCTCATCTGTGGTTTTCTCTGTGGATGTTAATTTGAATGCAATTTTAAAATTCTGTTGTAGATTGTATCTGCTTCCTGTAACATGCATTGAGGCCGTTCTCTAAAGAGGCCTCTTGACTTTCACTGGAGAACTGCAGTAGCAGCACAAATGACTTAGAAGGGGCATGGATATAAACTTACAGAGATAACATCAACATTAATTATCCAGTGCATCTATTCAAGCTTATACATCATGAGTGCATTGCTTGTATTTGCCTCAGTTCACTGTAAATCTCCTTCCATTACCATTTACAGCCTGCAAATGTGACTATTTTTATATATTCTAGAGGCACACATATTTACACTTTGAAAAAAACCTAAACACACCAAACGTTTGATGAACAGTTCCCTTTTATCCTTAACATATTCAAAGGCCAATATTTTAGTGCTGTAATGAAATAAAACCTTTTCTTGAACAGAAGTATGCTGGCTCACTTTGATCATCACTTGTGTCTATTTTCAGCACGTATTTGTTGACTGCTCTAGAGTGCTTTAAAATAAACTAATCCTTTAGGAATGTGCTTTGGGTGTTCCAATTATGATAATTGAAAAGATAGTATTCATGCTGCTTAAATGATATGAAGTGTACTTAGATACATTTTGAGACTCTAAAGGCAATGACACATACCTGTTGTCCTTGTTAAGTACCTATAATTAAAGGGAAAATTGACAAGCAAATGCAAAGAAACTTGAAAACTTATCCAAACTAGGATTAAAAGATTATTAACAACCATTATAAACTTGCATAGAGATTCATCTCAGACACTTAGAGTTATGGAAAAAGAACTAAATAAATAGAACTCACATACAGAGAATGTCAGGAGTAAACTTGTATAACATTAAGATAAATTATATGTAACATATTTTTTAACTCTGCTCTTTATGGCACATCTCACCTTGCTGCAGCTGCTCATTTCTCCTTTAGAGACATTAACAGAGTCATTGGTTATTCAAACTATCAACAGTTTAGTAATGAAAATCAAACAAAGCAACAGCAAACACAAAAAGACAGCTAACTTTGGTACATCTAGTGCATATGCAAGATTTGCTATATTTTCTTTTCTTCCAGGTAACTGAGCAGTCAAGTTAAAAACACTAACAGCCTGCCTGTGTGCGAAGATCATACGGACTCGCACGGATATTCCAATATTCATGTCGGTGATACAGATTACAGAGAGAGAAGAATTTTTGATCCTTCCACCAGGAGTGTCAGAGGCCTCCCTGTACTCTGAACACAGAAAGCAAAAGCAGCTTCCTACAGCTCAGATGTGATCAGGATGTCCACTTTCCCTTTCCCTTGTGCATATACCTGGTGATTGCTCCTTTTCAGAATCCATGGGTCAAATTTGGCACTGATGTTTCTTTTTCTTCCAATTTTTTCAAGAAGCCTCCAGTGACTAATCAAGTTTGAAATTGCTGTGGTTTTGTTGCCATCACCACACAGTACATATCCATTTCCAAACTCATTATTCTAATTTTTAGAATCAAATTTTGGAACCGGGGATTTTCCAGTTTATGTAGAAACTGCTTTCCATAATCAAATTCTATTATGCACTTTAAAATTCTTATTTCACAAATTCTTCCTAGTAAACTCACTTACAAAGAGCAAAAATAGATGGGCCTTGAAGACACTCAAGTTCAGTTTGCTCACTGAAGAGCAGAGGCACTCAAGCAGATGAAGAGAATATCTGGTCCATTCACTTATTTACAGAAGTGATCAGCAGATGTGAAGGGAAAGAGTGACAGGCAACTACTTGTGAGGCAATTCTTCTGCTAGCACATATTCCTACCTTCCAGCAGCTAGCTGCAGAGGGAACTGTCCTCCTGGACTGTGTTAGTATCCCTCTGTTCTTTTCTACAGAACAGAACACCCTCTTTGCAGTTCATCTGCTAATGCAGTGAGTAGCACAGATCCTCACAACACACCCCTCCAACTATTTACCAACAAGTAAGTGGTTCCTACCTCCTTTTCTTATCTCTAATCAGTCATTAATTTAGGAAAGGACCTTCTTTCTTGTCTCATGACAACTTTCAGTTATTAGTATTGGGAAAGAACCTCATCAAAAGTGTTCTATGGAAAAAAACATAACATCATATCAAGCATACTTACTTGTTTTTGGAATTTTAAAAAAAATATAGTAGATTAAGAGAGCATGATTTTTTTCTAAAAGAGAAAGCAAAAGCATCTCACATTCTCATATTCACTCTTCTCTGTTATATAATATGCTTATTCATTCTCTCTATTCAATCATGTTATGGTCACAACCAGATTCCTTCATATAAAGGCTAAAATGATTTGTGATGCAAATCCTTCTGAACTGTCTTTTGAAAAATAGGATTTGCATTTGCCACAGCTATTCTTCCTGTGCTGAGGCCACTATAAGTCATAGGCTATACATCAAAGCTGGTTGTTTGGAAATTTTTTGCCTAAGTTCCTTTGAATTCCTGGGAGAATATTATCTAGTCCTTATATTTGTCACAGTTCATTGTATGAATTTCATCTAAAGTCCCTTTTATTGGCACTAAATTTTAAGCAATTTTAAACAAGAAAAAGCTCCAGGATTAGAACTTCCCAAACTCTTCCAATGTAAGTGATTATCTTATTTTTATGCCTTAGACACTCTCTTCTCTCAGTGAATTTGACAAAAAGGCTTTATTATTAGTTCTTATGCTCCTAGAAATTTGGTCCTCAAAATCCTTCTGGGCTTGCTATATCACAATTTTACATTTAACTTCCTAGAGTTCAAGCTTAATTTTTATTCTCAAATTACTCTGGTTCCTAGAACTTATTTTCTATTGTTTTACTAGGCCTTTAAAAATGCCACAGTTCTTGTGGCATGTGAGCAGCCCCCAGAACATTGTATGGAAAACTGAAAACACGCTGCACAGCAGAAAGGTAGCAGTCCTCCCTCACCAGATTTAATGGGAAATCAGTAGTGCAGACACACACGTTTATCAGCAACTTCTGCCAGAGAATGTTCCTCCCACATCTCACAGGGCCTCTTGCCCCATAAAAACACACCAGCCAGCAGTGGAAGACAGTACTGTGCCTTTCTCTGAATCTTCCCTCCTGTTGCATGTCATTTTTAGGGCATGGTTACATTTGTACCTCTCTCTCAGGTACAGAGGGTTTTGTTCAGGACGAGCCATGTAAACCTCTTTGAAAGAGTCCTAAAAGGACTGGGAGTGAGTGGCACTGTCCCAGCTTCCAGGTCACTTGCCAGCAGAGTGAGAAGGTCAGCAGTTATGATAGAAAATACAATTACCTCTACACCCATGACTGATGGGTTACATTTGACAACTCTCTGCCTCCTGACTCTTTTAGACACAGTGAGTGTGAAATTTTCAGTGGCTCCAGCCTCTCATCACAGTTTGCTCTAATGTGCCATGGCAGAGAAGCTGGGACAGCTGAGCACTGCTCAAATTTGAAAGAACTCAATATTAAAGAAGGTATAACAGTGATGGCTCTCATTTTTCTCTGAGCAGCCTTCCTCTCCACTCACACAAAACCTTTCTGGCAGCAGTGGTGGCTGGTGAAAGGGCAGCAGTAATGCTTCACAGGTACCTTAGGGCTGTGACCACCTCAGCCAACTGCCCTCAGATGATCAACAAAAATGTGACTGCCTAATGATGGCAGCCCTCTAATTAAGGCAAAGCTATCTAAATCTAGCATTAATTTTAATCAAAAGAACTGCCTATGAGATCACTTAGGAAAGAATTTAAGTGAGTCGTTTGAAGGCAAAACTGTTTATAGAAATTGGTAGAAGCAAATACCAGCAGACTCAAATTTCCAGTCCTCTGTTATACATTCTTCAGTGTGATACACTAATTTTGTGTCTGTCTCCCTGTAACAAAAGAGATTCAGGAGAAAAAGGGGGAATCTCTCAGCAATTTTTGAGCTCGTGTCTCTGGGGACTGAGACCACAGAAGTGGTGGCTGCCACCTTCTAGACCCCAATGGCATAGAAGAAGAAGGCTGATTTAGCATGCAAAGCTAATAAGAGCAAAGAGAATTGCCAGGGTAAAGGTAACACTTGTACACAGACAGACTGGTATAGAATTTTAAATCCTCTCAGAAAAATTCAGTTCAAAGTCCCGTTAAAGCAAACAGGAATGAACATCCAAACTCATAATACATCTTTGAAAAACTCTTCTCTTTTGTTTCCAGAATAGAATATATGCTATCTAAAATCAACCAGTGACAAAATTTAGAATAAGACAGGTAGACTGCACATACAGGTAAGAATTTTCAGTTAAGTACAGATATCACTCCTTTTCCTTGAAGGTATTGAACAAATCCACTGGATACACCTTCTTATGTTTTCTGGTCTATATCACAGTCTTCTCTAGTCACATTTATTGTTTCATATCTATCAATACTAGTGGGCAGAACTGCTATCACTGTGTATGTATGGAGATGTATGTACACATGTTTTTGCTATAAAAAACAGACACATTAGGCTTTAATAAAAGTGATTTAAGCTATCATTCACAATGGACAGAGTACAAACACACACACAGACACACACACACACACAGTCACTGCATCTCATCTGATACAGGGTAACTCATGGAGGAACAGCAGTTCCAGTCTGTGGGAGCTCAGGGTTTCCCAGAACAATCCTCTCACTTAAGTCTCAGAGCTGAATTATCAGGTTTGAACTTTAATTTTCAGTCACAAACAACACAATAGGTACAGCTGTTATCTGAAGCTTGATACATACATTCCCAAACAGGCACTTTATAAGGAGGCTCAGAAGGGCAATACTCACTGATCTGGTTGGTAGATGCACTGTAAAAAGCATTTACAGTAGTTGGGCTTGTAAACCATCTGTAGTAAGAACAAAGAAAATTGTCTGTCAGTACATTGACATTCACCTTTATGAATCAAAGGAGCAAAGATAAAAATTGAACTCATTAGAAGGAAGTAAAAACATTAAGGACTGAAGACACATTGAAGTTTAAGTATTTCTCCATTTCTGTACATGCTACCTACACTTTCTATGGCATTGAAGTCCATTGTTTAATGACTAACTCTGTACAGTCAATGAATGCCCAACAGGAGCAATTTTAGTGTGCCTATCATGTGAGCTGTTTAATTTTTAAGTGACCATTGTGCTTGTGAGGCCAGCCATGCTGATGAAACAAAATTCACCCAGCAGAGGCTGCAACACTGACGGCAGCTGTGAAAACTCCCTTGGGTGTCTTTCAAACACGTGGGAAGGAACTCCCTGTTGAAATTAGAGGAGAGCATTTTGAAACAAGTAAAGTGGCTTTAGAGCCTTTGTTGAACAAGTACTTGAAAAATTAAGATTACGCCAGCAACACAAACAGGTAATTTCTGGGAATGTAAATTCAGAATAAACAGCTTCATGTTCTATACCCTATGCAGTGAACATGACCATCCTAAACAAAGAGACCTCTTGCCAGGCATTCTGCTCATAGTTTGATTTCTCAAATACACTAGAAGAAACCTAGATTTGAATAGGAGTTGGACTTTGATGACCCTTGTGAGTCCCTTCCCACTCAGGATATTCTATGATTCTATGAATAGTAAATGAATCTCCTTAGCCTAAGCTCATCTATATTGACAGTGGCTTCAACCATATGAATGGAAAATCTTGACTGACTTCAGCAAAATCCAAATCCCCTCAGATGAAATCTTGAGTTCAGCGAGCCCAAGATTTCGTTTCATTTTATGATTTTATAAGGGAGAAGTGAGGTTAAAGAAATAAAGATGATGATAATTAGAGGTTAGTTCATAATAACTTAGAAATAATTCTACTAAATGTCCAAACAGGCCATCTTGCATCAGGAACAAGGCATCACACACTTCAAAACATTACTTGAAAGTTGTATAAAGCCACATTAATGCAATGTAATTGCTTTGGAAAATTTCTTTTAAAAATAACAGAAAGGAACTGCAAAACAATGAGTAAGACAAAGGAAGGGCTATCAGAATATGGAAAATATGTGATATCAGTGAAAATGTATACACAATTCATGCTTTTAAATAGCCCCATTAATAAAAGAGTCATCTGCAGATCCTGACTGCTTTTCTGACAACTAATATCCTCACTCAAACCATGTAACAAAGGGGAGAGTTTTTAAATGGCAGCATTCTGTCTTTTATCAATAAACTTAACTGCTTGTTTTATTCTCCAAGCTGAGCAGCTTATTTTGCAATGCATCAACTAGAAAAACTAATCAATGAAGGCTAAAAGAGTGATGTCATGCACATATTTTAACCATCCGTCACATTACGGGCTCTAATTGTCAGAGATAACTCTCCCTGGTTTTTTTATTAGTAGATTGTGAAGGGGAGGAGCAGAGGGAGGTTTTACCTGCTTTCTTCATAATAAGGAGATTAAATGTTAGAGGTAATGTAGTGAGATAATGAAAAATTGAAGGAAGAATGTATATGGTGAAGAGATAATGAAAAAAAATTAGCACCTTAATTGACTACATTTCAATTTCATGTTTGTTCACAGCAGCAATCAGCTGAACTGTTTTGAAAGGTGCAAGTCTGCCATTTATGCCTTGGCACCTGCATTCCAGGCTTAGCTGTAAATCTGGAGAACTCTCCCTTTTTTGACAAGGAGAAAACTCATCTGAAAAGGACCCATCTGAAACAGTCAACACTTCAATTTATGTTTTACTGTAAGTTTGAGCAAAGACACATAGTGTTGTGGCTTGCAGCTCACCCTCTTGGCTTGTTCTGCTTACAATGATCTTTCTGTTCTCAAACAGCAATTTTTAAGCATGAAAAAGCCTTCTGGGACAGAAAATACTCCCTTTTTGCAAATTCCTCCTAACCTTTTATTTCCAGGCTGAGGATCAAGGGCCTGACATATATAACAGATACTTCAAAACAGATGAATGTGCTTAATCTGTGGTTCTTCTCTCTATCCTCTGGGAGGGCTTCCCACAGCAAGCTGCAGAGAGGAACCACCACAAGCAGCAGCAAAGAGCTCTTCACCGATTAGAGACAGCTCTCCAACAGCATAGGTTTGCACTTGTTTTTACTGGGTGAGGAGCTGGTGATGCAGGCACTTGTCCCCACAGGAACACCTCACTCTGCCCAAGAGCAGCAGCAGGAGCTGGTGACATTTGGTCCACATTTACTGAGGGAGGACATCACACCATCCTCTGGCCATACTTTCATACATATGAACTCATGGACTTGTAGCTTGCAGGCTAAAACATATCACAGCATCCCTGTCCTGAGACTGCTGCTTTTCTCATGATCTGCCACCACAACAGCAGAGCCCATCCTGTTTACTGAGCTTAGTGTGAGCCTGAGAGACTGAGAGCAGCCTTGATTTTCCCACTGTAAAACTGAACTCAGTTCTTTCCAAATTACTCTTTCATAAAGAGGCCTCAAGAATGACCCTGTATGAAATTCATTATGCTTTTAAGCAGCTAGGAAGAGGACACTTAGCAGCCATACTGAGGAGTCAGGGAGAATGAGAGTTCTCTAGTACCAAGCAGAGGATTTCATATTTTATATTTGGTGAGAAGCATATTTCCATTCCAGCATTTTGTTGTACCATTCTGAGCCCTCTCAAAAAGATTTAGGAAGTATTTTCCACAAAAGAGTAGAAATAACCAAGACTGCCTCCATCCAGACTAGCAGAACTTCACTTCTCATCTGCCATGCTCCTTCAGTGAGCTCCTTGAAATGACTGAACCTTCAGAGACAGCCCTTAACTAATAACACATCAAATTACAACATGAAGATGTGTAAAAAATAGCTGTTGCTGTTATATTTTAAGGTGAAGCAAATTTAGAAATAACTCTCCCATTCCTGTTTGAAGTCAGATTCCCAGAGCATTTGCTCTTGGTCTGGTTACAATTTCTGTGCACTTTATCTACTAAGAGAAGGATAGAAAAAGAAAAAAAAAAGGCATCACACACTTCAAGCTCTTATTAATAACAAAGTAAATAAATAAAAATTCTAGAACTGTTTACATTGTTTTCATTTGCTATAAGTTTGTGAAAAAGGGACAGCTTTGAATGATGTCCTGTAGCATTACCTATCTACTACTGCAGCAGTCAAAACCTAATTCTGCAGAGCTGACACTTGTAAGGTTCCCTTGTAGAAATAAAATGTGAAACATACACTGAGATAGCATGTGGGGCAGAAACTCTCTTAGTCTGTGTTCTTGAGGCTGTGATTTTCTCTCTGATATTTTCTTTCTGCATTAAGAGTATAGTGTGCTACCTTGGCATTCACTAACAAGGGTGGCTGGGAACATTTAAACACAGGAAAAAGCTTATTAGTTTATTTAGTTCTCAACTGAATTTGCAAATTGATCCTCAGTTTTTTGAGTTGGAAGAAATAATTTGGCTTGCTGTTCAACATTCAAAGTTCGAAATAAAAAATAAATAATACACAAAACAAAGAAAAAGAACTTGTGAATGAACAAAGAATTAAGCAGGTTAGAAGAGAAGAGCTGTACAAAGTTTCTTGAAGATGGAAAATGTCTTCCAAAGAAAATACTATAAAGAATAACTTCTAAATGGAAGACAACCTTCAAGGTGACTTTTAAAATTGTACTTCCTCTTCTCATTGTTAGTCACTTTTATATATTTTCCTATGTAGAAACAGATTATTATCCTAGGCCAGGCTACCATCTCTCTCCCTTAGGAATGGGCAAGCAACTAGGATGGTAAGGCTGTGCTCAGCCTTCAGTGCCATGTCACTGCTTAAAATGAGGTTCAAAGACCAGGAAAAGGCTCCAGGAAGCTCCTTTTCAGCCTCTCCTCTCCAGGGCAGGGCCCAGCCACAAAATTTCCAACAGCATCTGTCCAACAGACAGCAGCCAGCCCATTGTTTTTGATGGCTACTTTTCCCTTTTTGCAGAAGGAGTTTTACACTGTCCTTAGTGGTATCCGACACAGAGCCTCTCAGAGCTGCCCTCACTTGTGGCAAAGCAAGAGACAGGGCTTACACACAATAGTGGCCAAGGAAAACAGGGATAGGTCCTGGAGGAGACCCCAGAATCTTCTCACAGCATACTTCCTTTGTATCCTCTTATCAGGATACCAGATGTCTACATCCGCAGAACTGAAAGTCCAGTGAAAAATGGAGAAAGATCTGGCCAGGTCTCAAAATCTTAGATTACATGCTGACTTCAAAGGAGAAAGACGAATAATAATGAAGTGGTGTGCCCAAGAAGTCCTTTGATGCTTTGTTGTTTGCAAGTATGATATCAGCGTTAAGGAGGGCAGATTCCATCACTGATAAAAAGGTGAAGTGTTTATACACACCCACACACACACACGTATATTTGTGTGTATGAATGTGCATGACTCCATGGATGAATAGGCAACTAAAACCCTGGCTCTCCTTAATTTTTCCCTTTCACACCACCGTCACTTCCCCCTGTACTGCCTTTCAGGTTCCTCTGCCCCAGCTGTACCTCACCTGGGTTATGATGATTATCTTCACACCTGCTGCCCATCCTCCCACACTGCCCCTTCCAGACTCTCCACTCAGCCCTCTCAACCTAACCTGTGCTGGTTTGTGCACCACATTCCTCAGCTCCTGCACAAATCCCTTTCATTTTTCTCTCTGCTGATACCTGAACACTTTTTTTCTTGTTTGATAGAGCCAGCTGTGAAGGTGACAGTCATCTCCCCCGCCAGCTGTGAGGATGGCAGCTGGCATCCAAAGCTGGTGTTGAGCACAAGAAACAGCCCCCAGAGCTGTGGTGCCCTCAGGGGAGCCTGGCTCCAGGACTGGCAGAACAGGCAACTCCAGCACCCCGATGCCTTATCACAGCTTCCTGTGGGGTGGGGATGTCCCACCCCCCCTGCCCTGAGCAATGCCTCACCTGAGTTCCTCCTTGCTCCCTTGTCCTGGTAGGCAGGTAAATGCCAGGGACAGAGGGAACAGAAGAAAGAACAAAGATTTTTTATAATTACTCCTGCTTTAGGGTTTTTTTTTCCCCCTTTTTTTAAGATGAAAAACTGCTTAATTTCCGAAACAATTCTTTTCCACTTTGTTATCCATATTTCCCCTTGTTTTATCTAACTGCTTTGTCTTGTATCTCCCATCTCCTCTGTCCATCCCCTGATGGTCTCTCCCTGGTGCTTTGACTGAGCTATCATTTTAATTTCACATTTAGCTGAGGAAAGTGACTCCAGTTTGAAATAATATTATTGAGAAATATGGACTGTCTGCCTAATGAATATATCGTTTTACCTTTTGGGTGTAGTATTACTTTAGCAACTTTTATTTTTTTTCCTTAAACACTCATTTTCCCATTTATCTTTTTTGGTCCATAATTTTGATGATCTTGTAATATCTATCTTGAAATATAAATGTTATGCTAAAAGCTACTAAACTAGGGAAAAGAAGAAATGAAGCAAATAGAAACAAAAACCCAAGGGTAATTAGCTATTAACATAGCACCAAGCTTCATCAAAAATTCTGTGGAGTTCTATGAAATGTAAAATTTTAAAAAACAAAAGCAGAAAAATGAGGGGAAAAAGAAAGGGAGGTAAAAAGCATCAGAAAGCAGTGGAGTATGATAATTTAAAAGTGGGAAGTGGCTAAAAAGTGGCTGATATTTTTGAGGCCAGGTTTGACATGCCTCAGACTGGTAAGTGGGAGTTATTGGTTTATTTTAATAATTTTTTTTTTAAATTACTGGAGGCAGCAATGGCTCTTTGTGCCTTGGTGTCCCTAAGCAGGCAGAGTGACACCACTTTCAGAGGCCTTTTCTGTTACTGAGCAGTTACAGAGACAGAATAATGTCCCAGCAGGAGCCCTAATTATCCCTCCCTACCAGGGCTCGGGTGCAGACTACCTCCAGCCCTGCAGAAGGCAGAGCAAATATCTGTGCTAACAAAGAGAAGGGACCAGAAACCAAACTGGCATCCCCCAGGCCTGAATGCACTCTGAAGGGTGACAAGAAAAGAGCTACAAAGGCATGAGGAGCTGGCTATTATGCAGTCCTGGAAATAAGGTGGTAAAGACAGGGATGAGAAGGTGTTCAATCTTGTAGTGGGCAATTGGATAACACTTTCATTTTTCAAGCATACCCATGTAACAGCTCTCAGACCACAGTCTTTGAGTCAGGGGCTGCCTACCCACTGATTGCCTTCCAGGGGAAAATCCCCTTCCTCCCATGCTGCCAAGAATCTACAGGTTCTGCATCAGTGCTGCTCCAAGGCCAGGGTTGTTTCACTGCTCTCTTGGAGCTGTTACCCTGAAGAGAACACACCATCATGGTCTAGTCCTGACATCCAGGAAAATCCCTAAAGTCATCCCCTGGGGCTGACCAGTGCAATGTCAGCGAAAGCTGTGATGAGAAGGGAAAATTCACAATTAAATCTAAGCTGTAAATAACACCTTGAACACACAGGGCCAAATTAAAACACTCTAACCACGACGAGCCTTCGTTTGTCTCCCTGCCTCAGGGACAGCACAGAGCCACCCCCAGAACAAGGAATGGCTCAGTTTGAGTAGGATTTCTGGAGTCCTAAGGAAACACCACCACAGGAGCTAAGCACTGGCTCTGATTTCAAAGTCTGTGTGTAGAAGGAGTCATTTTAAAGTAGCATGATTAGACTAATTAAGTTCTGCTTAGGTTTTAATTTGCATTTTAAGGATTTGATTACCCATCAGTAAGAAAAGAGAATGATTCTCTCATGTATTTTATGACCATTTGTGACACAATCTGCACTCTCATGTTTACAAATAAATAAAAATAACATATGTAGATTAAATTAGGTTTCATTCTGTATCATTGCTATCAACAGCAGGTAACTAACAATGCTGATTTGTATTATTAGTAATAATATTATCTCTTACTATGATTTCATTCCTACAAAATTTATTTCATAAATCCCTACTGAACCATTTCTAACTCTAACTGTGACCAAGAGACATAATCCATTTTTAATTGTGATTCAATTACCCCTTCTTTCATTAAATTAAGTTTAAGCTTAGAGCATGTGACTACTCTGCATATGAACAGGGGTATCTAGGACTTGCAAAAAAAAAAAATCCACAAGAGTTTCTGAATAATGGGAGTTTGCCCATAGGTATTTTGTGGCATAACATACTGATGTTAACATAATTCTATTAAAACTTAATACATAATAGTATTTAATATATAAATTAAATAAGCTAAAATATTGTTAGAAGATTATGTAAATTTGACTTGTGTCTACTCACTCTGTTTTTGGAACTTCTTTTCTAAGCCAGTAGAAATCAGATTGGGCTGCGTATTTGCGAGTTTGCAATACATTGCCAAAATAATCACTTTCTGTAAATTTCAGCTGTATAAAGAAAGCACAGACATTTTTAAAGCATGTCCAAAGAAACAAAAGCTGACATAAAACAAGCAGAACTTTTGTTTTATATGAGATAATCACCTAATTTTTTAGCGATTATCAAAGCAAGTAAAATTTTCACACTTGGTAGGAAGAATAAATATTTGATGAGCTTAGTTAAAAAAACAGTGGCTGAACAGATCTGCACAAGGGTCTGGAACACTGGGAATGCTCTTCACCATGCAGAGTGCTGCTGAAGGAATCATAAGCACCCAACAATGGATTGCAGACAGCACATTTCTATGGCTGTTATTAAGAGAGCCTCTTTTCCAGGAGGACGTTACTTTTACTAGTTACTTACCAGCTTACTTTTATTTTTAAAAGTGCATTTTAAAACCACTTCAAACAACAAAATGAAGTCCCCCTTTTCAGTTTTCTTTAGATTTCTTAACAAATACTTCATATTCTGTGCCTCCTGAAAGTTCTGTCATGTTAAATATTTACAGCCAAAGGGCTCCATGCTTCCATAAGTTTCCAAACCTAATAGCATTCACACACACAAAACTAAACAGGCAAGAAAAAAGGGGTGTTAATAGGTTATAAAACCCTGTCATCAGTTTAAAACAGTTCTAGGATTTGTGATGAAGTTGCTCTTCAGATGTAAACTTGTAAGCATAATTAACAAGTATTTTTCACCAGACATTGCCACTTATCTGAGCAAATAATTCCATACACTGAGTGACAGAGCTGGTCGAATGCTCTGTCTCATTGCACTATCTTCACTGCACCATCTCACCCTACAGTTTCCCCGGACAAGGACTAGGCTGGCAGAGTTGGTTCAATAAAAGATGCCCCTGTTTAGTGTTTGTTCATGTGCTCTAGCAAAGATGATGATTGCTCTTGTGTTTTACTGGTTCAGGATTGAAATTGGTTTTCTAGTTTGCCTGTGACTTTCAGTACTACAATTCATCAAATGCATGTCACAGTTGGAAAATAATAAAATGTATTATTATTATTGTTATTAATCATTTGCCTTCCTGCCTCACTTAGGCTGAACAGGTACTGAGGCAGGAAGGAGTCCCCCCACAGTATCCTTGACCAGCAGGCAGCACAATAGGCTGATACATTGGTTAGGACCTCTTGGCATGATTATAAACATCAATTGTAAATTAAATTCATAGTCTGGAGAGATGAGGAGAACTTATATAGGGCATCCTAAATTGTGATATTCTGAGGTAAAATGCATTATTCTTTTTGAAAATCATTATTTTGAGAAGAAATGCTTTTGGTTTGTTCCATTTTTATAACTAAATGCAAAATTTTTAGAGTGTGTACTTAACCTTTAAAATGCTTTATAGCAGGAAGATTCTTTGCACCCAGGCAGATTTTACTCCTAGCAGACCTTATGATCTCCCTTAGATACAACAGCATTGACTAGACACGATATAGAGCTAATACACTTCAAAAATAAAATAAAAATGACCAGGCAAGCACAAGTCCAGGTGCATGCCAAACAAGACTAGTTTTGACTTTAGACAGCAGTAAAACAGAGAAAGAATGGCTGCAATAAATGAATAAAGCTGCAACCTGACACTTACTGTTTTGATGTCTTCATTAATATATGTGTCATTCATTATAAACTGAGGGTAACCAACTTTCGCCATAACTGCTTTTGCCTTTGAAAAAGAAAAAAAGAAAAAAAGAGTTTTGACAGATAAAAGCACTTCTCAACATATAGCTTTTTCTCTTTCTTGCTCAGTTTCCACTTTTTATTATTTTGCTTCCCTGGAGCCATCTTAAAAACATCTTAAAAACTTGCCTGCAAGGTAAACTTGGTGCCACAAATGAGCTCGGCATCCCAACGCAGAGGGTCCAGATTCTGTTGTCAGATTATCACAGTGGGTCTATCGCTGCCTGCAGAGCTTTTGCGTACTTACAGCAATGTGTCTGAGTGCAAAACCTTAACAGCTGATTTTCCCTACAGGGTTTTGTGTTAATCAGATGGTCAAATGCCTGTTTGTACAATGTTTTCCAAAGGACAGCAGGAAATGGCCTGTTTCACTATGGCACAGTAGCTGGTACACATCCAACTGCTAAAATAGATTTGATGCACAGATGTGCATCAACCTTGGTCCCAGCAAGTGCAGACTGGTGTTTCCAGTGAGGGACACTTCTATTTGCACCTGAGGTTGGGTCCTTTTCTGAAGGACACTGTACTTTCTGAAAACCACAGGACTGATCTGTGTTTAGTTCTCCAGTTTCCCTCCTTTAATTTGCAGTCTTTGCCCTTTTCCTAATGTCAGTAGAGGTGTTAAAATAAAACACTTCACTTTTCATTAATCCTCTTTCTGTTGTGACTTGGTCCCAGTGTTTATACACAACCTGCATAAACAGTCCAGTGTGAAGTAGCTGTAGATGAGTACTCTCATTTTGTAAATCATGAGGTGAGTGTATAAACAGCCTTGGTAATGTCCCCATGAAAACACCAGCAGGGGACTCAGACACACAGAACCTCTGTGGAAACAGGTCTCCAGAAGAAAAGCAAAAGTACACAAAAAGATAAGATGACAGGACAAGAAGTGAAATGTGACAAGTCCATAGGATAAATTACAGCTATGATGGACTAGGTTAGCACAAAACTTACATTTTTTTATGTTTTCAGAATGCTGAATGTAATTGCTCCACAAGTCTTTGGAATTACCTCGACCCCTCAAAAAATGCTCCTCTGTAGTCATCAAACTCCAGTGTCAAAACTCAAATGAATATTGCAAGATATGCAAAGCAATAAATAACTGGCCTTTAAACCAAGTACAGCTGTACCAACCCTGCACTCTGCTCTCTGTGAGCAGAGCCTGGACCTCTCATGGGTCCAACAACTTTTATTTCCTTCTTGCTGCAGGGACTGACTGCTCAAGGGAAGATTCCCCTTCCTCCACATATTCTTTCCCCTTCTCCCACTTCACAGTATCTCAATACAGCAGGGAATCCTATACAGCAAGACACAAAAACAGATGTTCCTCAACTTTGGGAAAGGTGGTGGAGGATTGCCTCCATTTAACCAAAGTCATTCTGTCCCCTCTTTTACTTTTCAAAAAAAAAGGCTTCTTTTCTTCTTCAAACTCCTTCAATTTCTCAATCTTACTTCCAACCCAAAGTCATAATCTTCCATTTGTGACATCACAATTAATTGTGGTTGAGGTAATTAAGATATCACAAATAGAAGATAACTTCAGGTAGGAAAGTAGCAGCAGGAGCAGATGATCTCTTAAGCAAGAAGGATCCCATTGTCATGCAAATTGCCCTAGTAATAAAAAAAGCAATGGAAGAAAAATGCTGAATGGAAAATATGAAATGAGCCAAATTAACTCTCAACAGAATGTTTCCTCACTTTGCCAGAAGGTTCAGCAGTCTTTCATGATATTTTAAACGCTGGGGCGGGAGAATAAAAAGCCAGGAAGGGAGCACAATTCATCTGCAAGTTTGCACGTAATCAAGAGTGTCTAAATTTTTCCTGATGGTGTTGTTGGGTCCAACTGACCGAACTTTGCAAGGAATCAGAAAATTTCCTTTACCATTTCCCATGTGTCCATGCTAGTTAAAACTAGCTTTGGAAAAGGAAAGAGTAAAACCCATCAGTTTTAATTTCTGCTAAGTCACCTACTTAAACAAATCTGGTTCTGGTTCAAACGTTCTGCATGAATTCCTCACTTGCTTTGTGACTTTCACATTTGATGTCATGAGACAGAGATTTCCAAGCATGAGTATAAAATAGTTGGACATTACAGAGATTTTTTTTTTTAAGGCTATATAAAATCCTAGTAAATAACAGGCTGTGTCTCTAGATTTTTGAAAGCAAACTCAAAAGGCAATGCTGCTATTAGTACTTCAATGTTTTGTCAATATCTAAAACTGTCTGTATTTTGTGAGATAGGTAGATAGATAGATAAGGGGGAAATGTTATATTATTGCATTTGTTACTTAAAAGGCATTGCCATAACATGTGTGGTTTGGAGATCTGAACAAATAAGACAGACAAATCTGATGCTGATAGTGAAGGATGCTTCCCTCCTGGTTAGGGAAACTGTTTCCTACAGCCAAAGCAAAACTCATGAGAGAACACAGGAAGCCTTCTGAAGTCCTTGGGAATCCCTCTGACTGGGATTTCTCCTAGAAGATTTGCATCAGGTGCAAACCTTTTCAGCTGAGCCCAGAACACAGCCCTATTCATTTACACAAATGACAAGTTAGAAAGTATCATATTAAGAGCAGATTTCTAAATTTGCGGTAAATATCACTTGTGTAATATTTAACAGCAGTTGAGAGACTCCTTACTTATACAGCACAAGGAAGTGAAAACATTTCTACAGCTTGCTTACTCTTTGATAATGATGTCATTATTTTCCCCTTGATAGGATTAAAAGTATGTATAAGAGACCAGCCTTCCAGGAGGTAAGCACAGGGAGTCAAATGAAATGTGACAAATGTACAGGAACCAGCCATGTGGCAATTGCTCATGAATCCACCATAAATCCACCATGCACATCTTTTTATGGTTTAAAGGCTCATTTAACTCCTTTCTCTAATTTGCATGTTAAACAGCCATGTGTACAGGAAGAAAAGAGGTGATGGGGTACTTCCCCCAGGCATCATCAACCACTCAGCCTGCAGTGGACTGTTGGGTAAATTAGGAAACTCATCGCTGCAGGGCTCCCCTCCACCACCACAAGCAAGAGGCTCTCACAGGGCGCTTCAGGGTAAGTCATGATGGCTCTTTTCTATCCCAGCAGCCAGAGAGAGCAGGCTGAGGCAGACAAGACAGAGTGGGACTACTTCCACCACTCCTTGTGCATGGAAGTTTCCCCACTGACTTCAACACAGCCAGGATTTTACCATCAGTGTCTTTCTGTCACAGTGAGAGCATTGCAAGTCAGTTTACTACACAGACAAAATAATAAACGAGCTTTCACTCTCTGCTTAACAACCTGCCAACGTGGGAATGCACACGTGTCTCAGTGCTCCAAAGCAGCCCAGTTTCCAGCCTATTCAAATTCTCACTTAACAACCAAGTGTGTGAGAATTCTGAGAGCCTTTTTACCTCTCAGAGCATGATTTGGATATTTTATACAACACTAAGTACTGACATATTTTACTTACTGTAAAGAGAAAACAAAATAAAACCTATAACTCACGAGAAAGTTTTATGAGTCTGACAGAGATCTGTATATTAACTTGGTTCAATAACTTTTTGAAGATCATTTTTTAGCTTCTAAATATATAAAAAATTAATACAATAACAGTTCACTGAAAAATTAGCATGAAATATATTGTGAAAGCTAAAATCATTCATGGCAAAGTAATGTTCCATTTAATTACAAAGATTAATTCAGCCTTTATATATGTGCCTAGTCTTTTCATTTTTCATTGAGGAGAGATGATTCAAGAGCCATCTGGTAAAACTGCTGCATAAATATCACTGTATCTATCTAGGGTTTACATATGGAAAAACTAGGAAAATAGAGTGATGGATCTTGGCAAAACACAGGACAGTTCCATCACAGGGCTAAAGCCCAATCCTACAGATGTCAGTAGGAAGTCACTACTGACTTGAGTGAGAGATAGATTGAGGTCACCCTAATGATGCACAGTACTTCCTTCATGGGAAAATGAAATATCAGGGATTTTCACATTGTCATCTACAATGGAAAATGAAGTGGCAACTCAAACATGAACACTTGGCCTGAAATGACAATTTTTAACAGTACTTGATCTGCAGTGAACTGTCTAATCCATACTCAAGAATACAGATTATCATTATTTAAATCTTGGTTAGCCATCCTCTTTTTGATGCACGTCACAATAATAGAAGCTGTGTAGACTTTTCAAGAACTGGTATTTTATTTATTATATAATTATATAATTCACATACCACCACTTCACACTGCACCATAACTATCCCCTCTGTATTACAATAATTGTTTTGAATTCTCTAAAATAATTGTTAAAATAATGAAGACAGAAATACAGCTATCATTCCATCTTAGTAATAGCTTGGGGTCAAGGTTAAAGAAAAAGTAAAATAAATAATCAAGTTACTTATGTGAATAATGACACCTATGTACACATAAAATTGCTTTCAGTTAAATACACATCATGGTTTCAAAAGTAGCTGAGTCCATTTAACAACTTAGTGCAGCCAAATGAAAAAAGTGTCCTAGTCCTTGTTCTTCTTCCCCACTCCTCTAAGCCCTGTCCATAGTTCTTCTCATGCTGCCTGCATCCACAACCTCCAAAGGCTGCCTCAGTTCCTCGACACAGCTTCTGTGGGACCACTTAACACATCAATAACACAGCAGAAATTTAACCAAGCTTTTCCCCAGCTAATTTTCTGCCAGGTCACTGAGCTGAATCACTCACTCATTACATGGAGAGACCAAATAAGTTCTGGAGCTTTTACAAGCTGGGGACACATGATTTGACAAAGTGGAGAAGGGTTATGTGGTACAGTAGCTACCTCCTGCTCTGAATGACCCTTTGAAACCAAAACCTCACTCGGAGAAAACTTACTGACAATACAATGCTATTTAGTACACTTAAAAATACCATGCCATACCTTATAATCCTAAGAAACAGAAAGGAGAAAGGACACAGCAATTCCTAAGACAAGTGTTCATTGAGATTATATGTTCAGTCTTAATATCTACTATTCAGCAAGACAATATTATTATTACTTACCATAAAGTTTAAAAAGTTTAGTAGGACTACCATGGACAAAAGAAGCAGAAAAAGCAACACTGTACACCAGTGCCATTTTTTCCGATCCTAAATCCCTTCTGGCTCTCTGGAATACAAAGACTCAGTCATTGGTTCAAGCACTATGACGAAAGTTTCACTGGAATTAATTTTTCAATTTAAACTAATCCCACATGAAATGATTATTTTTTTTAGCAATAGAACCAGACTAAGTCAGAGAAAGTGTGAAATTAGCATCTTTATTTCAGTCTTACTTATATAAACATACTAATTGACTGTGCTATTTTCATAAGCACAACTCCCCAGTTCAGTGCAGCATTACAATTAATAGACCTATTCATATATTCTCCTTCCACCAGAAAATTATTCTGCTGCCAGCTTTGCTTTAACTTTGTTAAGAAAAAAAAGTCTTAGTCCATTTTATTTTAATTTCATTTTCTGTTTGCAACCTCTGTATGACAATTAGCATGATTCCATTATGTTATACACGGAATATTACCTGTGAGAAACATGTATTCTGTCTTTCACAAACAAAACGTCAGATCTGCAATACCTTTCTTTGTGGCACACAGAAAATGTTTTCATCTTTGAAGATATAAATGCACTTATATTGCAGACCAGCATAACCAAGTTTCTGGCACAAGATGTGCTTATCTGCTAACGATTCCTGTCCAAAGCACCTGGGTGAGTTTTAAGGGTCTTTGGATTCTCAGTGGAGCTGGAATGATGTCCATGGACCAGAAGAAAGGATGATGCTCAGCTATGCAAAATTTCTCAGCTATGGCACCACACCAGCAGTGGCAGGTCAGCTCCAGTGTGGGGTTTCTGCACTGGATTCCCCTGGGCACACCTGTGGATCACCTGGGGCATGACTGCACCAGGGTGTGTGGAGAGCTGGCAGCTCCTCCAGCTGCACTTCAAACAAGCCAGAAAGTCACATGTTGTGGTCTGAAGACACAGACTCACCAGGATCATGCTGAGATGCACATTGCTATAGATACATGCCCCACGCCATGTACTGCTAAGCTGCCTTTAATAGGACTCATGCCAAGTTAGGCTTGGACTCTTACTTAGCACTGTAAAAAACCAAACTCGTCCTGCCCTTATTTTAAGGCAATACTCCATATTTTCCAAAACAGTTATCTCTGAAAACCAAATAACCAAACACACTCCCCCAACTCAAAATTCTCTTTGTGTTTTGAAATTACCTTAGATGTCTTTACTGATAGAATTTTGCACCAGGATCCTAAGGATTTGAAATAGGAAGAAAAAAACCAAAACCAAACAAGCCACATTTGGTTGGTCTTTGTCACATTGGTGAGCTGCAGAAATTATTATACTCAGTTTTCTATTGAAACTCCTTCCTGGACCCATTTCACTGCTCACCCCCAGAACACCCCATGAGTTGATCCATACTCCCATGTTCATGCCTCCTCTTGCTAGAAACACACCCACCTTGACCCAAAAATCTTTTCTACTGTTTGTTTTAGCTCTGGGCAAGCAGCAGGCTTAAGAAAACCCACTGTGCTAGCAAAATAAAAGTCCCTATGGACCCAGAAAAACAATGTTTGCTGAGCTCTCTAGCACTGGACACTGAGAGAGGGGGAGGCTCAGAGATCAGGAAAGGGTGAAGAAGCTCTCTCCCCATCATAACTGTATGGGATCTGATTTACCACAGCCTTTCTTTTCCAGTTTTATGCAAAACTCTGAATAACCTGTTCCAGAAAGGGACAACTTCTGACCTTAGCCTCTGCTTGCTTCAGTTTACATTCATTTAACATTTTCAAGGTTAAGCAAAGGTTGCCGAGCACTTTTTTTTTTGCAATAAAGAATTGCATGTGAAAAATTCCCTTTTCATTTCTCATTTCACAAGTGAGCTTCAGCCACAGTCTTGGTGTAACTGAAACCAGACATGGCAGAGACTCCTTTTAACACTACTCAGTCTGAAAAAGTGGCTGAGAACTTAAATATCAGTATTACTCATGCCTTGAATGTTTTATCTCTGAGGAGGAATTTCTCTTGCTTGAACAGGGACTCTAATCAGCACAGTAGCAGTATCAGTTGTCCATGCCTTGTAATATATGGGGGGAAGGCAGATGCGTACAAAATCAAAAACATAGGCTGCAGAATATGGAAAAAATATATTCAGAAAATGCTCTACTCTCTACTCAAGATCAAATCCCTCTCTATTCCAAACCTTTACATATTTTTATTTTTAAATAAATTATATCTAGGTATTTTCACATTGATGAAGCTCATCCCATATGAAGAAAACTGAGCACAAACACTTCACAGCTCCCTCACAAATGAGGGCAGCTGAGGAAGCCTTTATTCTTAGTTACAGCATCCTGGCCTCTAAAAGGCCACTAAAGGAACATGATGAGCTCCTTGTGGTAAAGCTCCTTTACAAGTAAACTCCAGCAATACCAGTACCTGAAACCCTTTAAAATCTCACAACTTTGCCTCAGACCCAGTGACTGGTACAATACCTGAGCAAGCTGAAGTGCTGCTGGTTCATGTTCCTGGCTGTGGACAGTTCAGTGCCAAGACTGAGGGTCCATGGTGGGGTCCCAGCCCACAGCTCTGTCCTGCTGAGCTCCTCACCCACTCCCAGCCAGCAGGCAGCTCTCCTCTCATTTCCAGTACATGGAGATCACCACAGCCAGGAAATGCAATTTCATTGCAAAGAGTGAGCAAATGCCAAGCAGATACCTGAGCATGCCCTTGTAGACTCCTCCACACAGAGAATGGCTCTCCTGCCCCTCCATATCTGCTGCTGCTGAGCTTGATAGTTACACTGTCCTTGTTACTGTACCTCTACAGGAGATGGGTTTATTTGTTAAAACAACAAAGATAGTGAAAGTTAAAGCTGAAATGGTCCAAGACTTCCAGGGGTGATGGAGCATCTCTTGCTCTTTGGAAGAATTACTCTGTCATTTAGCATAACAATGCTTTCATGTTGTGATTCTGCCATAAAACCTTCAGATTCACCCTGGTCCCTGAGCATCTGCAGGTGTCTGTCCATCTGTCTCCCTCTTATTTCAAGCATGAGATTTGTCACAAGTGTTTTGATGTCACGCACCCATGCTGGCCTTATGTAGTCATGGCTGAGTCTGAAAAATGACAGCTGTGAGATCAGGGTTAAACACAATTTCCTCTCCCTTCACCTGTTTTCAACTCTGTTTGCACGGTGCTCAGGTTATTAATGGAACTGACATCCCTGCACAACTGAGTGAGCAGTAGCAGCAGCCAGATAACAAGGGAGAAACTGACAGCAGCAATCTAACCCCAGAGATAAGAGATAAGCAAACATGCCATGGCTATTAGTTTCAACTCTGGCCAATGGAGAAGAACATCTCCTGTGGTTACTGATCAGGAAAGCCCAGTGTTCCTGTGAAGGTTAAATTAAATTCAGGATGTGATAGATTATTCTTAGAGTTCAAAAATTAAAGTTTGTGATGAGAAATAAATATTTGATGTAAAACGAATGAGGAAGAAAAGGGGATGTTAATCTAATAGAAAGTGAAGATCTATTTTTATTCAGAGAAAAGCGTGGAGCACCTCTACTCTAGAAGGAAAGCCCCATTCTATATTTCTTCCAAGTGAAAAACTATTACTTTAAAAATTGGCATTTTGCAAACAGCTATCTCAGGAATGGTGCAGGAGTGACAGCCTCAAAATCCTGACCAAATTCCAAACTAGGTAAGTAGCACAAACTTTTCAAATTGCTTACATCATGTTTGAGAAACATCTACTTTCCTTACAGCTTCCTATTGAGTTGTCCCCTTCTTTTCCTATGTCCATGCACGTAGTAGAAGAGGGATTGGGCTGTTCAGCCTCAAAAAGGGATGACTGAGAGGGAACCTCATCAATACCTATAACTGTCTGAAGGGAGAGTGCCAAGAGGACAGAGCCTTTTGGAGGCTCTTTTCTGGGATGCTGAGCAACGGGAGCAGAAGCAGAAACTGATGCACAGGAAGTTCCACCTGAACTAGAGGAAGCATTTCTTCCCTGTGCAGTGACCGAGCACTGGCACAGATTGCCCAGAGAGGTCATGGAATGTCCCTCACTGGAGATGTTCAAGAACCATCTGGACACAATCCTGTGCCATGTGCTCTGGGATGGCCCTGATTGAGTAGGGAGGCTGGAATAGATGACCACACAGTGGTTCCTTCCAATCTAACCTGTTCTGTGATTCTGTGAAAGTTGAGTTAAACCAGGAAAATGAACCCCTAATGATATATTTAATGCACAAGGGAATTGCAGACATGTTTGAACAGAGTTAAAATGTGACACATTTCAACCTTATGAGAAGGCTGAAATGTGCAATACAACTACTACAATACAACCAGGCCCTCAAATTTTTTGCATCCAGACAGAGGCTACCCTAATTTCAGAATGCTCACTTCCACAAAGGAGAAGCATGGGTAAGGTTTAATTTGCACTCAACAAAAGTGCACTTTCCAATTTAGAAACAGCAAGGTTGTTTCAAGAATATCTGAATCAAACTTTCCAGTGAAACCAGTAAATTAGAAAGTCAGCAGTCACCCCTATAGGCTTTTGAACAGGAATGAAGTGTCTAACTGCAATTAGAGCCTTTGGAAATTTCTCCCACTTTTCCTAGTTCTTCTGAAGTATGTCTAGCAGTTTCTATGAGTGCTCTGAAGCAGTCTTACACTTTGTGAAGTTCTCTGATATCCTTGAAGCAAAGATATAAAGTCATCTTAAAGGAATATGTAAAAGGTATCTTGCAAGCTTTAGTTTTGAAAGTCCATCCCTCTCTTTTACCAAGTTTTGTTCTATGAGTTTTGTGCTGGTTTTCTAGAAATAGCCATTGAAATCAGAGGCACTGAGTCTCAGGGCTGGTTCCACTGTCATAGTTTTCATAGGATGGGTCCATAGACCCCACAAGACTCAAAAGGCATTTTTAATTTTTGCAGAGCACTCAGTAACCATTTTCAAGACTGGATGATTTGTCATCTTTGTGCAAAACTAGCTTGACATTAAGCAAGATTAATTTCAGCTGCTGAAGCTGTGGTGCCCAGCCTTTTTGTCTGGGCTTGCCTCAGATCTCAATGAAATGTTATTTTTCAGAACTGTATCTAGTGCATGCCTTGGACAGGCTATGCGAAGAAAAGCAAGAGGCTCCATTCTCCCATTCTCTTCTTGTTGCTGTGCCAAAACTTTACAGAAGCAAGAGCGAGCACAAAAAAGAACAGGTTATTAAAATTCTCTGGTTTCAGTGCTACCATAACATAGGAGAAGGTGACATTTTTCAGAGAAGCAAAACAACATTCTTTCTACCCACAGAACACAGTGAGGCAGTGGGACTCATTGCTTTGGGAAGCTGTGGATGATGAAAATTGTTGTGGGTTTAAAAAGTCATTAGACAAACCCACAGCAGGAAGATATGAATAAATACAAAGACACCACTTCTGGCTCAGGAAGTAAGTGAGCTGCAGTTCGTCAGAGGCCAGGAAAGGACAGTGGGAATGTGTCCCTTTGTGCTTGCCCTGTCCTCACGTTCATCTCTAAACATCTGCTACTGTTTGGCCACTGTCCGAAGCAGACACCGGACTCTGCTCTGAGTAGTGTAACTGTCATGGTCACAGTGAAATCACCCAAATGTGAAGAGAGAGACCACGAAGAACTGAGAAAGAGGGTTGTGGCTCAGATAATTGACTGCAGGGCTGGATAGGGCCAGCAAGTTCTGGCTGGGAAACGAATGGCTTCAGTGGGATAAGCCACGGACACCTACCTCCTTTCAAGTACCTATACTTTGTAAAATCAGGGCTTGTACAGATGGCTCTTGATTTCCTAAGGGCTATTGGCCCAAATTACACTGTATTGTCTAGGGAGGTTTGCTGTAGTTCTCTGAAGAGCCAGAACAAGCCCTGTAGGCTAAACAAAGGTACCTAACACTGCCCAAGAGAGCAACCTGAGCCACCTATAGCTAGGCACAGTCCTGATATTTTCCTGTACTCCTCTTAACTCAGTCTTCAGACTCAGAGATGTGGAGAAAACAAATGTCACATATACAACTTCCTTAGAAACAAAACAAAGTAGCAGGCAAGTTCAAGAGCCAAATGATTGCACAGTGACCTTGGGATTTGTGCTCCAGGACTTAAGAAGGTTAATAATGTTACGGAAAAATCTTATTAGAGTAAAAACAAGATCTTTTTTGGCTTATCATCCATGCTTTAAAAATAGTACTGCAAAGCAAAAAAAACTAACTTCCAAATCGGAAGTTATTCCTGTGCCATAGCCTGACAAGATATTTTACAAGAGAATTGCAGAATTTAAGAAAAACCTATTTTTTCAAGCCTCAAGTTAAACCCAAGAACAAAGGCATTTTAGGAAGGAAAAATAGTGATTAATAAAATAATGGTTCCTGCCCAGGAGTGGGAATAATTTAACATGTCAGTGATGATCTTCCATTGAATTATCCTTTGAAGAGCAGAAGCAATAAATTACCATTTTAAAGAAGTGAGCTCTCATCACACAAGTTATGTCAACAGAGTTTCAGTTGTGGGTACACCCTTTCCCCCGTGGCCCATCATGCCAAAACACAGCTGTCATTATCATTTAGCCACCATAGCTGGCTGCATTCTGCACCTTCATTGTAAGGGAAATAAAAGGGTCTCCCTTCTCTCCCTCCTCCCCTGCAGTCCTGCTCAGAGGCTGTGACATGGCCGTGGGTAACTCACAGAACATGCATTTGAAGTGTTTTGCCAGACACACCCTTGGAGCTGCACCCAATTCAATAATTTCTCTGTTCTGCAACTAAGGGCAAAATGTAATGACCCTTATGAAAGGGAGACTAAAAGGGCAAGAACAGAAACCTGTTTCGGCTGGCTGGCTGTTTGTTTGTTTATCAGAGCATTCCACTGAAAATTCGGGGTGTTCACAGACATACTTGAAGCAAATTTAAAATTATAGTCAAATGTGATACAATAAAGAAGGGCTTGAATAGAGCAGAGGAGTAAGGACATGAGAGAAAACAGCATCACAACACAGAGCCGAGCGCTTCTCCCGGACTCAGAGCTCCTTTGGAAACAGCGTGAGCTCCATCCAGAGAGCCAGGTGAGAACTGCACGTGAAGGCAGAGACACCTAACCCTGTTAGAAACCTTTTCTCTAAGATTGGCTTTTAGATGGTCTGGTTTAAATTCCTCTTTCAATCACAGAAAGAAAGGAATGGAGGGAGAAGAGAGGTAAATTATTAGATGTTATCTCATTATATTGTTTTGTTACAAAAGAAATGTTAAACCTTAACTCCAAACTATATAAGGGCTGAAAAGATGATTCTCAGATATCAAGGCTGCAAGACAATTGTTCCCTGTGTCACATGGAGTAGTAGATTTGATCCTTTTAACATCAAATTAGTATTGTCCCCTCTGAGTAACATAAAACAACAGGACAGATACAAAGAGTCACAGACGGAGTGATTAGATAGAGCTGACAAGCTGCCTTGGGCAAAATTCAAGAACAGTTTCTACCAGAGGGTCTTTTGGAGGTCGATGGTTCCTTTGATTGCAAAGCATCAGAATGACAGCAAGGTATACAAATTTGGCCTCAGCCAAGCACAAAAAAAGGTGGGCATCAGTCAGAAAACAGGAAGCAGAAAACACGAAACAATGAGTATCTGAATCAAAGAGAGGATTTGCAATTAATTCTCTTTCAAACCTGCCATGTCCTTTACATCACACCATCATCTAAAGATATAATCACAACAAGGCTCTCTATGCTTATTGTCCAGACAACCAGATCCCACACTGACCCTCTTCTTCTTTCAGGAAAAGAGTAAAAAATTTGTTAATGCCCCAAATATTCCGGGAATGAAAGAAAGAAAGCAAATTAAATAGATCACATGGAACAGACACAGTAAACAAAACCACCATCAGGTTTCTGCAGTTAATTTCTTTTCAGAGCATTTGAACATTTCAAGAATGCAATGAGATTAAAAATATAGAGGATGAGCAAAATATCTGAATCAGTCATTTCCACGTAGGATACAGTTCTGCCATGGAACTTTAGGGCAGAACCTCCAATCTGCACTACTACAAGGGACAATGTGACAGTTACTGAGAACAGACAGGGAACACAAGAGACCAAAACATCCTATACTTAACTAAGAGCTTCCTTTATTTACTTAATTGATAGACTAGAATTAGAACATTTTGGTTGGAAGGAAGAACATCTTGTCCAACGGCCAGACCACCTCAGGGTGACGAAAAGTTAAAGCACATTGTTAAGGGCATTGTCCAAATGCCTCTTAAACCCAGGCTTGGGCCATTGACCACCTCTCCTGGAATCCTGTTCCAGTGTTTGACCACCCACTTGGTAAAGAAAAGCTTCCTAATGTCGAGTCCAGCCTCTCCTGATGAAGTAGCTTTGAACTGTTCCCACACAAGCTGTTGCTGGACCCTGGGGAAACAAGATCAGCACCTCCCTCTCCACTTTCCCACTTCAGGAAGATGTAGAGGTGGCCCCTCAGCCTCCTTTTCTCCAAACCAGACAGCCCCCAAATGCCTAGCTGTTGCCCTGCACCCTCTCTCTCCCAATTTATACTTGATGCTTGGTGTTTCTCCATCCTGGGTGCAGCGTCCAGCATGTGGATGACATTTATTGACAGAGAAATGCAACTTTTACAGATCTCTACAATCAAGTAATACTGGGTGTTTTTTAACCAACCAATCTCCCTCATAAAATTCATGCTTGTCTGTGCTGCTTTATTAAAGCCCAAGTATTGAAAAAGTAACAGCAGAAAGTGCTAGGCTCATGAGATTTAATTAGAACTGTGTAACAGATTTTGAAGGTTCTGTTGTATTATAAAACTTAGATTTCCCCTGTGAATTATCTGACCCTACATGTAATGAATCTATTTCTTGAATTAAAAATATGCTCATCCAAGAGTTCCAGGACAAATAGGAGATCTATCATTAACAATAAATAATATTTAATAAACATGCACACACTCCATGTCTGGACGCCTACCAAATGTCTCTCTAGGCTCTTTCCTTCCAGCCAAGTAGCTATTTCTGTGAATCTGAACTTAAATTTGTAGATGTAAGTTGTATTACATAGTTGTTGCTGCAGTATCTAAGGCATTATATAACACTCATGTCTTACAAGTTTGACCTGGTTCCTATGTCAGCAAACTATGAAATGGTTTTTCAGTTCAGTGAGAATGATTTTAAACCATTGGCTATTCATTTGATAGTACTATGGCTTGTAGTATTATTTTTGTTATACTTACAGAATTTAGTTTTTCATTGCTCAGCCCAGACTCACCCCACTAACTTCAGAACCTTCAATGACATGTCTAAATTGGGAGTAAAGTGCCATGTGTTTCCAAAACGTGTCAACAGAGGGAAACAACCATCTCTACCTACCAAAGATCTAGCCTACCTTCTGATGAAAATCCTCCTTAAAATTGGAAAGGGAGAGCTTTTTTTAGGAGTTCATTGGGTTTTGGCAATGTTTGTATTGTTTCCCTGCTGAAAGGCAGGTAGTAAATTTTGAACAAAATCAAAAAGCAGGTTGTTATATAGAAATATCTTTATTAAGGAAATAATTAGAAAATCTTCCTGCTCTTATTTTGCATCAATTTTAACAAATATCTAAATTACAGATAATTATATTTCTAATGATATTTCTACTAAAAAAAAAAAAAGCCTAACAGCCAGTAAGAAGTAATAACTGCAGCACATTTACCATCAGGTTAGCAGGAAATAAATGTCATTTTACTATTGTTATCTTGCTATAGAGTTTATTGGTGCATTTATGCAGACCTATTTCATTTGTGCATATATGAAGAGCACTGCTGTATAAAATGTAAGTGGACTTATGGAATTTAAATCTTTCTAATGATAAAATGGCTCAACAGCCTTTTCATTAGAATTACTGAAAAACTTTGGGGGCCATGTTTGCTTTTAAATCAAAACACTGCTATTTTTATTCAAGCACAGAGAGCAGGAGCAGTTCAGCTGCAGTTGCCTGTTGGTTTATTCAAAGAGAGTGCTTACTAATTCACTGATATCCCATTGCCTCAACAAATAAAGACACAGACCTACACAACGCTCTCCACTTGTCTTTTTCTATGCCCCCTCCAATTGCTGCTCTGGGGGTACAGCTCTGCATCTGGACAATCTTCCTTTCCACTCATCACATGCTGTAAATGTGGGAATAGAGTGAAAAGGAGGTTTTGAGTACATCCTTTGCCTCCTGCATTTTTTTGAGACTTTATCTGAAAGCATTTAGGACCACTAATGCCATCCTTGATTATAACACTTCATAATTGGCATTATTCTGTCAGGAAATTCATGTTCAGCTGGAATTACCATTACACTCTCAAAAGACAGCTCTCAAGCTAGGCCTCCCACCACAACACTGGAAAAACTATGAAACCTGAATTATTCTCATATCCCCTTCTAGGCTGGATCCTCCATGTTCACAGTAAATACCCTCAGCTGTCACAGATCTTTTAGACTCTTTTCTATCTGTAGATTGGTGTGTCCCTGGGATCCCAGTCAAGGTGAAGACTTTGTCAAGAAAAGCCAAATCTGAAATAAGCTCATAGTCTGCATTAGCCAGAGCCAGATAGGGAAAGGTGGACACAAGAGAAGAGAAACAAGGTAACAAAAATAACTTCTGCATAGAAGCAGGAGCTCAGAAGTCTTGGCATTCAGAAAAACAAATGTGTCCCTTCACAAACAAAATGATCAGTAAGCAACTGGAACTGCAAGTACAGTCCATGACATACTGTTATCACTCAAGTCAAATTTTTATCATAACAGGATTTTACTTATTCAACATTTATATTTATTACCTTCTCATGAGCTTTTCTTTTTGTTTCCGAGTCCATCCAGTCGTTTTCCTTTTCTAACATGTCAATAAAAGCCCAGCGAATTCCTTCAGTCAGTTCCTCCATCTGCAAAATATTTAGTAAATCCCTCCCCATTAAAAAATCATGGCAGAATCATTGTAAGGAAAGTTTTGGTGTATGTAAGAGTGATAGACTTGGTTAGACCACAAATGATTGCAGATCAGATGGTATCTGCTGTCCTTTCTTGAAGGCTAATTCCTGCTTTCTCCAGTACTAAGACACTTCTTCTGAAGTGAAAGTTTTTTTCCATCTTCTTTCCCTTCTTGTATCACAAACACTGTTCATTGCTGATCATTTCATATCATATTTGTGAGAATACCCATCTTGAAATCACAAAACACAGTGAGAGATTTGCAGTCACATGGGGAGATTTCCGTCCCTTAGGTTCTAGATCACTGGCCCATGAAGAAGGAGCCAGCTGAAAACAATTTGCACAAATAAAGCCTTTCCTGGGGAGGGAATGTCTGTGGCCTGGTTAGGTTTATGTGAGACTGAGACACGCCTTGTTAATACTGGCAAGGAGCTGAATTTGGCCTGACAGCATCATGATCCAAATACAAAGCAGTATCCAAATATTTAGCCTGTATTTAGCTGCATTTGTGAAGCATTGCTACTCTTTACTTACTGCAGGGAGGGATGCCCTGGCTCACACTACTAAGCAGCCTTAACTGCTTCTGTGGTCCTGGACCACCAGTGACAGCTTGGGTCTGTGCAAAACTGGGAAAACCCACAACCACTTCATCTCAGCTGCTTCTTCAGACACCGCTGCAAAGCAAAGACCACATCCCAAGCAAGTAAAAAATAATAATAATAGGTCTGTTCAGTGAGTATGCACGTTAAGAAACCCCTGAAATGACAGAAACAGAATGGCTAAGACAAGCATTATAGGAGTCTGAAGTACCCTCATTCCTATGGATCTGTCTGGCAGCCCAGAGAAGTGTATGCAAGCAGCTGCCTCTATTTACATCAGCAGATGAACCCCATGACAGAGAGCCATGGAGAATGTGTGAGACTGAGGCAAAGAGAGGGACCCAGCCATTGCCTGAGTCCTTTAGCACAAACCAGCTTTGAGACAGCACAAGATATGACAGATACCCATTAGATGAAGACTTATTGGAACTTTGTGTTATCAGTTACGATACATTGAAAAACAATGAAAATGTCAAGCAGCAGAGTTTTATATAATCTTATTCTACAAATCTAGTATATCTGAAATTTCATTAAAAGCAGGGACTAAACCCTCAAAAGTAACATTACTTTTAGCTAAATCATCATTAATGCATCAGATGAATATTTTAATATGGAGCTGTCCTTTATTTGTGGGGCAGTCAAAAAAAAATGTAGCAAAGTTCCTTGGATTATTCATTTTTTCCTACCCTTTTCAAAAAAAGCATTTTCTTATTTTTAGAGGCAATATGGGCCAACTGGAGCAGGTCTAGCATTAAATATGACTAAAGAGTGAACATTCACAGTAAACTGCATCCCAGGAAATATGGTAACTTAAAGATATTGATGACAGAGCACTGACTCAATTAACTTGGCTCACTAAAGAGGTGAACTCCCTGCTTTTGGAGGTTACAAGTTCAAACTCAAGCTCTGCAGCTGGGCCCTGGTGTATACTCAGGCTTTATGCAGCAGCCGTAGCTGCAAGGGGGCAGGGGCAGAAACCTATTCCTGCTATCAAAGTTATTACTGAAACTGCTCAGGCGTATCTGTAAAAAACACTGCAGGCACTCTGAGTTCGAAGCAGTGCTATATTTAGACACAAATAATGTCTTTCTTGATAAAAGAAGAGAGGTATCTAAGGTATGAAACATCAATCACAAAACATGGGGGGGAAAGAATCCATATTATCCGTAACTCAGGATTTGCTTATCATAGACAGATATATGCCATAAGCCCAAAAAAAAAAAAAAAAAAGAAAAAAACTTGTACAAATAAGAGTGCTTTACTCATGTGCTTTCTTACCACTTAAGAAAGAGGAATAGAACTGAAAACCAGTGAAATGAAAATGATAACACCAAAAATTATTAACTTGAAAGCACACTTCTAAATGAAATGCACCATATTTCATCTGTATGTAATTTTATCTCCATTTTAAGACTGAATGTTGTGACCTACACTATGAATTTTATATGCATTTCTCACTACGGGTGCCACTGTGAATTCAGACTTGATTATTTTCCAAAGCTTTGGTCTAAAAGGAATATGCACACTAAGAAACATTCTAATTAACTTGCATTTCAAGAGAAACCAGTCTCTGCTCTATCAGCTTCTCACAATTTTTCCTCATATATGCAAATATGAAAAAGTGTCCATCCCCTCTATAAAGTGTACACTTCATATACTCCTACTCTTCCCACTTATCCATGCAGGATAACACACTGCATATGCCTGGCATATTTTTGCCACAAAATGGCCAAAGAGCACATTACAAACTGGATCGAGAAAAAGGGGACTGAAAAGCTGGATCTCAGAAAGGAAACTCCAGACGAAGCCAAATATGAAAAGAAATGCAGAACCTGGGAGGGAAATAGATGACAAAGATTTGGACAAGTCTAATATGTGCGTGTGCTTTCTAAACTGGAATCCTTCCCTGAGAAAGCAGACAAGTAGATAAAGTCAAACAGGCAAACTCAGGCCACTAAGCCAGGGCAGTTCAGGGCTTTCACAGAGCTGTTGTTCCCAGCACAGGGTGCCATCTCATGTTTCCTAGATGGTTGTGCCTCTCCTGCATGGAGAGCTAAGTTCAACGACTAAATGAGTCAATTTAAAACTGATTACTGCTGGAAAATCAATGGCTGTAAAAGCGGATATTGGGAAACCTTATAATAAAAACACGAACTGAAAAGAAGTCATAAATTATTGTGAAGGGTAATTCTTATTTGAATATGTTATTGAGAGAAGTGATAACATAGATACTGTGGAAATTTTAGGATGAGTCTCTCTAGACTCAAAGGTATGGAAGAATATTTCCTTCCACTGTTCAGCAGAAAAGATTTGAATCACAAATATAAACTCTCACTATGTGGCTCTCAGCTTCCCTTCATTTGGGCCAGACATCAGTCACATGTTTCTTGCTCAGATTACAGGTGTAGCAGTCACAGCTTTCAAAGGGTAGTCCTAAAGCAGAGAAATCTCAACCAGTTTTTTGATTAGTCAGTAAAAACTTTACTGTAATAAATTATATTTGCTCTATACCCCTCACTCTGTTCCTGCACAGCCTGGCTGTCACTATTACATAAATAACAGCATTCAACCTGTTTTTGAATGGGCTGCTTATTTGTCTGAAAGGCTGCAGATGGAAAGAAGGGGCAGTGCCCAGATGAGCAGAAAGGAAACACTTCTTTACATTAATTCAATGTTCTCCTTGTGTTTTGGGTTTTTTAAATTCAATCAAAACATTTTTAAGAATCTTATCTCTTTTTAAGCTTTGTTCTAACATCAGAGGCAATTTTTGAGAGTGAAACCGTTAATTGAAAATTTTCAGACAGACTGCACAGAGGACTCACCATCTCTTTCTTGTCTTCTTGAAAATGGGCTTTCACAAACATCTTACCCACAACATAGGGGAGAGCATTTTCTACAAGGTCCACACATTTATCCCACTGAGGCAGCAAAGTTGTAGTCCCATGGATCACCTGTTGACAGGGGCATGTATTAGGCCATAACATCATATTGTTTAAGAAGAACCCTCATGCTGTATAGGCCAAAGCATACTTGTCAAAAAGCCACAAAAAGGAAACAATAATGATACTCTACAGTTATTTCTATTTTCATCCAGTGCTATGACAAATATTTTGAACCACAAAATACTTGTAAGGTTTTAAACTTAAGAACAGTAAAATGGTAGCAGTGACTTAGACTAGGCTTGGAGAATTAGTGCTAACTTTGGACTAATATTGGTATCCTGTGTTATGTAGAGAGGCAATTTCCTTTAGAAAAACCCTGCCATGAGATATCTCCTGAAAATGTTTGCCTCTCCTATGAAAGGGTAAAAAGTCTAGGGAGACTGTCCTCATGAAAATTGGGTTAGTCCTTGTGAGACACCTCCTGCAGAGCCCTCCATTGCCATGAACTAATGACATCTAACACAGATGGGTACGTATCCACTCCTGTTTGTCATTTACCTATCCTACTACTTTTACAGCAGTTTGTGCCATAAAAAAAAAAAATAGTTGCTTTCAGTTCCTTTCCCAAATGGAGCATTCATCAAGAACACTGAATGTGTTTGTCTCCCCCCCGAAAAATAAAAAAAAAAATCACTCTATGTTGATGTAGAAAGATATTGGTGGAACAACTTGCACATTTTACTAAAGGAATGGTATTAAATACATACTTTCAGGCTCTGATGATGTCACCATAAATGTGCTTCAAAAGAAATAGTCAAGAATGGTCAACACAACAAGGAGCAAGGCAAAACAGAACTCAAGAACATTTGCTGCCTTGGTTTCTGTTTCTCACAGGGAGAATGTTATTACATTGTGGGTGTTTACCTAGCTAGCATTACATTGCTCATCAAGATGTAGTTTGTATAAATAAATCCTGCACACAGCAAGATAGAAAATGGGTCCATGTGAGCAAGAAGCAGTGCTGATTCAAGAAACTTTTGTTATTTTCAAGGCTCAAAGTGTTCCATTTCCACTTAAGGAACTTTTAAAAGTTTTCCATAGAGAACAAGCACAATCCCAGTCCAGCAGTTAACACCTGACAGCTTCAGGTGTTAGGTAGTCAGCATATAGTCAGCATCAGACCAAAGCAGGTGGGACTGGGATTTTGGCCTCTCACAGATTATAAAAGCATCTTAAGCACCACTTTTGCAGTTTCTGAGCCATTTCTTTATCCCATTGTTCTCCTCCTTTAAGCACAAGATTAAATGTCCAGAAAAACTGAAAGGTTTGGATTTGTATTTTTCCGATAGGAAAAGATTTCATTGGAAAATTCCAGAGCAGCTTAACCTTCAGCTATTGAAGGTGAGATATTTTGGTAGTTCAAAGATTGATTTTCCCTATCATATTGTCTGTAATTAAGCATAATCAATGACTCACACTTAAATACACCAGTGAATTGCATTTCCAAATGCTTTTTATTAATACTGTATATGCAGTAATAGATTTTCGATGGCAAAGAGTACACTGCTTCTAAAAGAAAACCTTATTAGTCAAATACATAATAAGGTGATATTTTTTTCTAAACAGAGCCAAATTTGACAATCAACTCCTTTTCCAAATTCTTCAACCTTTATACATAACACAAAAAAAATACTCAAAAAAAAAGATAATAGAAGAGAAGAAAATTTCTCTCTGGGGTCAGAGTAAATCCGCAATGGAGCTTTTTCCTGATGCAGGGGGAAGAAGAGGAATTATGGCATTAGTCATCAGAGCTTGAAATTCCTTCCAAAAGCTGTGAGTATGCACCAGCCATAGAAATAGTCAGGAGATGGAGCTGGCTTTTAGACTGTGACATACTATTATTGCAACATAATAATTATCATTCTTTTGAGGGAGGCTTGACTGTAAGAAGGACATAAAGGCAGCACAGGCTGTGAGACCAATAAAAATAGAGCTGAGAGAAATAGATTATATCTCACAGCTGGTTTATTGATATTTATGTTACAACAGCCAACAGGAATTCCCTCAAATGGTCCTCCTAATATTAATGTACTGCTCTAAAACACAGTACTTCAGGTAGTAACAGTGGCTATAAATAGCAGGTTTCAAGCCCTCCCAGTCAATTCAGAGCTTCACGACACAATTAACCGGCCTCTTCCCCCGGTGCCACTGCACATTTACAAGGTCTCAAAGTGCCATTGCAGAGGAGCTGCTGATAGTTGCTGATGTGGTACTCAAAGCACTTTCTCTAGAGTCAGCAGTTTTGTCCTATTTCTAAACCTGAAGGTTTTTTAAAAGTCTCATCATGTATTTTTCCTTCTCCTTGCAAAGATTTTAAGGCCCTGGTGCAAAGATTTTTACGTACAAGGTGTAAAAGCCACCAGTAGAAAATGAGAACCTGGTGAAAAAATATACTCTGCTTGTGATGGTTGAGGTGACTGAATTAACAAAACGATGAATATATAAAATACATCCTTTCCTTTAAGGGTCATTGATTTATCTCATGGTCATATCTTTTTAGTAGTTATTCAATGTTTTATTCACTTACCGGGCAAGGGGTTGGTGGGTCCTTTTCATGATCCTAAAGTGCCTCTAGTTCTCCATCCTCTGACTAGACAAGTTTATTCAACAATAGACTAGTCCAATGCCTTGGACTCCATTCCTCATGGCCTTTCTATTCACCTGTGACGTCTGTTCCACTGAGCTGTTTACTCCAATTAACTTTAGTTATTAACTATTAGCTACTGCTGTTCATTTCACTCAACTAACTCTCCAACTCCAGGCCCCAGGGGCAGATAACAGGAATGAGCTGCTGATTCATTGCTTTTACAGTGCTGTAAGATTTTTTACAAGGCCAGTACTGTTTAACTCATCCATTGATGACCTGGAGGGAGGTCAGAGGCCTCCTCAGTGAGTTCACTGATGGCACAGAGCTGGCAGGAGGGGCCGATACCCCCGAGAGCTGTGCAGCCCTTCAGAAGGGCCCTGACAGGCTGGAGAGATGGCAGAGGAATGGTCTGGAATTCAGCAAAGGCAAATGCAGGGTCCTGCTCTGGGGAAGGACAAGCCCAGGCACCAGCACAGGCTGGGGACCGACCTGCTGGGAAGCAGCTCTGCACAGAAGGGCCTGGGGGTCCTGGTGGACAATGAGCTGTCCCTGAGCCAGCAGCGCCCTGGGGGCCGAGAGGGCCAAAGGGATCCCGGGGTGCATTAGGGAGAGCACTGCCAGCAGGGCAGGGAGGGGATCCTGCCCCTCCACTCAGCCCTGGTGACATGAGTCTGTCTGGAGTGCTCTGTCCAGTNCCGAGGGAATGGAGCCTTTTGGAGGCTCTTTTCTGGGATGCTGAGCAACAGGAGCAGAGGCAGAAACTGATGCACAGGAAGTTCCACCTGAACAAGAGGAAGCATTTCTTCCCTGTGCAGTGACCGAGCACTGGCACAGATTGCCCAGAGAGAGTGTGGAATGTCCCTCACTGGAGATGTTCAAGAACAATCTGGACACAATCCTGTGCCATGTGCTCTGGGATGGCCCTGCTTGAGCAGGGAGGGAGGTTGGACCAGATGACCCCACTGTGGTCCCTTCCAGTCTGACCCATTCTGTAATTCTATGACAGCCCTGATGAGATTATTAATAAGCACTGAATCACTTTGAATTAGATTTCTCCCTGAGCTTCTACGTCCCAGAGATGTGACAGCAGACAGTTACCATATTAAAATGCACAGCATCCAAAGCTAAATATTTCCTTTCAGGATTTTTTTCTGGCCATTATATAACTCAATGTAACTCAGTATTATGCTACTGAATGGCTGATAGCCAGCATCAATCTATTTAACCTGACTAGCAAGGAATGTCCCTGGAGGGGACACCTACAAACTTATCACTGTGGTTCTGACAGCCAGTTTCTCATATTTTACAGGAAGAAAATAGCATCTTTAACAAGACTGTTTTGAATATGATCTCAGAAGTACAAGAGGCTGCCTTTTCTGTGTAGTTTCCATCAAGCTATTGGAGTTTATTTTTAGGTACGTGATCAACTGAGAACTATTCCAGCACTACTCAAGGAAAAACGGTATAGGTTCTTTAATTAGCCACCTGCATGCCTCACCACAGAGGACACAACACCCACACTGCCTCCTGCTGTCAGCCAGTTTTCGTAATGGCAAACAAAGTTCACCATCCAAAGTGGCTTAGACACAAGACAAAGAACCATTCAGTTTCAGTTTCATCCTTGTTTTAGTTAAGGAGCCCTCACACTGCCCACACGACTACCAAGGTGGCTTTCTATTTGGGGTTCACTTAATCAAATGTATGTGTTTTACATAAATGCCCATATTACTGAACAGATAATTAGTTCTGCTCTCACAGCTTGTGGCAGTTTTCTGGTTCTTCTGCAACCCCAAGCTGGAAGGCACCTGATCATCTTATCTGTGGAAATGGCTGGGTATCCTTGTGCTAGAGCTCATCTAATGTTGGCATTAGAGCACGGGAGAGCTTTGAGCAAGCTTTACAAAAGAGAAATCCTAGACTTGTGTTTTACTAGAGCTGTATTCACATAAGGGTGAACAGTAGATTTCAAAAAGTTTAGATTTTGGACAAAAGGGTTTGGTCTGTATGTCACAGCCGACATTACCTAATTCAAGTTTCTGCAAACAAAAACTATGTTTTTTAAAGGGGGATTTTCAAAACCTCTTCAACATCATCTAAAAGATTTTTTTTGTCTTAGTGTCACATCAGTGTCATGTAAATGTCTAAGTGTCATACACAAAAATATGTATGTCAATTGTTTTAGAGAGTGTCTTAAAAAAAAAAAGTTTATTCAAGAAATTTATCCAGCATGGAAAACATTTAGTGTTTTCAAAAGTATAAGCAACTGTTAGGGAAACCAACAGTGTCAACACTAGGACCCTTGTAAATGCTATGAAAGCATAACTTACCCGAGAAAATTCCAGCCACCGATACTGAAAACGTCTACTGAGGTTAAACAGCCTGGAATAAACCATCCTCCATACCAGGTAATTGGCAAGAGTCCTGTTAAATCAGACATATTTTTATCAGACATGTAAACATATATGATACCACAAAGCACTCACAGAAATAGCTCTACAAACATTTTACCCGAATGGTGGAAATTTCACCTTAAAAATTAATGAGTGATGGCTAAATTGATAAATCCCAATTACCCAGGAGAACCTGTATGATTTTAGCCATTTAATATATAATTGCCCCATGATACCCATCTTCTAGGGATTATTTATAACAGGTCCATCACCTAGTACATCATTTTTAGGTAATGTTTTTTTTCCAAAAGACAGCTTTCATTTTCCTCAGATATGGCAAGAACTGTGTTATAATAATAATTGCATCATAGTTCTATCCAGAGATTAACTGTTTTTTTCTTTTGTAGATGAAAGTGAATGTTATCTCCCCTCATTAGTAGGGCACATAAATGGTAACAGAATAGATAACATTCCATCCCATACACACTCTCATTATTCCATATTTGTATCTTTCATTAGGAGTTATCAATATGCTTTGAAAACTTCTACTATTCACCAAGTTATTAAAGTATTACCATTCCTATTTTGTCAGATGGATAACTGAAATACCAAAAAAGAGAAGTGTCAGTAACAAAAATCTTATAAGAATTGAGGCTGAGAGATCAAGGATGAGCTTGTTTAAAATTCCCAGATCTGGCATCCATGTCCCTTTTCCAAAACTTTGGGCACCTGACTGGAGAATTTATCCAACCTAGACTGATCTCTCTCCATGTTCAACAGAGGCTATATGAGGTAGAGGTGCAGTCTGAAATACACAATTCAACTCCAAACAGTCTCAAAACAAGTCCAACAATAGCCTACACTTATTATTCTTATCATCTTTTACACATGACATATTAGTTGAGGATAGTCATTGCTTCAAAGCTAGGATATTCAAATGTTATTTTTTCCCCACTGGGATACACCTAACATTTTTGACAGGCTATGGACTTCTTCATAGGTAGGAAAATGGCTTCTATGCAACTGAGGGTGCTGTGATGGACTGTCTGAACCACTCCCTCACCTCTAGAAATCCCATTTCTGCAATCTCCCATTGCCATAAGTGTGGGGCAATGCAGCTGCTGTTACAGTGTCACTCCATTAGCTTCACTCAGAGACACGTCCCAGCAGTTCCCTCCTCTGAATCATAACAGCTTGGGAACACTTTATGGGCATGTTGTCTTGACAGCAGCATTTGCTTGAGACATAACTTCAGTTTTGCCTCTAACCAAGCTCCAGTCCACCCACACACAAAGCCTTCAGCTCAAGATGTGTTTTTGCATCTCTCACACTGGGTATATTCCCACTTTTAGTACACAGATATATTCTATAGCGCACCTAAATGCCCACAATTATCATAAAACGTATCTGAAAAAGATATTTTAGCATGAATAATGTGAATTTGTAAGACAGTACATGTCACAAAAGCCAAAATAGTTAGCTCTGTTTAGATAATCACACCATTTTAAGATAATGTTTAGGATCATTAAAACTTCATTTCAACCTAAGAAGTGCCACAAAGTTCAGATTTTTCCCTTAACAAGTTTCTGACAATGTGGAATTTTCTCACTCAGTGACAAGTGAAACACCCTAAAAGCACTCAGCTCTCCCTGTTTTGGTAAATGACTCAAACTCCAGAAACCTCACAACAATCTGCCTCAGATATTTCAGCAGGGCTGAAGAATATCCAGCTGTAGCAACTTCTGCAGCATTTATACAAATCTCACAGATTAAAAGGTTAAAAATTTGTTTCCAATCAAAAGCCTTAGGTAAAATCCTTAGCAAAATACACCACTATCACGCACCATTATGTATTACAATTTGGTGCTTAATCACCACCAAAACCAAAATCAATTCTCTCTTCTTTGTATTTGTTTTCACACAGCAATGTTTGTCCTTACATTTGAGTTGGGGAACCTCTATCAAACTGGTAGTGAATGAAAGACTGAAATTCATATAGGGTGGGTCTCAAAAAGGTGACTTATTGAAAGACAGTAATATCAACAAGAATTCAGAAATGTTTGTGTCAAGTACAAGTAATGAAGGCAGATGACAGTTGCAGGAAATATATTTAATTGAGGATTGTTTTAACTTGGGAAGGAAAAAGCTGACACATGTTAAAACCAAGCTGTCTGATGAGACAGTAATAATTCCGGATTGTAACCACAACAGAATCCACAATGCATTAAACAACAGGGAGGTTCCACTTGAATGCTTATTAATGGGGAGTGGGCAACAGGTGGAAAGGTTGAGGGGGTTTGTTGTTGTGTTTTTGAAGCGCAGTGTGCTTAACTTTGTTTTTCAAAACAAAATAAAACAGTAATTTATCTGAATTAGTTTACCTATTTGGGAGATGATTATTTTACATTTTGGGCTAACTATGCAAACTTCAAATCACTAGGTTATCTTCAGCTGGCTTAAAAACAGACACTTTTTGCCAATAAAGTTACTACAGTGCAGATCTTGGGGTGATTTTCATCCCAGTTTCACAAATAAATTCACTGAGGCTCAGAGAAATTAATTTCTACACATGAAGCAAAATCCAGTACACAAATAAAACATAAAAACCCTCTGCTCTTTCGATGAGACCAGACTATTTGTTGTTGTAACCTTTCAGAAGAGTACACTCTATTTTAACTTCCAAATGCCTGTTGCAGAAAGTGTAGGCTCACTTCTAACCAGTATGACCCTTATTGTGACACACACTCCCAAAGGAAGTGGTAGAGAGATTGTTTGCTGGGACAGTTAAAATTATACCAGTACTTATGAATATTTACTAAAGTACTCTCTGTCCTGTCTGAGAATAAAGTAGGTTGCTCATGTAAAATTCCATGAGTTTGCAATCTTAATCAACAGACATGGAAGCAATTAAAGAGGACAGATTTAATATGAGATAGGTAGAAAAATTAATTGACATTTAAAGAAAAAGATCTCTTTCACAAATTTTAGATCTGTTTCAAAATTGTATTCAGAATTGAGTCACGAATCAAATTATAAGTACTGCAAAACTTTCGCCTCTTTTGCTAGAGGCACTAATTCAAGACAAATTGTTGTAACTTCGTTAATTTTTCAGATGGAGATTAAGACCAGAGAAGAGATCTAGTGCCTCCATCCATCTCTGAAGAAAATTCCTCATATGCTATATGAATTAGAGTTCTTCTCAATTAATAGTTCCATACTGTGAAGATATGCAAAGGTAAGACAAAGGAAAAGGGGCCCACAAGAAAGCTGGAGAGAGACCACTTACAAAGACATGTAGTGATGAGACAAGGGAGACTGGCTTTAGACTGAAAAAGGATAGCTTTATCAGCTATTAGGAGGAAATTCTTTACTGTGAGGGAGATGAGGCTCTCAACAGGCTGTCCAGTGAAGCTGTGAAAGTGTTCAAGGCCAGACTGCCCTTGCCCTTAAGGGTGGGTCATCACACTGGGGCTCTGAATAACCCAGCCTAGTGCAAGGCATCCCTGCCTGTGGCAGGGGTGTTGAAACAAGGTAATCTATAGGGTCCCTTCCAATCCAAACCATTCAATGATTCTATGAAGCTAATTATGCATTCTGAGATCTATGAGAATGATAAAGCTTCTTCTTTCAACAGCTGCCAAGATCTCCAGAAAGGATGTAACTTAGAGTATCCTATTTATGGCTCACATAAAGCACCAGCACACAGGTAACAGGGAAGGGATATAAGCTCCTAATTAGTGCCAGCACAGCTCTATCTCCTCCCTCACATGGCACAGCTATACTGGAGCTCTGCCATTGCTCATTTACACCACAGCAACATACACGTCTCCTCTTCCTATAATAGAGATAAACCCCATTAAAAATGAATTAGAACACCAAAAAGCTGAAGGAATCCCTGAAGACCTCTTACAAAGGAGGTGTGCCTTTCTTCAGCACCTGACATGACTAAGGCTAGCTATCCCCAAGCTGAAGAAACTCCTGCAGGCCGGTTGCTGAGCTTGTTGGGCAGCTCGCTATGGAGAGCCCAGCTCCTGGGCTGGGGTCACAGCAGTGCCCTGGCCTGGGACTTCAGACTGACCTCTGCACCACACTGCTGCACCTATTTCAGACCCCCCACAGGAACTTGATTAGATGCAGTTATGTAAAATTCTGCTAAGTTCATGCTACACCACGTCAATATGCTCTCTTCTAGAAATACTGCCCTGTGAATGATTTCACAATTCAGGATTGCTCAGCAGGTTCTCTGAGGGATGAATTTTTAATACAAGGATTGTGAGTCTGTACAACTTGCCACCTCCAACATGAACTGTTTCTGTAGCCAGACTTAATTTTCACTCCATTCTTTCCTCCACCTGAAACAAACTTCATGAAATACTTTACCAGATCACTGGGTAAAATACTGGGGCATAAGCCATTTTTGGTGTTATTTTAAATAGAACCCAGTCTAGCAGGGTGCTCATTCAGGAAGAGGACACACAAGGCACTGGAATAAAACTATAATTTAAGGATAGCCTTGTAACTGAAAAGAATATGAGCTTGGTGAAGGTACCTGCTTTTCCTAATGACACTCCACCTCCTGAAACAATGATAATTCCCATTACAAACACTCAAGCAAGGCTAAAATTTTGAAATGCTTTTCTAGGAATTTCATGTCTAGATATTTACAGTAACAAATCAAATTCAAGTTGTTTATATTAAATAGATCTTTATAATTTCATATGGAGAATGACAAATGAGATTATCTAAAAGAAAATGTCCTTGTTAAGCTTTCAGGGTTCACCCTACAGGGAAATGTTGAGACCTCATTGTTAGGAGTTCACATTGTGATGATCTCCTAATTTTCTCAGGCCAGATAGCAAGGTTACCTCTGGAGCAGACTCTGACATTTTAAGTAAAGAACATTATCACCTAATAGATAAACATGATCTTGGTTATCATGCCTGGGCTGTGTGGATACATTTTACTCACAACAATTTGAAGTTGTTTGGGTTCAGTTTAGCACTATTTGCCATTTCTAACATTTTATGATGCAAATTTCTTAAGATAAGACTGGGCAAAAAATGCCTATGACATTAATACCTATAACATATGCAGTGTGAATATATTGGAACTGGTTTTGCTCACCCTCTACCCCTGACCTGTGAGGTCAGAAACCTGGTCTTGAGATTTGCTAAAGACAGGCATTGCAATTATTTCTGGTCATTACTCCAGCCTCCTTCTGCCATGACACACAGGCTGGCTTAACTTCTCTTGAATACTCAGACTTTCCTTGAATAAGAAACTAATGGGAAAATGTATTTACTCTGTAGTTACTGAATATATTTGCATCTAAGTGTATTTGTATGCAGGTAATAACTAATTCCCTGTTATCTTGCTAGATATGCATCCTCTAAATCACACATTTATACCCACCAATGTAACATACATTGAGTTAGAAAGCAGGGACAGCCCAAATAATTTTTTAAACTTTCTTCAATAGATTAATATTGGTGGCAGTAATACTACTTATCTGAATCTTTTTAGAGAAAGGATATTGATGATCTGATAATTTTTATTTTTCTGTTTGATTTGTGTGCTATTTTTACAGGCACTATGAGTTCCATCACAAGTGACACAGAGCAACAATATAAGAATAATCTTTGTCCATTTTTCCTGAAATACATTTAATTGTGGCCATACTGTACAATCAGAAATGATTGGTATTTGGAGCCAACATGTTAACAAAATTTGTTTTAAAGTTCAGTAACATGCCTCAGAGAACAAATTATCACAGCAATCCCTTAGATGTTGTCAGTAAGAATGTTTCAAACAGGATGTCACTTTTTCATCATTGCCCAAAGCTGTCTTGCTTCCTTCCCTGTGCAAAGCACATCTACCTTGTTCAATCTGAGCTACCTGCATTTTACCACCATATTCTACAGGTGTAAAGGATTTCACAAGATACAAGACCCTGTAAAAGCAAGAGATGCTGAATGCATCTGGAAAGAGCAGCTTTACTGCAACCTGTGTTAACCATAGAAGAAAGGTGTTGAAACTGAAAATTCTCTTGCTATGCAAAAGGTAATATCTAAATCCTCATTCAGACAAAATCAAACAGACTGTTTGTCTAGAGACTTGATTCTAAGAAAAGCTGAAACTCATGAAAAAAAAAAGAAAAAGTAGAAAAAAGCCCAGCATTTGATGTCCCCTTACAAGTGTAGGTGAAACCATCAGAGGATCCTTACTTTTTCCTTTCATTTTCTAGTATCCTGAATAAATCTTTGAAGTACTGGGGAACACGGACAATCACATTTTCTGAAGGACCTATATCCTTAAGCTCAGGATAGAGTTTGGTGTCAATCACCTTCTTGATGTATCCCAGCCAGTCAAACTGCAATGACAAAGAAAAGGCTGGTTAAAGCAGATTATGAAGAGATGATTTATTAACTAAGTTACACCTTTAAAACTAATGGTTTCAATGCTTCACTTATTAAAAACTTAGAAACTATTGTACTTGTCATTACATACGTTTTCAATCCTCATTAAAGTTGCAACTGTATTTAAAAGAACATACATTGTGAATGAGCATGCACATTCCTAATGATACTTCTTTAACAGGCTGCTCTGAACAATAAAAACAGTTTTAATTATACAGGCCAGTTATTAAAAGAATAATGTTTCAATTATCCCCAACCAACCTGTGGAATCATGGCACTAAGCTCTGATATGTTCATTTTATTGTACATCACCTCACTTGTTCGATTTTCATATGGAATCATGATCTGGTGAAGAGAAAAAAAAATGCACAAATCCATCAAAACAAGGTTTATCTTGCAGGGACTCTTGTGTCATTATCATTCTTCATAATCCCGGTGCAGAAATATCTCACCACCTGTTTTCCAAGCATTTATGGCATTAACCTCTGTTTCTGAGGATTGCATTTAACTAGAAGAAATGGAACACAGTTGCTTTTACATTTAACTCATTACTAGAAAATTTAATGAGCTGCATGTCTTCTTTGGACTTATTAGACTGATTTAGCAAAGGAAAGACATGTTAATACTTAAGAGATAAAAGTACACCTTGACCATTAATACTTATTCATTCCTTCCTATCAAGTAGAAGCCAGCTTCAGATTTAATAGGTCAAATCTGGGATAGATGCATCTTCATAACTGGAAGTGCATCTCATGTCTTGGATTTGGATGTGTTCTTGCTAGAGCTTCACTCCACCTGGGGAAGAGTCAGATGCACACAAATTTCTCCTCATTTCCCCCCATCACCTCTATTTCCATAGCAGGAAACCTGAGCATATAGGCCACACATCAATTAAGCATTCCACAACCAGGCCTCTCATCTGGGCGACCAGAGGAGCCAGATCTCAAGTTCCTCTGCAGCATCCAAGGATACACCAAAAGAAATCCTAAATATGAAGCAAGTCCTATTACAACTGACAAGAAAGACATGGAGGCTCCAAGACAGCCCTGTGGTTCATAATAGTAAAACAGACAAAGTACAAGATATAGCTCAAAATTTTCTCAGTGTTCAAGAGAAACAAAAATTCCCAATGGCAATTCCAGCCTTGCTGTAAGGTAAATCCTATACAACAGGCTGCATGCTGGGCAGTCTAAAGGACAGAGATTGATGCCAGACTAACCAGATACCTGGCACGTCTCCAACCAAAATTCTCCAGTGTTTATGGTTTTATTATTGCTCAAGCCATAGAGGAAAAATTTACTTTCTTTTCCCTTTCTGCAGATTTCATTTATCTGAAAAATCTTTAAACACTTCCCAAAGCCATTTACTCGCTTCCTCTCAAAACCTTCCCGCTTGCTCCAGTGATTCAAATTTAATAAAAATCTTCCTTGTACACAACAAGCTCTCTCAAAGTATGGCACTCCTTCCTATATCCAGAGTATTCTTGCTTCCTCTTCCTGAGCACAGAAATTCTCCATTACATGTTTACTTGAAAAAAATGCAGAGGAACACAGGATATAGTAAAACCTCCAGTGACAAACAGGACTACCTCCATCACAATAAGATGTTTATATAATTATGTTTATTAGGGTTTATGCAACAATCCATGTCCATTGACTCATGCCTAATATCTGGACAGATACTAGGAGGATTATTCTTAATAACAGAACCTGTAAGCAAGCATGGCTTGTTGCATAACAACGTGCATTACTGATGCTGAGGGTTATTACATGATCCATGTCATCTTACATGGCAGCCTCACTCACACACTTTGTGGATTAATGCTCTTTAAGATGCTTGTTAAGCAAAGCATTAGAGCTACCAGAGCTAAGGATACATCTTCTCATGCCATCACTGATAAACAAAAGAAATATTCCCTGGTTTTCAAGTGTGCTGGGTCAAAAGGAAGTATTTGTACATCAGTCCATCCATGCTAAGTAACTGAAAATGAATATTTGGCTTGGCTTACATGTTTGACAAAATTTCATCCCATTTCAGCAGAGAGATGGAAACACTGATTGGCTGCTGTTGTGGGTGGCCCTCACTTCTGTACAAACACACCATTTAGAAGCACCATGTAGACTGCAACAGCAGAATCTAAATAAAAGATATCTGCTGCATCCCCTGTCCCATGTAACAAGCTTTTCTGCTAACAGGAGACCAGCATTTCACAGGGATAGCTTCTTTCTTTGCCAATATGAAGGAATACTTAGCTCAGCTAGCAGTTCTGCAAACCAGCATCAAGTCTGTACCCTTGCTTTTGGTGGTTTCCCAACACTGAGGGCAACCCTTCTCTCTAGCTTTAGTAGAGGCTGAAACTACAATGAACTTGCTGCTCCCACGAGTGGGATTCCTGTAGTAGCCACACTGAAACAGAGATTTAAAGAAGCAAAAACATTCCTTCAACCTGCAATAATCCTGTGACACAAATTAAACTCCACGAGGGAGCAAAAATGCCACTAAGTAAATGTCAGAACCAAGTATCAGATTTAAATACACTTACCTTTACCAAATTCAGTTGATCCCCTAAATTAAAACTCGTGAGTTTTTTATCCACTATTCCCGACTACTCCATGAAAATGCTTCAGGAGATAAGGATGGTACTGCTGTGAACACCACTCTCTCACCAACAAGATCCAATATCCCACCTCAGTCATGCACTGCTTTTAGACTGTTCCACAGAGAATCAGGCCAGTCTACTTCTTAAACAACAGAGTAATATATTCTCAACACAGATGCAGGGTAGGAGCTCAGGCTCTACACGTAGGTTGGAAAAGACGTGTAAGGCTTTGAGTTATATTTTTCCAGCTGCCCAGTTGGTACCAGTGAATTGGTGTAGATGCACTTCACCTGGGATATTGATCTCATCTCCTTTACAGAAGGAGAAGCCCTAATTCCTGTGGGACCATCCTCAGGCACTTCCACATTTTCTAATACACCAACAGCCCCAGTATCTCTGTTGCCCTATGGATCTCCATCCCCCACTGGGATGGCAGACCAAAGGACCTCACTAATACACCATCCCTTAAACATTGCCATGCCACCTCCAGGCTTGGCTCTGGTCAGCCTGGCTGACATTACAATTTTAAACACCAAGGGTATTTGGCAAAGGTTTTTCCCCTGAGAATAAAATTTAACTATAAACTAAGGGAGAAATATTATTTTTCTTTTCTTAATCAGGATCTGCTCCTTTCCTTCTGCCTCTAAAATCCCTGTTGCTGATGCAGTTTATATAATGGCTTTTCTTTTCAAGAAAGGATTGTATTAGATTACCAACCTCTGCTATTTTAACTTCCAGTTTTAGAACTGATTTCATATCAGATTCAGCTCGGGAGGCATTTGCACCCAGAAGCACTGCTGTATCAACCATGAACTGCAAAAAGGCATCTCGGTACTGTAAAGAAAGAGAAAGACTGAAAAGACAACAGAATTTGCTCTTGAGCAGAGTTATAGCAGCAGACCAGAAATGCCCCGCTACAGGAAGGAACATAATACTTTCCTGCTTTAGGAACAAACGTTGTGCTTTCTTTACCTTGTATGCCAAGCAAGATCAAAAGGAGAAATGACTCTGTAAAAATACCATTCATGACCGAGAGAACTGCTGTGGTTCAGGGAGTACAAATCTCAGGAAATGCAAATGGCAGTTCTGGATTAGACTGACAACTTTCAGCTCTTATAAATGGATTAGACAATGTTTAAAAATGTACACCAGTATTTTAGGCCAACTAATACAGAAACCACCATGGGTCAGAAGTACTTGTATACAAGTGCAAGCTTCATTTAGGAAACTTTGCGAGAGTGTTTTGATAGAAGTGGTGTTTTCTGGGAGATACCCTGCAAAACCCAAATCCAAACAAAGCACAACCCTTTCTCAGTTTGGGGCTCAACAAAACAAAACCAACAATGAAAAGAAATGAGGGGGAAAGTAGTGGATCTATTTTCCAGCTGACAATACTTACAGATTTGGCTTCTGTGGTATTTTCTAGGTAATCCTCTCGAGATGCCAGAGAGAGGCTCGCTTGATCAAGCTGTTCAAAACAACACAAAGTAACATTTAACACCTAAATTCATCAGATTCAAAGATAAATGGATAAGTAACTTTGGAAGGGTTCATATTTGTCTGGCAATTACAGTAGTTGTGTGCAAATATCTAATATATAAACCACTGCACCAGTCTGAGTTTGACAGGGTTTCAAAACAACAGGAAAATGCTATGCTGTGCTGACAGGTATTAACTAAATCACATTACTGTGATCTGGGGAGCCTCAGATGACCCCTGCAATAGCCAAGCCACCTAAAGAAAAGAATCATAGGTGTGATTTAAGTGTTTAAACCAGCTACATCAGCGAGTAGGAGATGGAAAAGGACTGGGTCTACAGGATCAAACCATTGGTGCTGATGACCATACATCCATCCTCTGCCTGCTTCAGGGGTACGAGAGTCAGCTTAGCACCCCACCAGTCTAGTGGATGCACCAAATGCCCCTGAGGTGCTGCAGCATGTGAGCTGCTGTCTATCTGGGAGGCATCATTAGGTTTCCTTGACTGAAACTGAGGTTACACTTTGGAACTTCACCCTAGACCAGCACTGGGTTCTGTACTCAGTCTTTTGAACAGATGAACTGAGACTGAAGTGGCTACCAGCCAGGACTACATGCACAGGGTGTTGTTACGTCCCCAGTACTTTAGCTAAAGGTGTCTGGTAGTCCAGATGCATCTTTGACCTTCACTTATCTTTTCCATCTAAATATGGATCGGATTTTCTGGTCTACATTCACCCCAATACTGGAATTAGGCCTGAAAGTTTGAGGTCTGTATTTAGTGTTTTGAATGAAACATCCATATGGGAATATTTGCATTTTGTTTCAAACCCCTACCCAGGAAAAACTCACTATGCAGCATATATTTTAAAATAATTACTGGGAACTGAGATTTCCCAGAACTTTTCAATGTGATCAAGTTAGGTTAGGGTATGGAAGCCAAATCTGAAAACTTCAATCAACCAGCTTCCAGACTCTGAATAAGAAACTGATTGAAGCAGAAACAACTGCTTTGATGTTCTAAACCTTTTTGGTTTGATGCTGCAATGTTTTTAAAAAATAAGTCTAGTGATGATAGATTGTACTTATTCATACGTTCATATAATTCTTTTTTTAATCTAAATACTTCAGGTTAAGTGATTTATATTTCACATTTTCCACATGTAACAAGTAAATAAAACTTAGAATTTAAAGTGAATAAATAATCTAATCTTTTCCTCTACTAGCTGATATGCACAACCTTTAAAATATACCATAAACAAATAAAACAAACCATCCTCAAAAAGGAGTAATTGTGATGCTCAATGAAACTTTCATTCCTTGAAAAATGGCATCACTTTCTTTTCTCAGCACAATGATGCAAAAAGAATATATTCTTATGCTTTTTGTACGTCTTTGCAATAGTTAACTTCAGATTATTTGGGGAATTTCAATTACGTGACTGTTACATTAAATGCTCATTCAAATTCCCTGATCTTAAGAATTAGATTTGACAGCACATTAAACCAAGAGAGCATACATATGAGAAATAAACAAAAAACTTAATCAACAGCTTCGGCACTCAAAAGGAAAAGAAAAAGATAATTTTGGATCCTGAACAAGGTTTTATTTGGAGTTTCCACTTCTTTTATGAGCCATTGATGATTTTGCAATGCTGAACAAAAAGAATTTTGCAATAAAGCTATTTTCATGAGCAGATTGAAATACTCTGTGGTGGATCTACACACCAGGGAATTCGTTAAAACATGGACAAAGTAGAGCACTGGCTGATGCATTTGGCAGATCAAGGTCCTAATCAAATTCCCATCAGAATACCCTACAGAATAATATGTTATTCACAGCATGTTGTGCCTCAGTTATTTAGATATTTAATTCCTAGGTGCCCCTAAGCATAGCGAGTGAAGGTACTGCTGGGCACAAATCATTTCCAAGAGACCAGCAGTGAGGGTGTCCCTGCCCAGCCATTTGCTGACATGTGACTTGAGCTGAAATAGTAAGACAGGAGATACCCAAATAAACATCTCCCTGATTGTACTGCTGCAGTTCTTTTAAGTGAGTCTCCAGCTGAAGAAAACCTGACATGATCTCAACAGCATCGCAGCAGAATAACATCTTTAATACAGCAAACTGTTGATCTGCTGTTGACTTTCCAGGAAAATGTCCTAGAGATGGGGAAAAGTTATCCTTTAACTTTACGCCAGTTAAATGCCTCAGCCAAAAGACATATGGGAGAAATTACTTAGAACTGACATGCACTCAGTACCACCACAGTCCCTAAATACAATGTATTCTTGGCTACGTTCCTACAGCTACATATGAATCCATATCATAGAACCTATTGGCTGCACTGAATGCCATCATAACTTTCTTATTTGTTCCTTCTCTCTTGCCTTCATGAACTATTTTCTTGTAGCCATGGAGGGAGGGTCTGCTTTGGCTACTCATGTGAAGTTCTTAAATAACAATGCATTTGGCTCAGGCACTCAGTCTTGCCTGTTATGCAATTTTATCTGGAGTTTTGTCAGACTATAGGGAGGCAACATTTCTTGAGTCTTTTTCTTACTAAACTGTTGTGTAATGCCATGCACTGTTAACAAATTGGTAATGTTTTGGTCTAAAAACAATAGCATTTCAGGAAAAAGGTAAATTCTCTTATTTCACATTTAAAAGCACTTGAGATAAATCTGTGTTGTAAGGTGCTGTATAAGCATCAAATTAAGTGTTTCCACCTCAAGAAAAACAGCTCAATTTCAAAATATCTGCTACTGATGGACCATTTTTCATCCTCACAGATAAAGAGCATCCTTCATGCAACCAATGAGTCATAAGCAGCACACAGAACTAGATATTGACTTCTTATTCTCATGCACATAGACCCTGGCTATTGGTCTACTGGGACATTTTTATGGTTTTTTTCCATTTGAAAGAAGAAAACCTGTACAGAAATACTTTTCAACAGCATGTGGTTGCTAATGGCTTCTACATTCCCATAAAGTGGCACCTACATACATCTGTCAGCCAGTAGATAATAACAGCAACAATCAAATGTAAACATTTGGGATGTAAACGTGTTTTTAAAAAGAGACAATAGAATATCATGCAAAGTAACCTCTTAGAAATGCTGTATTGTAGCATTTCTTCATTGTACCTTCAGGATGTAGCGATTGGAGATTTTGTCATCAGCAGCCACATACAAACGGATGAAGACAGAGCTGCTGTATTGGCCACGAAGAGTTGCCAAGGCTTGGACTAAGCTGAACCTCCTTTCTGACCACAGTCCTTCAGGCCCAATATTGGATTCCAACACAGGCCAGCGGAAAGGTGAATGCTTCAGTATACTTAACAGGGGTTTCACATCAGCTTTTTCAATTTTATCTGAAATGTCAAAGTGTGACAACAATTACATTCCAGACAATTCAAGTCCAGCAGCAACCACACAAGACAAAGATTTATTGGCATCAATTGATTTCCAGGCAAGGTAATCACAATAGCTGAAACTCAAAGCTCTGCTCTGCCTGTTAGCACCATAGAAGCCCAACCCTGTTTATCTGTATCAAGAATAAGAGAGGCAAGTCGGTGCCTTTCAAAAAAAGGCTGGAATTAGGTAATTTTTTTAAAAACCACTTGATGCTTAGGAACTAGCATATAAACTTCACTGTTTTTGGGGAGGGGAGTTATTGCTCATCAATAATCAAAGTTAGAGGGGCAGCATCTGGACACCAAGGTTGTAGAGAATGCTATCTCACTTGCTGGCAGTCAGATGGGCCATGCTGGAAGAAAACTGTGCAGGAAATAAATCCTGAAAGAATCAGAAGGACAAAGGGGACTTCCAAGACTCATTTCACCTGTGCAGCTACCTAAGAGTAGAGATTTGTCCCAAATTAGTGTACATTACCTTACAGCAGCATTTACAAGATGAAAAAAAGCACTCTGCAAAGGTGGCTGACTTGCTTGACTTGAAGATACCAAAGCTAAAGAGTCCAGGGCCATCTATACCCAGCCCTGGGCTAGTGTTTTGATTAAACAGATTTAGAGAAACGTAGGTGATGAGCAATAGGCTCTTGACAATATTAGTATGAGAATTTCATCAGAGGGATACCCTGATTTACTAACCCCAGGCACTAACCCCACAATGCATAAAGACAGTTTAACATCCTTTTCCACAGACAAATATCTCTTCACAGCTCTGACAAGTAGAGGTTTCTCTAAGACTGACTTCTTGTGCCTGGGTGTACCTCATTCTCAATAGCCAGCTTCAGATGTGTGAAAGACCCTCATCATTCGGGTGAACCCATATCAGCAAAATCCATGCATCTGCACAGAGCTTTACAGAGCTCTGCAGAGAGATAAAAAGCCTGCATTTATAAATTCAGGGAATGCATCTATACCCTCCTCAAATCAACCCACTTACTCTCATTCATGCAGGATGCATAAAGGATCTTGGCCTTCTGTACAGCTTCACTGTCTCGTCTTTTGCTGATGGGTTTCTCTAGCAATGCTGAAAAAACAAATAATTTTTTTCAATACTTTGGAAAACAAAGACACTGTTTGCCTGTTTCAGCATTTGGTTTAATCATAACATTTGTTTAATTAGATGTGTACTTTCTTAAGCAGTAGCACAGACATAATTGCACCTTTTTCAACCCCCAACAGAGAAGGATTTTTTACTTATTTATTTTAAAGAGAACTGATATAAAGCCAAATGACAGATGCAGCTGTTACTCATCCTCACCAGCTACCCTCAGCAAACTGAGGTGACAGGCAGTCGTGGTGTGAGGGTGGGAACCAACACAAAGAGCAGGGAGTCAGGAATTTTTTCAAGTGGCTCAGCTTCTGGTGCTGGCACATTATGAAATCAGAACCTAACAGAGAAGGTTACAGGATCCCAGGAGCAAGCTGTAACTCAGCCACAATGCAGCCTCAGATATAAATGTAGAGGCAGCTGGGCTTCAGAGAGATCTGTCAGCTCAGGTGCTGCATGGCACAAGCACTTCCACAGCCAAGAGAAGCAGGTAACTCTTGAGCACAGCACGGGAACAGGGCTGGCAAACTGTGCTGGACCTCATCTGGTTTTGCAAGACCCAAGCAGGTCCTGCACAGCCTTACCAGGACCATTGGAAGGAGTGGCTTTGCTGGTGTTGTCCCTCCTGTTGTGTGCAAAAAGCCTTTAAAAATCCAAGACTCCCTTCCCTATACCAAAGTACCACCAGGGCTCTGGGTTTCAAAGGGGCAGAGGCAGCACAGTGCAAGTGTGCTGAGAACCATGTCCCACACAAAAGGGGGAACAAAGTGCAACACAAGAATCCCAGAGGTCTGTGAGTGCAGAGAACTACTGAGACACCCTAACACCACCATGGCAAGACCAAACAGCTCCCACACAGAGCTGGGTCAGGGTCAATGCAAAGTTATTCCTCTGCCAGGTCTGGCTGGGGCCATGCAGAGCACTGAAGAGGTGGGGGTACTGCCATCCAAAAGCAGCACCCTCCTGCAAAGAGTGGCAGCTGCTCACTCTCCAGTCCTGCTCTTTCCAGCAGCTTGCCAGAGTTCACCCACGATGCCTCCTCTCCCGGGAGGCAAAAGGTGGGTGTGACTGCTCAGCTCTGCAGCTGAGAACAGTCTGGGATTGCACAGCTAATCTCAGTATTAGGAGCTCACTGCTTGAGGCAGGATTTTAAGGTGCTTATTTCCCAAAATTTCCATAGCACCCTGAGGAACCAGCCATGCTGCACCTCTTAGATATTCCCCACCTGAGCTCATGTGAGCACTCAGGGCACCATAATGCAGATCTCAAACTGTTTATTACTTCATTAGTCAAGGACTCATTTAGTGATGAGCAAATGCCACTTGTTCTCTCCTTCCAACATCTTTTCTCCTTAAACAAACAAACAAAAAACCTCATTGCCCAATTCTTTTGCTCAGACTCTTAAGAGATTATTCCCTTTTAGTTATGAATAAGATTGTTCCCTAAAAACACTTCTGGAGAGGATAGCTTTGGTTTCAAATCCTCAAGTACTTCCCAATTTGTTAAATACAATATAATGCCAATCATCAATATATATACTCAGTGTGTACAATTCTTAGCAGCATCATCAGACCTGTTAACATTTTAAAAATGACATTTTAAAATAAATGATAAATTAATCCTCCATAAAACTAAGGATGAAAAGCTACCCTCCCATGAAAGCCATTACAATAATTTCTGTCTTTGCCAGTGAGCTGTACAACCACGAAATTTTGAAGCTAATAAAATCCAATGGCTAAAGCTTAAGTGAGAAACAGATGAAAAGAGCCAATAAAATCAACTCTAGAGATATGACTGCATCAAATTGTGTTAAAATCAGCCCCAGTGTTTTCCCAACAAACCATCTCATTAATGTGATATCTACCCCATCTCACTACTGCAAAGAGTGAGGTGGGGTAGATGTTGCCAACTTGCTCAGAATTCTTTTATGAAGACAATTCTTGGTTCTGATAACATAAAATCCATTGATCAAGCATGAAAAACTTAATAAGATGCTTGAATCCTGTGGACACTGAAATGGGGGTGTGATCCATGGATGGTCATTAGGCTATGGAGATTTCCCAGCCTTAACCTCAAATTTTCAGAAAGATTTAGAAGCTCAAATCTGGAGCACTGCTCACATCCACATGATTTCTACTTTAGCTAGTATAAAATCCAAATACAAGATTTAGAAATTTGCTTCTTATTTAACTCACAAATACACATGGATTTTACATGCCCTTGAGTATTTAAATTCTTAAAGATGAATAGCAAGAAAAGGCAAGAAGTACAGCGTCCTGATCAGAGACATATGTAATCAATTAGTCTGTCTAGAGGTTGCTTAGTCATTGAAAGGAAGTCACTACTGTGATTGAAATCAATGTAGGCCCATCAAGCTCTCTAAATTAGCAATATTGGGTCCTGTGAGTAGCCTGGCCACAGCTGCAGGCTCTGACAAACCCACTCCATACAGAGCATATCTGTTTGTGTGGGTTCGACACACACTGCTCTCTAAGGGCAGCAGCTCAGTCTCTGCTCCCCCAGGACTCTGCAAGCTGAACAAACCTGTCCCAGGGCCATCCCACACTCTCTGAGCAGTGCTTCACCTTGTTATGAATGAAGTGTATCAAATTTTTTCATTTAATAAAAATATAGTTTAATGTGTTGTAACTAGATATAAGTAAAAAAGTATCAAACATTTTGTGTTGTAACCCTGTCTGAAGAAATAGCTGGTCACACAGCCAAGCTACCCCACCCATGTCATCACCCACCAAGTACAGAAAATGTACAGAGCAAGTACAGAAAAAGTACAGAGCAAAAAGAGGCCATTGTGCCAAGCAGGAGAGAACCCGGGGCCCACCTAGAAGACGATTCCTCGAAGGGAAATTGGTATCTATCTGGGAGTAGGACCAGAAAATTCATCACCGAACTCAAATGCAAAGGACTGTCCAGAGGGAATGGATATAATAAAGCAGGGACTCAACTCAAATGTAAAGGACTTCCCAGAGAAAGAGAATGCAGGAAGGAGGAGATCTGGGAAGAATTAAACGAGATATTGAGACCGAACAGAAATTCAAACTAACCCCAGAGCCAGCATTGTCTTGACACCAGACTGCAGAGGATGACGTCTGAATATTCCAGGAGGGAGAAAGAGACAAAAGAACTTTGGCCCTGGGCTAAAAAAACTGTATAAAACCTAGACATGGGGACCAGGAGATTGTGAACCCCACCGGACTGCTGTGACAGGGGCAGGGTCCTGGTTCACCCAATGCTCGAGCATTGTCTTACCTTATTGTGGCTTGAAATTCTGTGATTCGATTCGCTAAAATAAATGCTGTTCATTTTTTTTCCCCTAATTTGACTCTCGCAAATTATTGATTTGGCCTGATTGAATCACCATCTATAACAACCTCCTGACACCGACATGGATTTCAGGCTCTCAACTACAGTAAGGGAAATGCCAGCCAGTGACACACAGTGAGCAAACTCAGCCCCTCTGAAAAAATTCACCTGAACTCTAGCTGCCTGGGAGAAAGTCTTTCCACTTTGAAAAACTGTAATAGCTTCCGCTATTTTCTGTTTTGATGCCAAAATGTAATCAAAATCTATGTTGTCTTTCAAGGGATAGGGAGAGAAAGACCACCAAAGATCAATTAATGTTGCACCTCATAAGATGCCACAGATTTACTCTTTAGTTTCTTACTTAATCTTTCCAAGCTCCAACTCTCATGCCTCACTAAAGAATTATGTGTATTCATACAAATCCACTGAGAAGTTCAGTCTGATAGGCTTTCCTTAAGCACAGTTCCCTTAAACTGTATCCACAGTGCAGAGATCAGGACTTGCAACATTTTGACTGAAATGGCTCACTTAGCACTGAGAATGACATTGAGCTTGTTCTTGGAGCTGTCTTGCTTGCTTGCATTCTGTTTTCTTGTTTCAAACTAAAAGTTCCAATTCCTTAAAGCATCTTCCATTTTAGGACACCAAACTTTTACCTCTAAAGAATTGTTAGTAATAAAAAGTTTTGATTAGATTAGGAAATACACATCACTCCGACAGTATTGAAAAGACACCCTTAAAATAATAGCTCATTTGTCAGCTCTCAAGTGAATGATACAGCACTAGACTGTATAGCAATCTGGCTGCAGAGGTTAAAAAGAAACCACAATCTAAGCTGCTTTCCAGGCATCTGAAAAAGCACCAAATTGTTATTAACATCAACCAAAACTTAACAATTTATTGCTGCCACTGAGTTATACCACTTGCCAGCCTACAAAGCAGAATATCATAACCAAAAATCACCAGAACAAACAAAGTAAACCAGCATAGTTTAAGCCAGCTGAATATATAGTTTGGATCCCACTTCCTTAGCCAAATATCAAGTATATGTTTGAATTGCTTTTTTAGCAAAATAGCTCTTTTTTTAGTTATGTCTTTCACTTTCTTAACTTTTGAATTATTTCCAAAGTAATTCTCTTTTCGATAAAAAAAGCTCTTGGCCTCTATCACTGACCTCAGCACCGCATTGTTCATGTCTCCATATGCACAGGATGCCCAAATGCAAGATTTATGTTTCCCTTCACAAATTTTCCCTAAAACTTAGTTCTGGCAAGTGTCAACACCTATTGGCATTGCAATCCACAGTGCAGTAATAACATATCTCATTAAGCAGCTACCACTTGCACAGTCAGAAACTGGCTAAAGGTGTTCACAATATCCCAAACTTCCCGAGGTTGCAGCTTCATCATTCACTTTCTCGTACCAAGGAGCTGAGGGTGCAGAAGTTCCCATTGCAGCCAAGGTTCTTGAACTTCTGTCACCCCAGGTCAGGCAGGTTTACATCACTGCACTCCCTGACTCTTGTATAAAACACAAAGACTCAGTACCACCAGCAAAAAACACTCCGTAGCTGGGAGTGATCTTCACTTGTCTGAACTGGAGATGCTCAGATCAGTCAAGGAAAAAAGGCACAGCTGGGACTGGGGAGCTGGGAAAGAAAGGAAGAGAGTTTATATTGAGTTGCCTCCACATAGTTCTTTTTCAGGGCAAGAGGGCTAAAAAAGGCCAGCTTCCTGTGGTTCACTACCCTCGAGTAAATAGCAATCATCTGCTGTTAAAAGTGAGAGCAAGGCACATTACAAAGTAAGCTTTGCATGTGTGTTTATTTAACTGCATACTATTCTAAAGCTGCTAAGGATAGTCTTGTGGCTAAGTGTTACCTTTAATCTTACTTTCCATTTCCAGCCCTTGTTGATTTTCCAGCTCACTGTCCTGTACAGCTCCACTTTGGTTTTCAACCACCATATTTTATTTATGGCACCAAGAAATCCCGTACCTTTCCTTCTCTGACTTGGACTGCACGAAAAAGGATTGTAAAGCCAGATTTGTAGAGAAAAGAAACATGCACACCATTTATTCACAATAGAAATATTGATTCAATTTATTAATGTCCTGATTAAATTGTATATATACTGTATCCTATCAGATAGTTTTTTATATATATAGTTCTGTTGAAATCCTGTGGATTTCTATGTTATTTGTGAGGCTTATTTCCAACTCTAGTGAGAAAAATAAAAGTCTTTTCTGTACTTTATAACCCTAAATATAGAGAAATCATTGTGTTAGTAAAGACAGTAGCATTTTTCCTAGGAATTTTTGTCCTTATTCTTTTACAAACATTTGCTCTTTGTGGAAGATGCAGGCTCAAGTGCTTGCACAGTGATAACTGACAATGATCTGAGATATATTTTAATGCTTTGTATCTTGCAGAAAAACAATTCCATGTGCAAACATCCCCCAGGGAATATGCTTGGACTGTAAACAAAACAAAAATTATACAAGAACCCCAAGGGACATCCCATTTCCTGGAAATTTGTAACCCTGGAGGAGTGAAAAGCTAGAAGCAGACAAATAATTCAGCATGAATTCCCAGAGCAATGTAAGAACAGACAGGAGTCTTGGACTGCAAAACCAGAGAAGTATCAAACTGGGGAGATGATCTTAGTGTGTACACAGGCTGGCGAGGCTAGAACACAGCCTGCCCTGCGGCTGTCTGAATTGTAAAAACAGTGTTGGACAGTTGGATAGAGGGCAGAAAAATATCAAAACAATTGAATCTTTTCTTTGGAGGCTGTGGCTTGGGAAATAGAAGGGAGGGACAAAAAAAACATGCAATGAGGGAACATGTTTTTTCTCACAAGAGATGTGAAAAGGTGATGGGATCACAATATCAAGACACCTTTAGAAAATGCTTGGTGCCAGAAAGGTCTTTAGTTGATTGAAAAAAAGCACAAAGAAACCCAGCTGTTGAACGATGAAGACGAATTCAGCAGTGACAGAGATTAACCACTGGAACCAGCAATCAGAGGAGCTAGTGGCTTCTCTGCCCCTTAATATTTTCAGGACATCATGCTATTTTGGGAGATAGACTTTACCCCAAAATCAATTATGTTTTATCCCAATGCAAGCTACTGAGCTTCATAACATGGGTAATGTAATTGTCTGTGACACAAGTCAGGAAATAGTCTAGTGATTGCTCCTGCAATTGCACTCAATACATGTAGGATACAGATCTCAAAGCACTCTTAGACACGACAGACCAAGGAGACAGAGCCATTATCCATTGTTGCAGATAAAGAAAATGAGCCACAGACTGGTCCTTATCTAACTCATGTCAGAGTCCTAGTAATTGGAATAGTGCTCCTTCATGAGCATAAAGCTTGCTGAACTTGATCTACAAACTCACAGAGCTTGATCCTTTGGAGACAGTGAGTATCCCTCAGCCCCTTTAATTTCAGAGACAGTAGGAGTTGCTTGGCATTGCCCAGATAATGCTCAGTACTAAACTGAAAGCAGCTTGTAATGCATTTTGTTTGGGATCAGACTCAGAAAGCAGCCTACACATTCAGCAGGTTTATTTGTAAATACCCAATGGCAGAGAATTTCTCTTTCAATACTTGAGCAGTAAGGACTCTGCTAGTCACCCTCCCCTCACTGTGCTCTACAGCTATAAGAACTGAGTTTCTTAACTGATGAGAAGAATAATTCAAAGAGCTGTTCCCATCTCCAGCTGTTAGTGACAACCTTTGTTTCTTCCTGAAGTTAGCACTATTTTGTGCTACATCTGTGAAAAGACAAAACCCAATTTATATTTTGGAAAACTGCACATGATTCTCTGATGCCAGCAGCAGGTCCTTTTAAGGATGTTCTGAGGGGAATGACCTCTCAAATGTAGAGAAAAACCTCAAACCTTGGTTGGAGTTTAGCAATCCAACCAAACAACAACACATGTGTGCAAAATGTCATTCCCTGAGGGCCCTGAACTATAAGATAATTATGATTATTCTAGTCCTCCTTAAGAATGTGTAACCCTGAATTCCCATATACTCTTCATGCTTAAGAGGTATGGCAAAAGAGCGCCTGAAAAGTAATCTCTAAAATCCAAGTATCCAACTGCACTTGTGCCACTGGCGTTGTTTAGCACTCCAACTGCAGTATGAAGGCATCGCCCTCTCTTTGAACTCTCAGCACTCTGGATTTCAGAAGTCAAGGTCAGTGTGGTTCACAGAGCAAAGATTTGGCCGGGATGCCAAAGGGCACACAAAAAACTTTGAAACCACACTGCTGTTACAGACATCACAGCTAGACAAATGCACAGTCTGAAGCAACATGAGCTTACACGCTCCAACAGTGACCATTTCAGGATGGTTTGGGGCCAGCTGACATTCATTTACAGTATCTGGTTTCCAGTTCCTCCTTTTCAGAGTCCAAAGTGAAGGAGGGCTGGCAGTGGTAAGTTTGCTTTTGCCTACAATGTTCTACCCCAAAATAAAAGCACTGGCCACAGCATATAAATTATACACAAGACTGCTGAGATCATTCCACCAATGGTAACATTCCTGTCTTGATACATGAAAATAAGAATTTAATGAGACTGCAACATTCCAGGTTACAAAGTAGTCAAAGAAGAAAATCTGATACATATATTTTTATTCTCAACAGTTTGGAAAAGGGACTCTAATAGCTGGAATGGGGTATAGAGGGGTGAGTGAAGAATATTATATATATATATAATATATGTATGTTTGTATGTATGTTCTAAAAGGAAGTGACAGACTTGATTGATATTTCAAGCTGAACATATTTCTTGGGAACGAGACAAGTATCATCAAGCCAAGATTATTCTTAGAGTTAAATCTGTTCCCTCAGAGCACTCTTCTGAAAAGACATGGACATCTGCTGTAGGACACAACATTTAATGTTGCAGTACAACTTTATCCCTCTTAGCAGGTTAAGAGCACAGGTCAAACTCCTCCACGAAAGCACCTGCACAGCTTCCATTTCAGAATTGTTTTGCATCTGGAAGCCTTGGAAGAAGAGCAAAACAAGATCTCGTTTGCCTGGAAAATACCACAGAGACAAATCCCAGTGGATGTGCAGATGCCTGCTTACAGTTCTCATCTGACACCAGTGCAACCCAACCTCAAACACATAATTTCAAGGCCTCATTGAATTCCCTTTTATGCCCTGCTGAGAATGTCTCCTGATAGGCAACTAAAGTGTGCCAAACCACTTCTTTCTTCTATCAATTCTATCAATTGATAGCAATCTTTGCTTTCTGAGTTTTTCCTAAAAGAAAAAAAGCTAACCTAAATTTATTTCTTTTTTGTAAACTACTAGTTCTGCTAATTCCTCTGTGGTGCTTCTTGCTAGTTCAGGTATCTTATGAACAATCTGACATGTGCAGTCTGGAGTCCTCTTCCCCACCAGACACTTTATTAGATGTGAACTGCAAATTATCAGTTTTCAAATAAAAATTTGTTTCCAAAAGTCCAAAATAAGAAAATACACAGTATAAAGATAAAATTTTTACTCCCTCACAAATAAACAAACAAAAAGAAACGAAAAGTTTTCTCACCAGCATAAATAAATTAAATAATTGCTAAATTGTTACTGACATTAGGGCTCTTCTTCCTTTTCTTTGTGCGTTGGTGGCTGTAAACAGTTCTCTGTTTCAGAGCACAGGAAGGGAAGCAGCCCAAGCCTAATGCAGTACAAAATATATTTCATTGCATTTTATAAATACCTATTTTGAGTTTCTTTTAAATGATAGTCCAGATTTCTCTACTGTTTGCTAAATATATATATGGGAGAAGAAACTAGCATCAAAGGCTTGCAAAAAAAAAAAAAATCTTCCTCCATATGCTTAAAACTATCATTGCCTAATTAAAGCTTTTTGCTTTTAGTGTCTAAAGTAAAATAAAATAGCAAATCAATACACCCAATACACCTTTCTGGTTCTTATAGTGCAGTTTTTAAATTTTTCCAAAGCTTACTTTATTTCCACTTTCATGCCTTTTGCATTTCCTTTTTAACCAGCCTTCTACTACTTTCTTACCTTTCTTCTCTCAGTTCCCCATTGCTAATAATCAGATTATCAGAGTCATCTTACCAGAGTACATAAGTGCTTGAAATAATCAATTAAAGCAAATTTCATAATAGCAAACCCCTTGTTCACACAGGAATATGAAATAATGCGGAGCACCGGACTCCTCTCAGATTACTCCACACCTGCTGTATTGTGTATTCTCATTTCATTAGAACCACCCAGGATGCCAATGGGCTGGGCTATTAGTCACTTTTGGAAGGCCTTGTTTTGGCTTACATAGCCTCAGATATGCCTTAGATATTAAATATAAAAGTTTCTGTATTTTCAAACGAGTAACTAGTTAGTTTGGGGTTTTTTTCTTTAACAAAACTACCAGTGTATTCTGCAGCTCTATGAGTTCATTCCTCAGAATGGTCCTTGTGAAGCTCATGCCTTAATCTAGGCCTGCCTTGTTTTGATAAACTGTCTTTCCCTCCTATCCTTGTTTTATTTTGTGAGCTGAGGGGAGAGGATGGGTTGGTGCTTGGATGGTGTGGGAGAATTCTGTTTGTTTGCTTTTTTTCATTGCTTTGTTTTTTTGGGGGTTGGTGGGGGTTTTTGTTTGTTTTTGGGGTTTTGATTTGTCTTGATTGGTTGGGATTTTTTAAAGGTATTTAATTATGATCAAGACACCAGTTATCAATTCAGAAAACTATCTTTTGTATTTGATATAATATTGTCCATCAGCCAATTTCTTGGTGGCAGCATTCATCTCACCATGGGTGAAGCAGTGACCCTTGAAAATAACAGCCCCTCACTTTTAATTCTTCTGATATTCCAATGGAACATTTAAATAATTATGAATTAATTTTGCACTCACAAGGATATAATTACCATGAGTATGTATTTCCACAGGAATTCATGAAAATCTAGTAATTAATCAATTCATATAGGTTCTAGTTCCCAAGGAACATAAACCAAGTAAAACAAACATATATGCCTAAATACCAATTTCATTTAAGGATTCTGTATTTAGATAAATAAACCCAACTAATATACTGACATTCTAGGGTTCCTTCTGCCCCTTGGAATGAAATTCCTCAATTCTTTCCTTGACTACCCATTTGATCAGTATGGAAGTTCTCATGGAAACAGCATTCACAATGCTGTGCTTACAGGAATGTTTCCTAATGCTGTTCAGTGCCCTAATACACAGCACATTTCCAAAACGAAAATATTCTTTGTTTACAGTTTCATCATTGTGTAAATTCTCTGAGTTTGTATATCAAAAGATAAGCCCATCATTTGAGTTCCTCCAAAAGTCAATATAACTGTACACAAACTGTGACCAAACCAAAAATCATTTTATAAGGAAGTGGGAGCCTCTGTTAATAAATTTAATTTCAATAATAAATCTTACTCTTTTGAGTAGAATTGCCCTCTTCCCTGCCCTGCACCTCTGGCCTCCCAATATTTTTCTTTAGGGGATAACACATGTCATTATAATGCTAGGCAAGAGATTTTAAACCCCATTTACACCAGAAGATTGCAAATTTCCCAATTGTTACAATATAGATGGAGCTCCATACTAAATGGCAGCATTACATTTACTTCATTACAATACTTTCAGCATGGACTTGTGGACATTTTTTTGCCAAAAAAAGGGAATCAGATGCCATGGTTTCCTGTGCCTTCCAAAGTATCAATCCTCATTCTGTAAAATTACCAACCCAAACACAGCCATCAAAAGTTGTGAAATTCAGTATCTGCAATTATGAATGATCTATATCATACAAGGCCCACGTTCACTGTACATTTTGGGGAAATATGTGCCACATGAGGAACAGGAGTGAGCAGGATGCCCCACTTTGGTTCCAGCTGAGGGCTCAGAGGAGGATGCCATTCTAGTCTCCAAACCAGGGAGATGCTGTGGGAATCCTGTGGCTCAGTTACTGTGCTGCCTTTAAACCTCATTTAGGAACCAAAATTGTCTCCTCTCTGTACTCATGGTTTTCCAAAATCGCTCATTACAAACATAGTCTTCATTCTGAGCAGCCACAAAGCCTGGAAAAGTCCTGGCTTCTCCACTTCTGACTTAGGTATTTCATTTTGCCAAAAAGCTACCAACTTCTTTCCTGGAGACATTTACCTGACTTGTGCCACTTATGTTTTTTCTTACATTCAGATAAATAAGCCACTATAGGAAAGATCTGGACCAGTGAAAAAAAATGCCTGTACAATTGAAAAGAGATCTATTTATTGCAGAAAAGATCAAGCAAAACAGCAAGAAGTGCTATTGCTTTTTTGTTTTCTTGTTATTCAAGAGCACCTTTCCAGCAATATATTGGAGGCAAAAACATAAATATCCCTCTTCATTTTAATTACTGCTAGTATCCTTCCTATACTTGGGACAGATCTCACAAAGCTTCAAATAACTTTGAAGGAAACAAATCACAAGGACAGATCAGCTAATACAGAAACCTGGGTATGAGTGTCAGCAGCTGCATTAAAGATTGCATGGGACACATCCAAACTATCCCAGTGGTCCCAGCTGAGCACCAGTTAAGTGGTGGAAGAAAAAACCCATCCCTAAAAGAGCCCTGTGGCAGAGGGTCCTCTGTGCAGGACAGCAACAACTCAACAGCAACATCAACTGCTCAACACCAACTCCTGGACTCAGTCTGAAAGGATATCCTGTAGTCAAAGAGCATAAATTTCCAGAGATATTTTTACTTACTAGTATTACTGAAAAAAAAAATTATTTTCCAAAGGAAATCATTGCTGATTATCTTGGGAAAAGTTGCCTACGCTGCCAAGATATTTTGTTTGCTGTCTGTCTCATGTTCTTCAGAAACCCACACACCATACCCTCCTAAAAGGCCTCCATTTCTTTCTGTTCACCACATTAGAAATTCTTCAATTTAAACTGACTGACATTCAGAAAACAGCTACACTACAAAGCTTAGCACATCAAATCAGCCTGAAGTACATGTCTCACTGGACCAGGAACAGTATGGACACTTAATTTGTAAACTGATTTCTACAGTCATAAATTAAATTTTAAAAGTCTAGAAGACATGTTCACAAATGATTCACATAATTTAAATCAGCTCCTTTACAGTGCTGAGATTTAGGAATGTTTGTGGAGTTTTGCTTTGTTATATTTATTTTAATTTATTGCTTCCTGCATGGTCACTCAGAGAAAGAAAAAGATAAGCCAGCTGTATACCAATGTACATCAGACTTCAAAGAAAGGAAATGAAGCTTCTGGGTTCACAACCAACATTCACCACAGGTAATAAGCACTGAATTACAGGCCTCAGACTTCCAGCTCTGAACCGTTCACAAAAAGCCACTTGCTTTTCAGTGGCAAGACAAAAGCAGTCCTGAAACCTTCATGGAAGTCATCAAATCAAAATGGAAGAATTAATCAGGAACACAAATAGCTTTGCAGGAAATATTATGGTAAGTGGAAAACATTTAGTAACTCATAGAGCTAGAGCAATCTTGACCTGACACAAGGCTGAAGCAGTTGCAGTTTGAGATTGCTTCTGTTCATGCAACACAGGCCACAGACAAATTACTCTTTCCATTTTGAAGGACTCCAAGGACTTCCTCATCAGAGAACTATTGGGCACTTGGAGTGTTTGCTCTTAACCAGTGTGAGGTATTTTTTAACATGCCTGTGGTGTAGCTGAAAAGGAAAGGCTGGCTTCAGGTCAGGGACAATCTGGTCCAGACAGGAATGGTTAAGGGGAAGTAGTCGTACCTCAGTCCTCTCCAGGAAAGTTCTATAAGGAATAGTTCTATGAGAAATTTTAACCTAAATATTACATGTCTCTTACCTAGATTTGGGTCATAATCCAAACCACAAGCCTCTGCTTTTGAAATGTTTTTGGCTCTCTGCAATTGTCTTCTTTACATTCCTTCACGATGCCTGAAATCCTGCTGAAGGTCACATCCAAGGAAAGACCTACCACTACTTTCTCCAGGCTAGAACTTTATTTATTTTGTATAGCCAGGAGATGAAAGTGAGTTACACATGTGGTTTGTGGATTCCTCTGAGCGCAGAAAAATAAACCCAAGTGATCCTCAAAAAATGTATGGAAAAGAAATTAAAGGGGAAATGATGATAGGATTTTAGCTTGAATGCATCTTAAGACAGCTGGAGAAACCCATGGGAGCATTATATATATATATTCCTACCCCATTATAAACCCAAATCTTTAAAAAAATGTATTTTTAACTATCACATTACATTTTTGCAGATCTAGAAGAATTCCAAAATTAATGTTTCTAATCCTGATCCTTTAATCAACCAGAGATATGCAGACAAAAATCTACCACCCAGTAGTTCCTAGCTATTTTCCATTGACCTACTACCATTTCCTCTCTTTGGAGTTCTTTATTAAAGCACCAAAAGCCAATACAGAAAATGTTCTACCCTTTTTTGAAGCTGACAACTCCAAAGTTCTTTGCTCATGTGAGTCTCAAAAAACCTCAAAAAACACACCAAAAGAAAACAGAAAAAAGAAGAAAACTAAGCAAAACCCAAAAACACACACAAAAATAAACAGAAANAACCTCAAAAAACACACCAAAAGAAAACAGAAAGAAGAAAACTAAGCAAAACCCAAAAACACACACAAAAATAAACAGAATACAAACAAAACAAAAAAAACAACAAAGAAAGAAACCACAAACAAACCAAAACACCAAACCCAAAAGAAATGGAAAAAAATGTTTTGTTCTCAAACCCACTAACACCTAAAGCAGTGGTCAGTACATTGCATTACACAGACACAACTACCTTTTTTGGTAAGACAAAATTAATTCTGACACTTGGTACCCATTATCTACTGGAAGATCTTCTGTGGCAATTGCTCCCAAACAAAAAAAAAATTAAGCTTCCATTATATTGAAGATACACTTGTGCAACCTGTGTAACAGGTCTTTGCCCAAAGTCCCTTTCTCTGGAACAGGAGCAGGCTCAGGAATATTCAGGGAACAGAAAACAGATTAGATTTCCAAATGGTTCCTTTTAAGTAACAATTTTTTAATATACAGCCTGAATAAGTGTTTCCATCTATATCATACCATCAAAGAAAATCAAATATGAAAAATGTGTCGTTCTGGCCAAGCCATGTTATCACTTTAAGATTAATAGTTTTCTTTAATGTGATAAGTATTTCAGAGCATAGAACTTGCATAATAACCAGATCTTTAAAGACTGAGGCTTTTTTAATCTACTGAATGTCAAACAGGGATATTTACCATGTGGTACAAAGCTCTCATAAGAGTTCTTGAGAAAGGAGAGATTAAATTTACTTTGGAGGTCTGCTCAGCCTTACAACTGTTTCTTTATGCAGGAGTTTTTCCTCTTGCTAAAACTTCTGCTGGCAAGGTGTGGTCATACACAAATTAATAACTCAGTGTTGAGCTAATATATTGAAACAACTCAGGAGAAAACACAAATATACTTAGAGGCTGAAGCTATGCTTGTTATTTCAGCTACCAACACTTCTTTTTCCTTTTTTTTTAATAACAAAGAATATATTTTGTAAAGTTCATGGAGTAAAAAGTTAAGGGGGAGATGGTAAATGTTTTGTTAAAAACATTCCTGTAAACCAACCAGCACTTCACATCTTTGTCCCTGTCTGTCAAAGATGCCACATCTTTGGCCCTCTCCAAGGGCCTCCTATTAAATAATTTTGTATGAACATCCTTTATCTGATGCAAATACTTCCCACTTGGATGTTTCTGTCTTGCATTTTTTTCTAGTTATGTATGAGCAGCTTCTAAAGAGACTGCAGAAAGCAAACCAAATAAAAATCTGGCTTAGCACGATGTCCTTGATTAGGACCTGTAAAAAGAGGAAATTAAGGATGACAGTGACAGCTTGCTATTCTATATTTAATTAAGACTGGCCTCTTAGTGGCTATGGTTCATGCAGGATGTGCAGTTATCTAATACAGCCCAATTCTGGCAGCAGAACAATTTGAATGCAAAGCATAGCTTAAAACAGGCTCTGGCCGTATTCTTTTTCCTTTCCTTGTGACATCTTCAGCAGACTTTAAACAGAAATCCTGTGATCATATACTATGCTGAAAACCAAAACTCATATTCTGAACCCAAATGAAGCTTTTAAAGTCCTTAATGACGTAAAAATTGAATACATTAAGACTGAAGAAAACAATTGGAGAAGGGCTTTAGTGCCTGCACAAAATCCAAAGAAAAATAAGTCCTATATTTAAGCATTAAACCCTAAAATTGACCTCTGTTCTGTGGTGATCTCAAGCCAGGCTCTTATGTCAATTCATATGTCAATTATGTACTCAAGGTGGGCAAAGCTCAAGCACACCACCAACAATATTAAATCTTGCATGTCTCCCTTTTTCTGAATGACTCACTTGTAGCCAAGACTAGAAGAATCTGGCAAGATTTTCCTGCCTAGCAATAATCATCACCCTTTCTCCCCAGTTGGTCTGCAGAGCTTCCTGGCAAGGTAGCCACACTGCAGAGTATAGCCCAAAGTCAGGACACATGCAGATTAAAATACCTTTCTTCCTACACATTTCCACCCTGGTGCTAATTTTTCCTCCAGAAACACATTCTTAAGCAACTTTCTGTTTCACTGATGATAGCTCAGGTACTTCAGTGTCAGCCTGAATGGCAGTGGGAAGGAAACCCAGTGCCCAAACAACCTCCATCTCCGGAAGTGTGAGAAATGCCTCTGCCAAGGGCTGGGTGAGCCTACTGGAAAACACCACTCTGGTTTGGCTTTATTATAGTCTTTTCTGCTGCTGGCCCTGCTGCCCTGGACTGATGATTGATTTTGGGGTATTCTTACATGTAGGTGCTGAGCACCTGTATTCTGGTCTAACCATCTACTGCAAGAGGGAAAGAGTTAAATCCCCTTGTCTTTTCCTTTTGCTATAATCAGTATCATTTCATCCCTCCATTCTTAACTGGTAGAATTTCCTGAATTCCCAGCAGTTCTATTCTTCCTCTCACATTCTGATTATGTTAAATTCAGTATCTCTCAATGTGATTTTCAATTTTAAAAAAGAAAAATATACTTAAAAGAGAACATCAAGTTGGGCTGTTGGATATTATCCAGTGATGAAAACTGTGGAGATTTTTGGTCATCTCAAATCCAGCCAATTAACAAGCTGCAGTGACAAGCCAACCAAATACTTTTAGAAATTATCTATTTACCCTTTAGTTTGAGGTCCACGTTGTGTCGCAGCCAGGGGTAAACACCATAGTTGGACATATCTTCAGGAATAGGGTTATTATGTATCCAGCCATCACACGCAAATCGATAGAAGTTCTCACATGGATCTACAGATTGATTTATCTTGCTCAGGATGCCAGCAGCTGTAAAAAAGACACCACATAGATTTTGTGGAACACTTTTTCCTAAATAATTACACAAGGCTACAGTCCAGAAATGATGATTAATGAAACAAACAAAAAAGACAAAATATCTGCAATGAATCTTCTTGAGCCATACAGCAGTGATGCCTGAACTTAGCCCTACATGAACATGAGCTGCTGGAGCAAACACCTGAAGACAGGCTCTCCATTGTTGCCATGACAGAATTAATTGCCTGAGGAATTTAGTAGTGACATATATTACGCAGATTGTGACTAGCATTTCCCTAACTATGCAGTGTTTACTCCTAGTTGAATACTGCACAAGAAAACAAATCAAATTCTCATCTACTCATGTATTGGAAAACATAATTGTATTTTTAGCTCCATTTTGTGACTGCTTCCTTACCAGTTACTATTGTCAGTGAAAGTGAGGTGGTGAGAGAGATCAGTCTGACAAGCCCAAGCTTTTCAGTACCTAATAATAAAATCATAGAATAGTTTGGGTTGGAAGGAACCCTTAAAGGTGGCCTAGTCCAACCTTCTGCAATAAGCAGGGACATCATCAACTAGACCAGGTTGCTCAGAGTCCCATCCAACCTGACCTTGAACACCTCCAGAATAGGGCATCCACAACTTCTCTAAGTGACATGTGCCAATGTTTCACCACCCTCACCATATGAGTTTTCTTCCATAAAACTAGTCTGAATCTACCCTCTTTAAATGTAAAATCATATAAAGTGTGTGCCAGATCTAGTACAAAAGTGTCTCTGTGGTTAACAACTCACTTGATAGTTTTCTGAAAACTGGAAAGGAAGCAACAAAGTATACCTGAAGGTTTAGTCATTCAACATTTTGTTTCCTATTTAAAAAAAAAGAAAAATAACCCCTATGGGAAACTTGGCGTCAATCTAGTTAGACTAGTATTCAACTAAATTAAAACATGAATATTAATTGTACAAAATAAACAAAACTGAAGCAACTTGAACAGTGACTTTTTAAAAAGTTTGTGGTTGTTGCTCTTTCTCCCTTATTAATTAAGGTTTCTGAGTAAAATGTATAATGTGAGAAAATTGAATAGCATAAATATCGCATTAACATACTATAATTATAATTGAGAGGATAAAATTGCTGCTTACCAGCTTCAATGCATTCTGCAGTCAAACAGTACTGTTGCTTCAGATGAAACTTTATAAGACCTTGGCTAACTGCAAAATGGAAAAGCACAATGAGATCACATGCAATGAATTTTGACAACTGCAGCCAAAAGTTGTGTACTTGATCATTCCAGTATCAGTGCAGCCTCTGGTCCCAGTGCCTCTCTGACTGCATTGATTTAGAGCACTTAGAATGTATATTGAGTAAATATTTAGAATGTATAGTATGTAAATACTGCAGCTTGTACAAATAATTTTCCCCTCCTAGTCCCGCTGTCTCCTTCCCCTCTTTGCTCCCAGGCAGCACAGAGCAAGGGCTGTCTGCACAGTGCCTGGAGCAGCATCACTTCAGCCCTACCCCCTGGCAGTGAGCACCAGCATGGCACAAACAATCCAGCACTGTTATCATCCTCCAGAGCTTGGAAACACAGGAGAATAGAATGGCTTGGGTTACAAGGGACCTTAAAGGTCCTCTAATTCCAATGCTCTGCCACAGGCAGGGACCTCCCTCTTGACCAGGCTGTGCCTTCCATGGTTGGAAATGCAACACGGAGCAGCCTCACTGCCCTCGGCAGGGTTTCCACAGCTCCCCTCAGCCGCGGGGCTCACCCTGCCCTGCAGCAGCACTGCACTGCCCAGCACAACCCAGCACCCACAGGACACTCCCAGGGAATCCTGATTCCAGCCTGGGACAGAGCAGATTGCAATGGGCACAAGGATAGCTGTGCGTTATGAGGCACAACCCAGTTTCTGTGTGAACTGTCTCCCAAAAGTAGTGTAATTGCATTTGCTTCCCAAAGCCTTGCTGAGAAGAACTACGAAATTGTCAGTTAATTTTGCTCATCTTTTAAAAACACATGTTACAACTGCCACTGAAATTTAAGCACAGGAATTGCTAATTTCAGACTCTGCTCTCAGGCAGCAAACACTCAGATAATTGATACTTGGGATTAGGAAGGGAGAATCCCAAGGGATAGGTGAAATAGTACTCACTAGATGTGCTCAGTAGGCATAAAGAAATGTCTCATTATATCCATTATCTTAATAACAGTCCATGGCAAAAGATAAAAAAAGAAAATAACACTGAACAAAAAAAACCCCAAATATGGAATATATTATTATTCCGTGGCTTTAACAGGGCTGATAATTGTAAAGCAATTTCTGCTTTATGTTATATATTTGTATGTTGTTCAAAAGTCAAAGAAAAATATGAAATATCATTTCAGCCCAGGAATTCTTTTTACAAAAAGTCCTGAAGCTAGAATTGAATATAAAGCTGTTTCATCTCTCCCAGTCTCACAATTTTAATGGCAATTAGTGACAGAAATAGCTGGATTTCAATCCAAGTTCCTCAGAAAATGGGAATGTAAAACTGTTTCTGGACAGCTTTTCCAAAGCTTGCAGTGGTTTAGTGAAACACAACACCTCAAGCACCTTTGTAAATTAGCCAAGAAATACACAAGATTTTGAGGCATACAAAGGTTGTAATTGGAATATTGAAGAACAGGAGAAAATAGAGAAGTTGAGATCTCCAAAATATTATTTTGAGCCACTACAAAGATGAACTACAGATAATGGATAATATCCCTTTTAATTAAGTGTTGCACTCCTCCCAACTCATCTTTTTCCCTGATTAGAATTTAGTCCTTTAGAATCCATCCAGGTCTTGAATGTTTCCTAGACATTTTCTCGTAACCAAGCAGAAAAAGGAGGGAAGAGCCCAGAAGTAATTTCATTAATTATCTGAAGCAGCTCTTGTGTTTCTGATACTTATAAACAAAAGCAAAATACCATTTCAACTGGGAAACTTACAATTTTATCACTTGAACAAATTTTTGGCAGTGACATTTCCATTTGAAGTAACAGCTAATTTTGACAGAAAACACCTTTGCACAGTTTTGTTCTCTTACCTTTTTATTGTTAAGACAACTAACCATGACATTATTACTTAGAGTCCTAACCCTCAGCACCCTGGCTTCTTCCTTAATAAGCCTGTTTCCAGATTCTTAAGCAAATACACACACAACTGGGTTTAACAAAAAATAAATCTATAAGGGAAAAGGCATACAAATGTACAGACACTAATAATGAAAATTTCTGTGATGTGAGAAGTCTAAAGGACTACCAAGCCAGGAGGAGAAGCTCTCAAATTGAGATTCAAAGCTGCCTGACTTCTCACCCAAAGGATCTGGAGAGCAATCTGCTACTCCAAGAAGGTGGCTCCTGTCCTGTCACAGCCCCCAGTCCTCCCAGAGTGTCAGAGGCGGGACCCCAGCAATGCCCAGCCTCTGCCCTGGAGGCTCCCAGCTGAAATCACAGTGAGGTCACTGCCAGCACGGGCAAGGAACAGTAAATAACAGCACAGGATCCTCCCACATCCTCCTTAGACTTGTACAACTATGAGAAGAAGAAAGCAGGAGAAAGCTACATTTCACTCCTCAGGCTGGAAAATTGATTTGAGGTGTACCAGAAACAGCAAGTTTTGCAGACTAGATGATAACTGAAGAAAAAATAACATCTTGAGGTGCCTGAAATGTTTCATATGGATTCATATCATAAGATGATGTCCATTTCTACAGTTAAAACTAAAAGAAATTAAGCTCAAACACACAAACAAAACCATGTCACAATGAAGCGTGGAAACATCAAATTGAAAAAATGTTAAACCAAAACAATTTAACCTTTTTCCTTGGTTCTCTAGGTTGAAAATTTCAGACAATTTCCAAGCAAATCCTGAAAGCATTTTGGCTGACCCAAGGCCAGCATTTTTATTTCCTTAGCAGTTATGCCAATGAAAATTTTGACACTGAATCCCTGCCTACAGAACATGCCACAGGCACACTTGGAAAACTGTCTGCAAAAATAAATGTATTTTCTTGAATTTTCACATTTGGCCTATGAATAGAGCAGTTCTATCTCTGAGAAGCTGTGGTGGTAAATGTCTATTGCCTTTATTGCTCTAAGCAACAAACAAACAAACAAATCTAGCGCAGGCAAAAAGAAATAAGGTTTCTCTTTTATTACTCCCTAGTGTTTCTACTTCATTCTTTAAGAGAAAAACTTTTTTTTTTTTCATCTAGAAATTTGAAGATTCAAACTCACTCATAGTTATAAAAAGTTTTGTTGACTTTAATGGGATCACTAATACAGAAGTTATTTGCCTGCAAATGTTGCAGAAATTGCTCCAGAGCAGAAAATCTCTAACCAAGAGTGAGCCTGGTGCTTTAAATATTCTATAGAAAAATTGACATGTATTCTATGTTGTGACTGTAAACAAAGCAGATCTTTGAAACAAGATCATAAAGGAATGGAGGAAAGCAAAAGTTATGCTTAGAGGCAAGGTTTCCAGCAATCTAGGGAAATCTGTGTTGGTCTAAAGAAACAAAAAGTTGGGCTGAATTGTTCCAAAAGAAGATCCAACTCTGCAAAGTTCTTACAGGATACAGCACAGCTTCCTCTTTGGTTGGAGTTTCTGGGCAGATCTATACTTCAACACAATTTCAGAAGTGTAGGCATATGCTTTCAAGTGTTATTCTAACAAAACCAATATACAGATAATTCTAAATCTGGGAGAGGAAAAATGAATTCCTTCTCTGTTGCATCTGGTTACAGCTTATATAACTGATGAAAATATTTCAGTTTCATCACTGAACTCTTTATGACTTTTGCAAAGGCAACTTTGCAATTCATCATAGAAGAACAGAAAGATCTAAAAAAATGTGCACACATATGCACTGTTTAAGCTTCCTACAGGAATTTAAGTCAAGCCCTAAATGAAAACCAAATGAAGGAAAACGCAGAAGATGCCATAAAATGTGTGCACTACACAGATTCATGTTCAGGAGACAGAGAATATTACTCCACATCGGTCACAACTGGTGAATCCATAATCAGCATAACCTCACCTGCTCCTCTCTGTCCTGTGAAAGAACCAATTCTGGTCAGAACACACTCAACTACGCATCCAAATTTAAATTCAGCATTCAAAACATTACACGAGTTCACATTGCATCTCCCAGCTCTAGCATTCCTACAACAAGAACTCCTTTACTGACACATAACCCTTTCAGGACAAATATAAA